>JAGFNQ010000942.1:968754-1097516 GCA_024364735.1 Boesenbergia rotunda
TGGATGCCCAAGGGGAAGCACTCTGGTGCACTTCTGCAAGGTTAACATTGGGTTTAGGGTTGTAGGATGCCTACTAAATACCAGTGTGGCTCGCAAATGTCACATCGGAGTGTCTTCCTTTTGACCATCTAATGCTATTAGATAATTAGGGAAACTTAGAGAGTTCGGTTAAAGGTATCGTCTATCACTAAGGGTCTCTAGGCACACATCTCTAGATTACACAAGTCATCTCTTAATATGAGATTAGAAAAAAACCCATTAAGTTCTAATTAGGTCCTTCCTTATAGAGGTTATCTCTATTTCAAGGTAACGCTCAAGGTTGTCCGATTAAAGGATTACCCTTGTCACTAAGGCTCCCCGGACATACAACCTTCAGCATATCCTCTAGATAGAAATCACTCCATATATCCATTCAATCAAACGCCACAATCAAGCATACACTTAATAGATCTAAGCATAAACTCTTCATAGAAGGATTTAATCAAACAAGAACAATTCCAAAACATGTCATCAACACAAGGGCACAAGGCAATCCTTAGAGTTTCACCAAATATACATCATAATTACTTCTCACATCTTAGAACATGGAGAATCTACTCACAAGACATGGAAAAGAAATTTGAAGATTAAGAGAATAGCATTCAACCCCCAAACAAGGAGAATGAGGGAAGAAAGCTTAGCCCGTTGGAGAAAAGAGTCTTTGGATCCAATCCCAAGCTGTAGAGAGGTGGAAGGCATCGGAGAGATCCTTGAGTCATCGGAGAGTCACCAGAGGTGGTGGGTAAAGCCAAGGTGGTGTCTCTCTAAGGGAGAAACTTCCTCCCCAAGAAAAGGGGAGGAAATCCCCTTTTATAGAGGGTTGGCACAGCTTGGTGCCCTGGGGTGGCCTCCACACGGGAATGCCATGAAGGGCTCGGCAGCATGGGTCATACCCAATGACATGGCCCGGTCGTGCACCATATGGCAGAAGGGGCACAACTAGCTACTAGTGGCCTCACACGGCCGTGGCAAGGGGCATGACCTAGCCTCCTCTCGGGCATGACCTAGCCTCCTCTCGGGCAAGGGGCATGACCTCATCCTCAACCCGTCTCGACTCCTATCCATCGTCTTTAATCAACCAAGTGTTTTGCCCGATCCTTCACACCATGACTTCGGTGCCTAGCCCTCGGCCAGGACTTAGTACCCAGTTGTCCGTACCAGGACTTCATTGTCTAATCCTCGGCCAAGTTTTAATGCCCAATTCTACAAATCAGGACTTAGTGCTTAGGTTAACTAGGACTTTCCTACATATTTAAGGTAACACGTTAGATCACAAGTAACACTCAACTTTGAACCCTTTGTCAATATCATAATAAAATTCGACCAATTGTTTCCAACACCAACAATTATCACTCGATTTTATAATCTATCAATAATCCTATCATACAAATCAAGCAGTGCCAAAGTATGTTAGGGTTTTGATTGATTATCCTCGCACACTTTTTATATCTAATATTAGCTTTGACTTTAAGGTGTATTCTCACTATCTCCTTGTATAATTAGCTTTTAAAGTAACATAGAGTACTTTCCTTTCTAAATAAAAAACCATCAATTAATTTCAAAATGAAATAACAAAATAACGACGACGTACTTGGAAAACATTAAAATCGCTTCAAATTAAGCTAAGAAAATCCCTTGAAAAATCACCAAACAAATTAATATAATTGTCTTTATTTCTACAATTAATTGCAATTAAACATAGTTCATGCTGCAAAAAAATCTACCATCCAAATAAAAAGCTGCTTAGTTGATTCTAAAACAATTAAAACATGGGTAGCAGAAGTCCAAACATGGCACACCCAAAAAAAAACTCAGTCCTTCTATTTAACTTTTAATAGGAGATTCAATCTACAACTCTCATGCCTCATTGTATTTATATGTTATGACGATGAAAATATTTTACGGAATTTATTAAAGGACACATGGATTTCTGAATTAATAAAAAAGGATATGCTATTTTGGTTTTTAACAAAGGATACATTCAATTATGTGTTGATTTTATTTTATCCCTCTTATCAAATCTATTGCTAAATCTTAGGTTGTGTTTAATTTATCTAATTTTTATTTTCTAAGAAAATATATTTTCTAAAAAATGATATTTGATTTGTATTTTTCACCTCTATTTTCTAAAAATGAAATATTATTTTCTAGAAAATTAGATAATATCTGAAAGTCATTTTTCAAGAAATGAGAAAATAAGCTTTTCTATAAAATAAAAATAAAAATGACTCAAACCAAATGCAGTCTTATTTTTTTCTCTTTCTTTTTCCACCTTTTTTTCTTCTCTATTCTATCTCCAATGCATACAATATCTTTTCTCTTTCCTCTCTCTTTGTGCATGCATACATACATAAATATTCATATCAAGTCTATGTTAGGCCTGAAACGAACGTGATCAATCCCATGTTAAGGGTTTAGAGCCGATTCTTCTAATAACAGTGTAATTCCTTTAAATAATCCAAAATAAGCAATGAAGGGTATCGTTAGAATCCTTGTAGCCTAAAAAATACATAGTAGTTAAAATTTGTCCAATCAAACTTGTTTGGATTCATTAGCAGATTTAGATCAAGACTGATTGATAGACCTAAACAGGTGCGATTGGACCAATTTCATGTCCTATGGATTTCTAAAACTTCAAGGAGTTCAATGTTACCCTCCATTACTTATTTCAGTTTCTCCGGAGATGTTAAAATATAATAAGGAAGAATCAACTCTAAACCCCAATATGAGCCTGATGCCTGATATGATTCGACTCAACGTGGGCCTAATATGATTCGTATTAGGTCTAGGTTGAGATTTAAAATTCGATTATTCCATAACATTTGAACACCTAAGGAGAAGGCAAAATAAGTAATATAGGGCAACGTTGGACTCTTTACAGTATCAAAAATTCATAGGACCTGAAAATGAGTCTAATTAGACCTGTCTAGGTTCATCAGTGGGTTATTGATAAACCTAGACAGGTTTGATTGGACTAATTTTAGGTCGTATGGATTTATGAGGCTGCAATGAGTTTAACAATACCCTACATTGCTTATTTTGACATCCTGAAAGTGTTAAAATGTTATTAAAAGAATCGATTCTGAATCCAATGTGGGTTTGATATGTTAGGCACGATATAATTTCATATCAGGCCGTCGTTGGGCCTGGTATAGAATCATATCAGACTCACATTTGGCCTGATATGAAATCATATCAGGACAAACGTAGGCCTATAAATAAACCGAATATTTGTGAACAAACTTGGTGCTCGGCTTGATAAGAGTTTGTTTATGTTCATTCAATGCACATAAGATCAATTAAATTAATAAGTTTGAAGAACTTGTTAAACTAAATAAACACGCTTAAATATATATGTGTTCAGCTCGTTAATGTTCGTGAATAATATTAATAATGTTAGTGAACAATGTTCATAAACAACATTCATGAATAATGTTAACGAGCAATATTCATAAACAATGTTCACGAACCGTATGCATTAATAAAGACTCTTAACAACATACTAAATAAATAAAAAAAACTTTTAAAATGAATATACAAGTTTGAATTATCAATCTTAAAACTAATCAAATAAACAAAAAATTTCAAACAATCAAATAAGCTTGAATTGAGAGCTCGATTATATCTAAACAAACCAAGCTCAAGCCAAACTTGAACCAAGCTCATGCTCGTAAAAAATAAACCAACCAAATTTGAATAATTATTTCAATGACTTCATTTATTTTAGGTTTGACTTAGCGTGGTTCAGTTACCTTATCAAATAAGCTTGAACTTCCTAAAGCTTCACTCGACTTGACATGTTTACAATCCTTGGGGTTTATAACTGATTTGTCTAATAACATTTTAACACCTTCGGGGAAGCCAAAATAAGCAATGGAGGGCACTGTTGGACTCGTTGCAACATCAGAAGTTTACAATATCAGAAATGGGTAAAATCAGACATGTCTAGGTCCATCAGTGGATTTTGATTGAAATTCACTAATGGACCTAGACAGGTTCGATTATACCTATTTCAAGTCTTGTAGATTTCTGAGGCTGTAAGGAGTCAAATAATGTCCTCTATTGCTTATTTTGGTATCCAGGAGGTGTTGAAATGTTATTAGAAGAATCATATTTGAATCCAAACAGGAGCTTGATATGTGTTTCGGATCTGATTCTTCCAATAACATTTTTGTTGATGCAATTGACCTTCAGAATTTTAATGTTTATTTGATAATATGTTCAATGGACTCTTGTCAAATCAAGGTTAACTGGATGACCAATAAGGGTGAAAAGACTTGGAGAAGTAAACTCTAAGTAAAGGAAAAACCCTAAGAGAGTGAACCTTAGGTAGTGAAATAAACTTCAAACAAAGGGAAAACCCTAGGGGAGTAAACTCTAGGTAGTGAGAGATCTCAGAGGAGTGAACTCTAAGCAACGAAAAAATCTTTGGGGAGTGAATTCTAGGTAATGAAAAGTCTTGGATGAGTGAACTCCAAGCATAGAGAAAACCCTCGATGAGTGAACCTTAGATGATGAGAAGTCTTAGAGGAGTGTAGTTCAAGCAAGTTTGTTCGAAATGTTTTTGGTCGGCCATGCGTGGTAGATCGAACCAACAAATTTTGGTGAACCTAAGTATAATTATGCTAACACTATTTCACATTACTATTGTACTTGTTTTGCTAACTTAGTATTGTAGGAAAAGTTTTAGTGGATCAAGCAATCAAACATTGAGCAGAGAAAGTCCAAATAGGTTTGGAGTGTTGGTGCAAGTGCATCAATTATGCACAGTCAACCTCTAGTGTTTCGATGATTGACAATATAAGGTGTAGTCAAAGTGATCAATGTTGAAAACCAAAAATTTAAAGGGCCTCTTTTCAAATTAGGGACCTAGTTGTGAATAGCAAAAAATTAGAGGGCTTATTTGAAAAATGACAAAAGCATTATAAAACCCTATATTTCCTCCCGAAAGCTCCTTTTCCCATTTTCCTCCTTCTCGACGCCGAAAACCGCATGCGAGAGGTTTCCTCTTCGCCCTCACCGTTGCGCCCTTCATCTTCGTCTTCTCCTCCTCATTCTTCTTCTTCGTTTGCTTCGACTCACACAAAGGAGGCGCCACCTTGTGTCCCTGTTCGTGGTTTTTTTCCTCTTCTACCAGCGCCGCAAACCCTAATTCCTTCTCCTCCCTTGACCGACACCGAGCACTCGAGTCGGTTGTCGCCTAGTCGCCGGAGTCGACCACACCACACGAGTTTGTGTCGACCAACCATCAGATCTTCTGTGTCTCCTTTGCTGTTGAGTTTCATCTCTCTGTCTAGTTGTTGATTTTGGGTTCTGGCTGGTGATTAGCAGGTAAGGGTAGTTTGGTTTAGTTTATATCCTTAAATCTAAATTTGTTGGGTGTATTTAGGTCAGTTTGATTTATACATTATCTTAGGGGATGTTCTGATCAGTAAGGTTAATGGTCATATCGTGTTTTGCTCAGTTGCTGTGGGTGTTCAGGTTGCCGTGAGCTGCCATGGGGTTGGGGTGAGTGAGCTTAAATTGTGTTGATCTTTTTGGAAGTTAATAGATACGCTATGGAATGGTAAGTTTGGTTTTGAACTACGGTTGGGTTGGTTCCTAATTAGTCAACTTGATGCTAGAATGAATTAGATCCAATTTGGGATTTATACACCGTGAGGTTCATTCGACGTGTTGTTGTTTGGGTTTAATTTGTAGTTGTGGATTGGGTAGATTGGTTATTTAACCCTTAGCCTAATTTTAGATAAATTAGGTTAAGAAATACTCATGCTTGTTTTAGAGTAAATTAAATAGGTATTATAGTTAGGATTTATCTAATCATGTTTAGTATTTTGTTTAGCTAATGTATTTAAGTGTATGAATAGCTAAACTTAATCATTAATACAAGACGTTGACTTGGGATTCTCACGGTTGATAGTGAAGGGGTTATTTTGTATACGTTCTACAAATAAAGGCGGGTATTTCTCCTTTGTACTCGAGTAGTTTCGTTTACCTTAAAGCATGGCTATCTTATGTCTAGTAGGTTGCTTGACCATGTTCTTTGTCGTTTGTTATTTTAACATCGTTGGTGATACTTTTTCTTCGTTGATCTTTGAGTATTCCAAATTTATATCCGTACAGTCCTCTATTGGTTTTCTGTTCTGTAAAGTGTCGTTTCTACGCGAGCACTTAGAAGTCCATTAAACACAATTAGGTTTATTTGACATTAGAAATACCCTACCTAGTAGTATAGGTGCATAATCGTTGATTTTCGATTTCTGATTGGTTGTATTGATGCATCGTTTACTTGTTGAATTTTGGTTGCATCGTTGTTTCTCCGGTTGTTCGTGCATCTTGTAGCATGCACCATACTTGCACGTTGCATACTAACGACTATTGGGCTTACATTTGGTTAAGCCGTCGTTAGTCATATTGTTGCTCGATTCACTCAACTACTTGTTGTCGTGGTAGTTATTAGAGTGATTGCATCTGTCCTGTTATGTCATACATGTTGTAGCTGTAGGCAAACAGTGACACCCTCACCGTTGTTTTAGAAGGATATTAGAGCTGTTGGTGGTTCACACTCACCGTTATTTTTAGAGGGATATTAGAGCTGTTGGTGGCTCACCCTCACCGTTATTTTTAGAGGGATATTAGAGTTGTTGGTGGCTCCCCCTATGTATCGGGGTTTTTGGAGTAGTTGGCTCCCCAACATCCTGTCCACTCAACCACACCTTTGTGGTAGTTGTTGTTGGAGTGTGTACAGTTGTCACAGCCCTACCCACTCGGTCACACAGATGAGATGTGTTGGCGGCTTGACTGTCGTCGGGGGTGACACATATCATTGTATCATGTGCATACGTATTTCGTTTATGCATTTTTCCTGTGATTGTTGCATTTATATAAGCTATGGTTGTTGCACTTGATTGACATGCATCTATATCTTGGTTTTATTGTTGTTGTGTTGTTTTACGCCTGTTTAGTCGTTATTCGGTTTTTTATAACATGTTGCTCTATATATGTTATGCATGTTTAGGTGATTCTATATTTCTTATGGACTGTACTCTATTGACTCTCTACTTAGTTATCCTTTATTTTGCCATGCTTATTGTCTACTCATATACCCGCAGAGTCCGCCCGAACTCACCACTGCTACCTCCCATTTTTGTTTCAGGTAGCAGGTAGTTACGTTTCTTGGAGCCAGGAGAGGATCCAGTTGTCAGCCCCTAGAGTTGAGTTACTTTTTCCATATTGGGTGTAGTTGTTTTGTTTTCAGTACTTGGTAAAGTCGCCTCTTATTTGTTATCAGTTTGTTTGTCGATATCAAAGACGTTTGAGTTCTCTTTGGATTTAGTTTCTTTTATGTTTAAGATGGCTGAGCCACCCGTTATCTTTTGGTTGATATAAAAATTGCGTGGTTGTGTTTTTATATTACAGTTATGATGGCTTCTCTCTAGAGAGAAGGGAGAGCTTCTCTCTTTAAACGAGTGGTCTAGGGCAACCCGACTTCACCCTTAAGTCACCATATCCTTGGTTTCATAGTCGATGGAAATATGCTTTTAGCCTCATGGTTTCTGCAAAATCATTACAAGTAATGATAATATCATCTACACAAATTGTTTGAATGATGCATTTCGTATTCCTCTCTTAGACTGAGAGGTATAGTAAAACACTAAAAGCATTCCAAACTAAACAAGAGAATAACTAAATCCTCCTTTTACCAAAACATGCCTTGGAAGATTGCTCAATAATATAGATATTTTTTTAACCACATTAAAGGAAGGAATATTGCTATCTAATTCATAAACAGGTACTAAAATATTGTTACCATAATGAGAAGTGACATATTGAAGCAATTTTAATCACATAAGAAAATTTATCAAGATAGTAAACTCTATGGATTTGAGTCTATCCCTTAGCCACCAATCTAGGTTTCAGCAGTTTCACAATACCTCTAGGTGATGTCTTCACAGTGAAGACCTATCTACTTTTAACTGTGGATTTACTAGGAGGATTATAGTTTACCTTCTGTGTATCATTATAATGGGAAGCTATCACCTTCTATTCCATGGCTAGTCTTCATCCTGGATCAAAAACAGGTGTTTGAAATAGCCTTAGTAATGAAATGTGAATCCAAAGAAGAAATAAAGATTGAGTAGTTAGGAGACAAAGAAGCATAAGAAATGTAAAAAAACTGGATTACAAGTAGTACAATAAAATGACTACCTTATTTGTAGTTTGAAAAAAAAATCACCAACTGAGGGCTAGTTAAGATTATACCAGTCCATTCATAGACGAGTAGGCAGGCCAACCTACTTTGGGTAGTCTAATGTAAATGGAGGTACTGGGTCATACTTGCTTCAATACCACAATGCATTGAGCTGTGATTCTTGAAAATAAAATGGCTGATGTTGGCTGTCAAAATACACTTACATTATATGTAGTGATTTGAGCGAACAATGAGACTAGTGTGAGGTCCATATTTTTGAACATTTTTTTTTGGTGAATTTGAAAGTAGAGGAAGCATAGGTGGTAGAGTTGCTTTGTCAAGGCTGGTTTTTAGAAGCAGATTGACAACACTTCATAAGTGATAAAGGCATATTTCTTGTGTCATCACAACAGGCCTATTCAGAGTTCAGACATCTAATTTAAAAGTTAGAAGTGACGCATATTTCACATATATAGAAATAAGCAACTATCACGAATGCAACATTATTCAATACCAACAAACCTTTTACAATTTCATTTGAAAGAAAATATTCAGGCATTTACATTCAACGTGGTTTGATTTTTAAAAGCATTCTGGTAACCTCTGAAAAATAAGTTGCTCTCAGATAATTTATGCAAATCTTGGACTTTCTGGTTAAGTGGTAGATGAAGGCAAGAAAAGTTCCACACAAAAAAACACTTGATTCATAGATGCTAGTTAGCAGCAATACAGCTGATGTATCACTTAAAGGAATTGAAATATCTGTAGAAAGGCTTAGTTGAGATGCATGCCGTTTTGCAAGAAAAGGCTAGGACAATACTCTAACACTTTGGTTACTTTGCCTTAAGTTTGTTCACACTAGTTTATGAAAGTCATTCTATGCTTCTTTCTTTTTCCTAGTAAAGAAGATAAGAATTTAGCAGTTTGCTGAATTTAGTTGGGTTCTTATACTTGAAGAGAGATTACTGTTCAAAGGAATTATCAATTTTAAGTTCAATCAAGTTTGTAGATAGTATCATTCAGTTCACTGCAATTTCTTGTGCAGTTAAAAATTTGTCTCACATTATTACACTGTAGTAAAATATGTTTCGGTAGACTAATATAAAAGGTTTAAGTTTGGGGCTATACGCAACCATTTTCTGTTGTGTTAGGACAAATGGTCTAGAGGGATGCCAGGAACTATTAGGTCAGTAAGTTTGTTTTTCGATAAATATGTCTGTCATCATCATCCAGGTTTGATGTTACGACTATGCTACCACACTAGTTGGAGTTGTTTAAAGTTTCATCTTTTTCAGATTTTGCCTCATCATGGTTTACAAATTGTTAAAAAGAATCAATACTGAACTGTTCGGATTGACATTCTTGCCATAAGTTTTTCATTGTGGCATATCTGTGATAAGAGAGTAGTTTGCTATCTTGGTGAGGTTTCACTATGTTTGTTGTGGTGAACCTGGGTTGATGTGAACTTGATTCTTGGAAGAATTGAGTTTGGTTAATCTCATTTAGAATTAGGAGTTTAACCTAATTATGATAATTAGCTTAGGGAGTAACGTGTTGTTACTTAAAATTTACTCAAGTAGGTGGTATGATTAGAATTTATTTTAGTTATTAGTTATGTGTAGATCAGTTGTGTCCAGCATGTTAGTCATCAGTTTACCAACCTCAGCAGATGGTCGAAGCTACAAGTTATCAGACTCAGCGAACGGTGGGAGCTCCACCACCTCAGACTATGTAGCCAGCAGCAATTTAGATGATTCGGCACTGCCTATTTAGACGACCACCATCAGTTTCAGAGATGGACCGGGTTTACAGCGTCACCAGAGAGAAGGCACCACAGGTCGATGGGTCGATTTTCCGAGATATTAAAGAGTTATAGGTTATCTACGTGTACGTCACTGCTTGTAATTGGGTAGCTACTGTTAGAGAGATATTGGACATTTTCCAATATGATAGATAACGCATTTGACTCGCAATCAGGGTTGAGGTTGACCATGAGAGATGCGGACCCATAGAGTTCTCCATGAGCGATCACGTATTCTTGTGAGTATCATCCACGAAAGGGGTGAAGAGGTTTGAATTGCGAGGTAAGCTAGCTCCCCGCTACATTGGACCATTCCAGATTTTGGAGCGGATTGGAGCCGTCGCTTATCGTCTGGCATTACAACCGTCTTTGGCTGGAGTTCACGATGTGTTTCATGTTTCCCTGTTGCGAAAATATGTACCAGATCCTACACATGTGTTATCGGAGGTGCCGGTCACACTTCAGCTGGACGCGACTTATGAGGAGGTGCCTATGAGGATTCTGGACCGTAAAGAGCATCGGTTAAGGAACAAGACAGTTTGATTGGTCAAAGTTGGTTGTCAACACCATTCTGATAAGGAAGCTACTTGGGAGCTCGAAGATACGATCAAAGCTCGCTACCCTCATCTATTTACTTGAGGTGCGTATGGTTGGTTGTTATTTTGTATTTATATTTGAGGTATTGATACCTGTTGTCGTTGACTAGTACTTGTTGGGGTAAATAGTAGATGTTGTGGTTCACTTGCTAAATTTGGAGACCAAATTTTTGTTAGTGGGGGAGAATGTTGAAAACCAAAAATTTAAAGGGTCTCTTTGCAAATTAGGGATCTAGTTGTGAATAGCGAAAAATTGGAGGGTTTATTTGTAAAATGACAAAAGTATTATAAACCCGTATATTTCCTCCCGAAAGCTCCTTTTCCCGATTTCCTCCTTCTCGAAGCCGAAAACCACATGCGAGCGGTTTCCTCTTCGCCCTCGCCGTCGTGCCCTTCATCTTCGTCTTCTTCTCCTCATTCTTCTTCTTCGTTTGCTTCGACGCACACAAAGGAGGCGCCACCTTGTGTCCCTATTGGCGGTTTTTTCCTCTTCTCCCAGCGCCACAAATCCTAATTCATTCTCCTCCCTTGACCGACACTGAGCACTCGAGTCGGTTGTCGCCTAGTCGCCGGAGTCGACCACACCACACGAGTTTGTGTCGACCAACCATCAGATCTTCTATGTCTCCTTTGCTGTTGAGTTTCATCTCTCTGTTTAGTTGTTGATTTTGGGTTCTAGCCGGTGATTAGCAGGTAAGGGCAGTTTGGTTTAGTTTATATCCTTAAATGTAAATTTGTTGGGTGTATTTAGGTCAGTTTGATTTATACGTTGTCTTAGGGGATGTACTGATCAGTAAAGTTAATGGTCATATGGAGTTTTGCTCAGTTGATGTGGGTGTTCAGGTTGCCGTGAGCTGCCATGGGGTTGGGGTGAGTGAGCTTAAATTGTGTTGATGTTTTGGAAGTTAATAGATACGCTATGGAATGGTAAGTTTGGTTTTGAACTACGGTTGGGTTGGTTCCTAATTAGTCAACTTGATGCTAGAATGAATTAGATCCAATTTCGGATTTATACACCGTGAGGTTCATTCGACGTGTTGTTGTTTGGGTTTAATTTGTAGTTGTGGATTGGGTAGATTGGCTATTTAACCCTTAGCCTAATTTTAGATAAATTAGGTTAAGAAATACTCATGCTTGTTTTAGAGTAAATTAAATAGGTATTATAGTTAGGATTTATCTAATCATGTTTAGTATTTTGTTTAGCTAATGTATTTAATTGTATGAATAGCTAAACTTAATCATTGATATAGGACGTTGACTTGGGATTCACACGGTTGATAGTGAAGGGGTTATTTCGTATACGTTCTACAAATAAAGGCGGGTATTTCTCCTTTGTACTCGAGTAGTTTCGTTTACCTTAAAGCATGACTATCTTATGTCTAGTAGGTTGCTTGACCTTGTTTTTTGTCGTTTGTTATTTTAACATCGCCGGTGATACTTTTTCTTCGTTGATCTTCGAGTATTCCAAATTTATATCCGTACAGTCCTCTATTGGTTTTCTGTTCTGTAAAGTGTCGTTTGTACGCGAGCACTTAGAAGTCCATTAAACACAATTAGATTTATTTGACATTTGAAATACCCTACCTAGTAGTGTAGGTGCATAATCGTTAGTTTCTGATTTCCTGTTGGTTGTATTGGTGCATCGTTTACTTGTTGGATTTTGGTTGAATCGTTGTTTCTCCGGTTGTTCGTGCATCTTGTAGCATGCACCATACTTGCACGTTGCATACTAACGACTGTTGGGCTTACATTTGGTTAAGCCGTCGTTAGTCATATTGTTGCTCGATTCACTCAACCACTTGTTGTCGTGGTAGTTATTAGAGTGATTGCATCTGTCCTGTTATGTCATACATGTTGTAGCTGTAGGCAAACAGTGACACCCTCACCGTTGTTTTAGAAGGATATTAGAGCTGTTGGTGGCTCACCCTCACCGTTATTTTTAGAGGGATATTAGAGCTGTTGGTGGCTCACCCTCACCGTTGTTTTTAGAGGGATATTAGAGTTGTTGGTGACTCCCCCTATGTATCAGGATTTTTGGAGTAGTTGGCTCCCCAACATCCTGTCCACTCATCCACACCTTTGTGGTATTTGTTGTTGGAGTGTGTACAGTTGTCACAGCCCTACCCACTCGGTCACACAGATGAGATGTGTTGGCGGCTTGACTGGCGTCGGGGGTGACACATGTCATTGCATCATGTGCATACGTATTTCGTTTATGCATTTTTCCTGTGATTGTTGCATTTATATGAGCTATGGTTGTTGCACTTGATTGACATGCATCTATATCTTGGTTTTATTGTTGTTGTGTTGTTTTACGTCTGTCTAGTTGTTATTCAGTTTTTTATAACATGTTGCTCTATATATGTTATGCATGTTTAGGTGATTTTATATTTCTTATGGACTGTACTCTATTGACTCTCTACTTAGTTATCCTTTATTTTGGCATGCTTATTGTCTACTCATATACCCGCAGAGTCCGCCCGGACTCACCACCGCTACCTCCCATTTTTGTTTCAGGTAGCAGGTAGTTACGTTTCTTGGAGCCAGGAGAGGATCCAGTTGTCAGCCCCTAGAGTTGAGTTACTTTTTCTGTATTGGGTATAGTTGTTTTGTTAGAAGAAATCCTAGTGAGTGAAGCTAGGTTGAAAGAAACCCTGGTGAGTGAAGCTGGGTCCCAGCCAGGGAAGCTAGGTGGAAGAAATCCTAGTGAGTGAATCTAGGTGAACTAAATCCCTGTGAGTGAAGTTGGGTCATAGTGAGTAAAGTTAGGTGGACTAAGTCCTGGTGAGTGAAGCTGGGCACGAAGTCTTGGTCCGGGGGACTGAGCACTAAGTCCTGGTCGGGGATCGGGCAATTGAGTTTTAGCCGAGCGAGAATTGCGAACAGAAGTAGAGACGGGTCGAGGTTGGACTTCTCGAGATCCGAGTTCTCGGAGGCCGAGCAAAAGTCCAACCGGAAGTCCCAGTTGGCAAAAGCTTAGTCGAGCGGGAATCACGGACAGAAGTAGAGACGGGTCGAGGTCGGACGTCTCAAGATCCGTGTTCTTGGAGGTTGAGCAAAAGTCCAACCGGAGGTCCCGGATGGCAAAGGTAACTTCTCTAGGGTGGAGTAGGTGAAGCTGCGTTCCCCAGTAAAGGGACCATTAGGCGTCAGTTCGACCTAGGGTTTAGGGTGAAATCCAAAGTCAGAACCAATAAATTAAGGCTAAGATTATTTGTGTTTTTGTCTTGTGTTTGTTGTCTTGCAGGTACTTGGAGTTGATGGCAAGATGGGAGAGCAAACACAGGAAAAACATGACCTGGGAAGAACCTTCCTGGGTGCCTGAATGAATCAGGCGCCCAAGAAGAGTTGGGCGCCCTAGTTGGGGGCAGCCCCTCCCATGTGTTTGGTAAGCCAGGCGCCTGAGGCTTCCCAAGCGCCTGGGAAGGTCAGCTATATCCTTGCTGCAATTTCAGTGCTGCGATGAAATTTTGACCACACGTGGCAAGCGCCCAAGAGCTTAGAAGCACCCGAGAATGCAGTATATAAAGGGGTTCGACCCCTCACTTCAGAACAACACTTTCTACATCCGCAAAAGCATTCTGTGTGAAGCAAATGTGCTCAAATCGAAGCTCTGCGACCAAGGAGGCTCCAGGAGGAAGTGCGCTGCACTTCAGACTTCCGGATTAGCCAGATCTTCAATTTTTTGTTGGTTTACTTTTAATTTACAAAGTTGAACTTGTTTTTATTATTATTTCTTTATTTGTAATTCAAACCGTAAGATGGATTTCTCTGCCTCCGAAAAGTCCGGAAAGGAGACCACTAGTGGACTCACGCTGAGTACTTAGGCTTGGGTGTACCGACCCTGGGGAGTTGGGAACCAAGTAAATCCCGCAAGTCTTTACTGTGTCTTTCTTTACTTTAGTTTATATTTTCGCTGCGTACTAACCCTGATAGAAAGATGAACAAACGACGAAGATTTTCGAGATAATTTCGAGTCGATATTCACCCCCCCCCCCTCTATCGACCGGCACCAATCCTACAAGTGGTATCAGAGCAGGCAGTTCTTCACCGGACTAACAGCCGAAGGAGCAACAATGCCAGAAATTGAGGGGGAGCAAGGGTGAATACAGGTATAATTTAAATTATGTCAATTTTCAAATTTCATATTATTGTTGGTAGTTTCGGTTGTGGAATTGGATTCCTCTCCATATCCCCGGATTAAAATTCTATTGATTAGAACAAATCCGAATGGAAAGAAAACTTTTCGAACTACCTACTTCATCATCGTGATATTTGATTTAGTGATCGCTTGCACAAACTTGTTGTTCAAACAATCTAATTCCTTTTATCGATTAGCCACGGAATAGATGATGATTGGATGGTCGGTTCTTGTGTTTATCTTCGGGGTCCATGAGAAACAAGCAATACAATTAAACAAGAAGAATGAAAACAAGATTATACCTCTTGTTTTACCTCTCGATCTTCTATCGTATTCCTATCCTCTTCTTGGACGTCATGTGGGCAACGATCTTTCAAGAAACGAAGCCACCAAAAGCCTTCCTTCTCTTCTTGCTTGCGCCGAGAACCTCTAAAGGAAGGAGATGATTTTCCTTTCTTTCTCCTTTGCACTGAGAGCTTCCAAAGGAAGGAAATGATTCTCCTTTCTTTCTCCTTTGCGCCAAGAGCTTCCACCCTTCTCCAAGGATGCGCACGCCCAAGAGAGGAAGAAGAGAGGAAGAGAAGAGAAGAAAGAAACAAATTCTTTCTTCCCTAAGCCCTAGCCGCCACCCCCTCTTGCCTCTTGATGTCGGCACCACCCTCCACCAAGTTGCACCGCCAGCCCCTCTCTTCTTCCTGCTTGCGCACACCACTCAAGAGGAGAGAAAAGAAGAGAAGAGCAGAAGATTAAGAGAAGAAGATGAAGTTTCTTCTTCTTCTCCCCTTGCGCCACTTCCTTCTTCCTCTAAGCCACCAGCGCCAACCCTAAGAGAGAAAGAGAGGAGAAGAAAAACTAAGGCTTAGGATATGGGTTCATGATGGCATATGTGTTAGTAATATGAGAGAAGTGTCCTAAGGCAATCGCCTTATGATTATAAACATTTATTTTAATAAATGAAAATTCACTATTTGAGTATACATATTTGTGTATTTGATTGGGATCTTAAACTCATTTACTGAATGTCCGCAATACAATTCACAGCATGAGAGAATTTGTGATGAATTCACAACTAGTGATTATCTCTACATGTGCAATTGTGAAGTATTGAAATTGTCCCTAGTCGATGAATTGATAAATTGATAAATACGGACACTATCAATTCTGTTGAGACTAGCATGGGTTATTCTCTAATCAGCTGATTCTCACTGGTTGGTGATATTGGGATGTCCGGAGATAAACATGAATGTTAGTTAAGAGAACTAGTTCATTGGAGTTACTGGCTGTAAAACTTCACATGGTTGTCTATATATAGACATGTCATTGAAGTTCTTACCGCAGCTTAAGTGCGATGTTCCTTTGACTTGCGGTGTTCAAGTCATCTTGGTCAATGAGACTTATACTTTAACATCTTAAGCAAGCATCTCCAAGGAGGTGTGGACCCAGGATGGTTGGGTATAAGCCGAAGTGCCCGAAGATGTTTGAACAGCCTACAAAGGATTCACCACTCCTTGCGAGGAGATGTATACCCAAGGCCTATCGTCGGATTGTTACTCAAAGCCTCTGGCCAGAGCATGACATGTTTAGAGTATGAGTCTCTTAAATACATGAGAGTAATTAGAAATCCAAAGGATGAGAGAAATGTTACTTGGGCTAGGTGTGACGTAGTCAGCCTAGTGGGGACTGACACACACAGACCATGTCCTGAACCAAGTGGGTATAAGATGGTGAAGGGAATGGGGCACGATTCATTAGAGCTGCTGAAGGGTTTTAGAATTATTTCTGAGGTCAACCGTTGATCTTTCGATTAATTGGGGATCATGATGTACTACTAGATGCCACTCATGATCGTTCTATAATTGATGAATTATAGACGGCCAACATAAATCGAAAGCCTATTTAGTCACACGTACTACGAGTAATTCGAGGGATTTAAAACGAGTTGAAAATTGGATTTTCCGATCAAGAGAAATAAGTCGAATCTAAATTTATCAGAGGCGCATCGGAAGCTTAAAATGGCTAAGTCTTTTGAAGGCTTATTGGGCGAAATAAATGAGTTTAATTCGTGAGGAGATTGGCTTGATGTGGCCGGCCAAAGAGGGTGCCCACCCTCTTTGGTTTGGCCGGCCACAATAAAGAGGGAAATCAATTTATTTGGTTTAAATTATAAAATAAATCACGTGCGATTTGTTTTATAAAATTATGGATAAATAAATTGATATATAAAGAAATTTATATAAAGAAATTTATATAAAGAAATTTGTAGAAATTTATTCTTTTTATGGAAATTAAAATGAACCATAAATTGGTTTAATTTTAATTTATAAAATCAATTATGAATTGATTTTTCCATGATAAGAAAATTTTATACAAATTTTATTCCATAATTAAAAGGAGAGATGTATTTGTTTTATTATAAAGTTAGTTATAATAAAACTTGGCATAACGGAATAATTCATAAGAAAATTTATAAGATAAATTTCTTATGAAAATTTATTCCGTTAATTCCGTTAAGAGGGAGACTTGGCAATAGAGAGGCTACTATATAAAGAAACCAAAGGTAAGCCTTGAATTCCAATTAATCAAGAGATTAAGAAGTTCTCTCTCTCTCTCTCTCTCCCTCTCTCTCTCTAGGGCCGGCGCCCACCCTATCTCTCTCTAGGGCCGGTGCCCCTTCTCTCTCTAGGGCCGGCGCCCCTTTCTCCCTCTAGGGCCGGCGCCACCTCCCTTGCCGTGAGCCTCCACCAAGACGAAGCGGATCGCGACTCCTTCTTCCCTTCACGGAATCTTGATTCCGTTATTTGGTGGTTAGTTTCTATATCTCTCTCTTGATATTCTAGTTGTGTCTTTGGAGAATCTAGTAGTTCTCGTCGGCATAAAACTCGTGGCTTTGCGAAGTCATCCCGAAGAGAACTCGGCGTGGACACGAATAGAGGCGGAGCTTCTAAGGGACGCTACGGTTGGAACTCGTCCCTTACTTCGAGTTACGCAAGGTACTAAGTAAATTAGTTTACTTTTCCGAAAAATTTTAATTTATGATCATGTCCACACATCATAAGGTTGCATGCTAGATACGTGGTTAAAATAATTTAAGAAATTATTTATGCTAATTCTTCCGTTGCACGTAATTATTTTAAAAATTACGAACCCGTATCCATGTCAACATGCACCCGGTCCCAACAATATGAGGTATATATAGGCTACAATAAGTGTTAGTGATATGAGAGAAGTGTTCTAAGGCAATCGCCTTATGATTGTAATCATTTATTCTAATAAATGAATATTCACTATTTGAGTATACATGTTTGTGTATTTGATTGAGATCTTAAACTCATTTACTGAATGTCCGCAATACAATTCACAGCATGAGAGAATTTGTGATTAATTTACAACTAGTGATTATCTCTACATGTGCAATTGTGAAGTATTGAAATTGTCCCTAGTCGATGAATTGATAAATATGGACACTATCAATTCTGTTGAGACTAGCATGGGTTATTCTCTAATCAGCTGATTCTCACTGGCTGGTAACATTGAGATGTCCGGAGATAAACATGAATGCTAGTTAAGGGAACTAGTTCATTGGAGTGACTGGCTGTAAAACTTCATATGGTGATCTACATATAGATATGTCAGTGAAGTTCTTACTGCAGCTTAAGTGCAATGTTCCTTTGACTTGCGGTGTTCAAGTCATCTTGGTCAAGGAGACTTATACTTTGACATCTTAAGCAAGCATCTTCAAGGAGGTGTGGACCCAGGATGATTGGGTATAAGCCGAAATGCCTGAAGATGTTTGAACAGCCTACAAAGGATTCACCACTCCTTGCGAGGAGATGTATACCCGAGGCCTATCGTTGGATTGTTACTCAAAGCCTCTGGCCAGAGCATGACATGTTCAGAGTATGAATCTCTTAAATACATGAGAGCAATTAGAATCCATAGGACGAGGAAACGTTACTTGGGCTAGGTGTGACGTAGTCAGCCTAGTGGGGACTGACACACATAGACCATGTCCTGAACCAAGAGGGTATAAGATGGTGAAGAGAATGGGGCACGATTCATTATAGCTGCTGAAGGGTTTCAGAATTATTTCTGAGATCAACCGTGATCTTTTAATTAATTGGGGATCATGATGTACTACTAGGTGCCACTCATGATCGTTCTATAATTAATTAGTTAATTATAGACGGCCAACTGATGGACCCAATTTAGCTAATTAAAGTTGTCACAAAATGTGTGGATCCGTCAGAATTTAGAATTTATAAAGTGCTGGAAACCCTTTTTGCAATCAAAGAAGAAAAGCGTAGTAAGGGGCCATAGGTCGTATTTTTCTCGGGGCTAATTCAAGTTGTGTGATTAGAGCTTGCGTTTATGTGTCGTCAAGAGTTTTGGGTTTCAAATAAGATGTGGGTTTTGTTTCAATTAAAGATGCCAACGCAATTAAAAGAAGTAAACTCAACTATACAAACTTAAACTAGGTAATAGCAACTAAGAATTCAGTTAATGAACATTCAAATAAACCTAAGCACTTAACCAATTTTTATGAAACAAATCTGATATTGAATGCAAAACAAATGCTAAGCAAATGAAACAATTCCGTGGCTAACTCTTGATTGAACTAGTGCAAGACTTACTTCAGCAAACGAATTTTAAGCAAATAAATACAAGCTACAAAATTTAGAGGCAAACAATGCAAACATGGAGCAGAAAACTCAAAAATAACTACATGAAAGTCTAACTGATTTCAAACCCTTAGCTCACTAACAATTGCTGGTAACTTGACAACAATAGATTCAGTAGTTCATTCTTGATACAAAGTGGAAAAGAAAATGAATCAAACTTGACACACAAGGGGAAAAACTAATGTGCCAATAGCTGAGCTAAATGCAGATTATAAACTGATACAAAACTAATTCAGAAACTGATACAATGCTAACTGATCATCTCGATTTAGAAATTGAAGCTATCAGTGACATGATCATCTGAATAAAAGAAACAATGCAATAATGAAGTGAAGGATTGAGCAATTCAGAATGCAAGAATGTAACTGCTGCAAGAACAGAATTAGACAGCTAGAAAAACTGCAAAAAAAAACTGAATGTGATAATGAGGCAAAGCAATTCAGAAAATGAGCAAATGGATTTAGAGGAAATGCTGTAAACTCAACTGAGTGGAGAACAGAATTCAGCAGCTAAACATATGCAAACATTTACTCAAACAAAACTAACTTGTAGAGTGAAAACTGTTGTGCAGAAATGGATATCAGTAGAATTTCGATACAAATGCCACATAAGAAAGCTGATTTCAGATGCAATTAAGTTCTAATGCAAGGCTCCACTGATTCAACTTCAGAATTGACAATTGGGGATTGCAGAAGTGGAGTTGGACAGCAGAAATGTAAAGGCAGAAATTACTAAGTTGATTACAGAAATTGTAACGGTAGATCAAATGCTGAAACTAACAATTGCAATATGTATTTGAATCACTACTCTAGGTGCAGCAAAGCTTCAAGAGGAGCTAAAGTTACTTGGCACGAAATGCAAAAGCTAAAATTGAATAAACTGCAGGATTTGAAACTGATACACAGCATGCTCACAAATTGCGGAAATGAAACTTACTTCAGAATTGATTCAAATGTAAAGAAAAACAGAACTAAGTGCAATTACTCACTCACAACTAGCTTAAAGTCCAGGTATTAAGCTGGAAACACACTGAATTTGAACTAGCAATAGAATTCAGAAACTACAGCAGATTGCGCAAGAAAAATGACTGATACTTAGCTACAAAATTGATACGCAAGAAACAAATTCAAAGAATAAACTGAAATTGAGACAAATGTTAACTAATCGAATTATCTAACTGCTAACTTTGAAGAATTAAACCTAATTACAGCAGAACAATTCAGAAATTGCAGCTAAAGTAACTGATATGAAAAACAGAACAGAATTGAAATTACAGCAATGAAATTACAGCTAAAACACAAAGAAATGCTATAAAACTAAATCTCGACCATTCCTTGTATCAAGACCACCTTGTTCGTCACGCAAGGGCAAGCCAAGAACCCTTAAACTCGCAAATCGCTGGGAATTAGCTCCAATTTCAGATCTGATCACAGATTCACGCACTGCTGCAAATCAGTGATTAAATCTCCATAGAAACCTCCTCCGAGGATCCAGATCTTGCTCCAAGGTGCTGATCGAGTTGGTCACGCCTCTGATTGAAAGAAATCACGAAGAAAAATGAAGGAGAACTAAAGAAGAACGAAGCTGAGCTGCGAAGACGCGACGCCGAGATCTGCCGAGGGAATTTCAATTTAAACTTAACCCATTTAATTTGGACGGCTGAGATTAATCCCCCTTCATCCAACGGTGGATCTTTGTCCGATTTGATTCAAAATTTCCAGATCTTGATCAGAGGTCAGGATCATCCTCGTGGTAGCTCGGATCTACCAGATCTCCAACGGATGGTTCAGATCACCTTGATCTTTGTATGGATGATCTAGATCACTCTAATCATGATCCAACGGCTAGATGATCTCCGATTGAGCTGAAACTCTCAGAACATGATCTGATCGCTTGATTAGCCTTAATCCCAGCTCAGATTGATCAAAAGTTCTCAGATGGTCTAGATCTAACTATCTTTGCATCGGACAGTCCAAATTAGTTGACGCTTGATTCCTTTGATCTGGTCCACTTTTGACTCAACCTTGACCCAACCTGACCTAGGTCCATGATCCCTTCAAGCCTACAAGAGTAGATCAAAAATTTAGTGACAAAACAACTCGAAAATATTAAAATTTGCAATTAGGTCCAAAAAGAGTATAAATCCTAGAACCTAGAGTAAATCCACAATTATACAAGTAAAATATGGGTCAAATACGGATTTAAGCATATGAAATGATCAATAAAATGACACTTATCACCAACATAAATTGAAAGCCTATTTGGTCACACGCATAATGACTAATTTGAAGGATTTAAAACGAGTTGAGAACTGGATTCTCCAATCGAGATAGACTAAGTTTGGTTGAGCCAAACGATTAGTCAAAACTGAATTTATTTCAGACGCATCGAAAGCATAGAATGGCTAAGTCTTTTAAAGACTTAATAGGTGAATTAAATAAGTTTAATTCATTAAGGGATTTGATCCAAGGTGGTATGTTTTATTATAAGCTTAAAATAATCCATGGGATTATTTTATCATGGATTAAAATAAACCAAAGAGTTGGTTTGTTTTATAAAAATTTATAATAAATTAAAGATTACAAAATTTAATCCATTAGTGGGTTTTAAACCATGGGCCCATGGTGTGAATGAAAACTTGGCCGATCACTTGAGTTGAATTCTCTTGTGTGTAAATTTTGGCCCGTAATTTATTTGAGCCAAGATAGGCCGGCCAAGGAGAATATTCTCCTAGGTTTGGCCGGCCCTCTCTCTCCTTCTCTTTTGTTTTGTTTTAATCAATCAAGGATTGATTGGAGATTTATTCCATAAGATGGAAGAGGCTTGATTGATTTTTTATCATGAATTAAAATTTGATTTTAATCATGAGACAAAAATTAATTATGGTTTGATATAAAAATTATGCCAAAATTAAGAGGCTTGATTGTTTTTTTATCATGAATTAAAATTTGATTTTAATCATGAGACAAAAATCAATTATGGTTTGATATAAAAATTATGCCAAAATTAAGAGGCTTGATTGAGGAGGAGCTCCCTATATAAAGGACCCAAGGGGTGCCATGAAAGATGATCGATCTTAGAATTGCTTGGGCTCTCTCCTCTTCTTCTCTCCCTCTCTCTTGGCCGGCCATAGGCCTTCCTCCCTTCTTCTTGCCGTGAGCACAAGGAGAAGCACCGAGGCGACGAAGTTCTTCCGTTAGGACGATCTTCCTCTCCGGCCATCATCACCTTGGGATTGGGCGCAAGTCATCTTCCTCCTTCTCGCCGGAATTGTGATTCCGGCCAACCTTGGTGGTGAGTCTTTCGATTTGATTACTCTCTCGATTTTCGTCGTGTTCACGGAGAATCTAGTAGTTCTCGTGAACACAAACGGTTGGATCTCGTCCCGACGATACTCGACGTGGATACGAATAGAGGCGGAGCTTTCAAGGGACGCTAACAGTTGGATCTCGTCCCTTCTTCCAAGATACGCAAGGTAATTCGTAGAGTAATTTCCTTTTCTGCAAAAATTTTATATTACGATTATGTGAACACATTGCATGCTTAGGATATGTGTTAGAATAATTTAGGAAATTATTCATGTTTTTGTTTCCGCTGCATGTAATTATGTAACAATTACAATACGTGTCCGCGTTGGCATGCACCCGGTCCCAACAATAAGAACCCTGAGGTGGAGTTGGTTTTGGTCTCCTAACGGATCCTAAACCCGACTCATTAATAATAACCCGCTCCACTAATGGGTTATTATTGAACTACCGCACCAATCCCATAATTAAATATGGGCTCCACTATATTATGTGTACATAATCTCCCCGTGCTTAAGATATCGCATGTCTATTAATTAATTAAATTACTGATAATTTAATTAATTAATATCTAACTCCAAGAGTAGTACCATTCAACCTTATTATCATGTCGGACCAAGTCCACCTGCAGGATTTACATGATAATCTTTATGAGCTCCTCAAGAGGATATCATCATCCTAAAATAATTAGGACACAATTTTCCTCTATAATCAACGACACACCATATAAATAATATTATTTTCCAATTTACCAGGTTTATTGATTTAATGAATAAATCTCGCCCATTGGTAAATTAAAGAAATAAATATTAAGTACATGTGCTCGTTATTATATCGGGATTAAGAGCATGTACATCATAATAACCAAGGTCTTATTCGATTATATAGTCAGTATAAATCGAACAACCTCAAATCGGTCCTGCTCAATACACATAAAGTACACTAGTGTAATTCTATAGTCAAGATAGACTAATACCAAATTACACTATAACCATTCCAATGGTTTGACCAAATTCATCTCGGTTGTGAGCTACTACTTATACTTTACAAGGAACTGATAACATGATCTTCTGTGTGACACCACACACCATGTTACCTACAATGTAAAGTATTGGGCAATTACACACATGTATCAAATATAAAAAACAAACACATAATCATTGTGATTCTTATTCTTAAATAGATGTTTATACAAAAGCTATGCTTATATTAGGCATCCTAACAATTATATGTTTTAAGTGCAGGGAGAGATGTCACTATAAAAATCAGTGTCCTACTCGTAAGTCGTCACCACCGACGGTAACAGAGGTACCAACGCCAAGAGTCCAGAGGGACAAGAGTCACATCCGCTGTTTCAAATATCAAAAGCAGGGACACTAAAAGAACCAGTATCCAACCATGGTAAAGGAGGTACGGAAAGTAAATTTTTACAAAAATATTTTTTTCCTACAAAATTAGATCTTCCTACTAAATTAAATTATTTGCATAATGAGTTAACTACATTGCATTACAAATTAGTTAGTAATGGATCCAATATAGATATTAGTAAAATACCAAATATTAATTCTTTAATCCTTAATATTAATGCTAGAATTTTTGAAATTAATAATAATACATTAATTTCTGATAATTCTGATAATGTTAAGGATGATAATAATACTTTAATTTCTGATAATTCTGATAATGATACGGATGATAATAATACTTTAACTTCTAATAATATTGCTGATAATCTTAATATTTTTGAGCATAATATTAAAGATAATACTCTAGATAATGTTGAAGATAATACTCAACCAATTTCTGAAGATAATGGTGAGGATAATAGTCAACTCTTAGTTAATTCTACAGATTTTGAATATAATGCTACAACCTTAATTAGCAACCCTGAAAATTATTCTACCTATTTTGAAGATAATGATATAATTTTCGAATATAACTTTGAAAATGAAGATGAAGATGAAGACGAAGATTGTTAGGGCAATCAACCCAAGTATGATTTGGAGGATCATGGATTTTGATGTGTGTGTCAATATGATTAAGTTAGAGTTTCATGTTGATCTAATATGTGTATCTAAGTGTGCAGGTTTATAGGATATACATAGACTTGGTTGGGCGTCTTCGGGTACGGTGAAGGGTGTCATGGATGTTGATGCAGTCTGACCCTGATTGTTGTTTTGGTGTTGACATCGATTTTAGTTTAGGTTAATCATTATGATTATGATTAAGTCCTGATCGGGGATTAGGCATGGTATGGAAAATCCTAGCATGGAGGGCTAGGTGTTGGAAAATCCTAACCTAGAGGGTTAGGTGTGGAAAAATCCTAGCTTGGAGGGCTAGGTGTGAAAAGTCCTAACGTGGAGAGTTGGGTGAAAAGTCCTAGCTTGGAGGGCTAGGTGAAAAGTCCTAACTTGGAGGGTTAGGTGAAAAGTCCTAACTTGGAGGGTTAGGTGAAAAGTCCTAGCTTGGAGGGCTAGGTTAGAAAAATCCTAACTTGGAGGGTTGGGTGAAAAGTCCTAGCTTGGAGAGCTAGGTGAAAAGTCCTAACTTGGAGGGTTAGGTGAAAAGTCCCAACTTGGAAGGTTAGGTGAAAAAGTCCTAGCTTGGAGGGCTAGGCTGGATGAAATCCTAGCTTGGAGGGTTGGGTTGGAGTCCCTGGATCGGTCTGGTGACCGATCAGGGAAATTGGCACGGTGCTCCTTCGTGGATCGGTCTGGTGACCGATCCAGCGATAACTGATCGATCTGGTGACCGATCCAGCGATGACTGATCGATCTGGTGGCCGATCAGGGAGCACACGGTGGGGTTAGGAACCCACTGCCCGGCTCCTGATCGGTCCGGTGACTGATCAGGGAGTAGGCAGTGTCCTCACTGCTTGGCTCCTGATCGGTTTGGTGACCGATCAGGGAGCATACAGTGAGTTGAGTTCCCCCTACTGATCAGCTCCTGATTGGTCCGGTGACCGATCAGGGAGCAGGCAGTGTCTTCACTGCTTGGCTCCTGATCGGTCTGGTGACCGATCAGGGAGCACACAGTGAGTTGATTTCCCCTATTGATTCGCTCCTGATCGGTTTGGTGACCGATCTGGAACACTGTTCAGATCGTTCCGGTGAACGATCTAGCGTCGCGGACTCCGTCTTACAACCGATCAGGATGGAGCCTGATCGGTCAAGGAGCTACCTGATCGGTCTGGTGACCGATCAAGTCCCAGCCTGATCGGTCTGGTGACCGATCAAGCCTGTGTCGCCGCGGAATCTGGGAGTCCCAGCAAAGCGGTGGATCGGTCTGGTGACTGACCCACGAGCCCTGGATCGGTCCGGTGACCGATCACTTTAATTCAAAATGCACTGTCAGACGCTTTGATCGCGTCTAAACAGGTTTGATTTCTCTGCGCCTAATATCTGATCTTTGATTCTCTGTGTGATATGATGTGCTAATGGTCTGATTAAGCTGCAGGTGACAGGGATAGATTCAAACACTCAAGGAGAGTCAATGGAGGCCTTTCCTTGGTGCAGGTTTGTCCGTTTTCCATCTCATGTTGCAACAGACGTTGGCGCTGGTTGGAGCTGCTGACTGGAGCTGGTCTAAGGGAAGCTCAGGGAGTCCAGAAGAGCTCAGTGGTGGCTGGTTGTTGCAGGAGAACAGCTGGAGGCTGCAGTGAGGTGGTGACCTGGCACTAGTGGAGAAGTGCAGTGAAGAGACTTCTACTGACTTGCTTGTGAGGTATGTGTTAAAAGCATTTCCAAAGGCCCCATGGATGACCACAACGCATTCCTTGGAATCGCGACCTTGTGAGGTATGTGTTAAAAGCATTTCTAAGGAATGCATTGTGGTCATCCATGGTGGATGCCTACAAAGTTTCCAAGGACTTATCAATTGTTAAACTAGATGATCTATTTTGTGAAATGGAATTACATGAAATGGCTAACAAAGGCCCCAAGGAAAAGGGGATTGCCTTAGTTGCAGGGGAACGATCCAACAAGAAGAAGAAGGAGAAGAAGAAGGAGAAGGAAGTCTCTTTATCTTCATCCTCTTCCGAATCCGAGTCCGATTCCGAGGAAGATGGCAGCGGATCTTCTTCCTCCGAGATGGCAAATTTTGTTCGAAGGATGATGAGGAAGGGTCGATGCTTCAAGGGGAAAGGTAACCCTATTAAAGCTAAAGTTGATAAATCTAATGTTTCTTGTTATGAGTGTGGCAGGAAAGGGCACTTCAAGAGTGAATGCCCAAAGCTAAAGAAGAAGGAGAAGAAATCCAAGAAGAAAGAGGAGAAATCAAAGAAAAAGAAGAAGGCCTTGAAGGCCACTTGGGATGAATCCTCCTCAAGTTCATCCGATGAAGAGAAGGAGGAGAAGAGTACACGGCATGTGGCACTCATGACTCTTGAAGGAGAAGAAAGCAGTGATGAATCCTCCAACTCCTCAAACGCGGCTTCATCATCTTCGGATGATGAAGAGGTAACCTCTCCCGAACTTGAAAAATATTATAGAGCAATTGCATGCTTAACCAATATGCTGAAAAAATCAAAAAATAAAGTTAAAACATTGCAATTAGAAATTGAACAATTGAAGTCATCTAGGGATGAGAACATAGACGACTTGCATGTTGAAATGTTAGAGGATGAGATTAAATCTTTAGAAATTAAGGTTGAACATTTGAAATCCTCTAAGGATGAGAACATAGATGATTTGCATGTTGAATTGTTAGTGGATGAAAACAAATCATTGAAGAGTAAGGTTGAGAGACTCAAGAATATTCTTGAGAAATTCTCAACAAGCTCAAAGACCCTAGACATGATTTTAAATGCCCAAAGGGCAGTCTACAATAGGGCTGGGATTGGTTACCGACCCAAAGAACCTTCATTTGTGTCCTTAATGTCTAGGACTGGTGTTAGACCACTTAAGACACCCAAGGTTCAAAAGAAGGTTGTCAAGGCATGGGTGCCTAAGTCTTGTTTAGTAGGTGCTTTAGGTCCCAAGGTTTGGGTACCTAAATCTTCTATTTTTCGAATTGTGTAGGTTGTGATTGAGGGGGAGCATCTATCAACTTGGTTCGTTGATAGTGGATGCTCCAAACACACGACCGGGGATAGATCATTGTTTACTACACTTCAACGAAAAAGTAGAGGTAATATTTCATTTGGTAACAATGGTAGTCTTAAGGTCATAGGAATAGGAGACATTCAAATATCTAAATGTCTTAGGATTAAGAATGTCCTTCTAGTCAAGGGGATGACATTTAATCTCCTAAGTGTTAGTCAATTGTGTGATGCGGGTTACACAATTGATTTCAAATCAAGTCAATGTCTAGTTAGACAACATGACAATGTTGACACGGTACTAGTAGGAACAAGAGTAGATAGCATTTATCAAGTTTCATTTAAAAGTGCTATTAATGCTTTTGATAAGTGTCTCATGTCAAAAGAAGAGGAGTCCACCCTTTGGCACCGAAGACTAGTACACGTGAACTAGAAGAACATCCGGAAGTTGGCCAACAAGGGATTAGTTCGTGGCTTACCAAGCATCAAGTATGAGAAAGAAAAGATTTGTGATGCATGTCAAATGGGTAAGCAAACAAAATTTGCACATAAAGGTAAAAGCACTGTAAGTACTTCTACCGCATTGGATTTACTTCTCATGGACTTGTTTGATTGTAGCACTATCATATCATTGAATGGAAGTAAATATTGCTTTGTTATCATTGATGACTTTACTAGATATACATGGACATATTTTCTAAAATTTAAGGACCAAACCTTAGATGTTTTCATTTCTTTTTGTAAAAGAGTTGAAAATGAAAAATCATCAACAATTAAGACAATAAGAAGTGATCATGGAGGTGAATTTCAAAACCAACGATTTTTAGAATTTTGTCAAGATAGAGGGTATAGACATGAGTTCTCCACTCCTAGAACACCACAACAAAATGGTGTTGTAGAGAGGAAGAACCGTGTTCTACAAGAAGTTGCACGAAGCATGCTTAATGAGTACTCATTACCGAGTTACTTATGGGCCGAAGCTGTGAACACAGCTTACTACGTCCAAAATCGAGTCCTAATCCATAGATTCTTAGGGAAGACTCCCCATAAACTTTGGTTTGGGAAACCACCTACGGTTAAACACCTTAGGGTGTTTGGTTGTAATGATAGTAATATGAGAGAAGTGTCCTAAGGCAATCGCCTTATGATTGTAATCATTTACTTTAATAAATGAATATTCACTATTTAAGTATACATGTTCGTGTATTTGATTGAGATCTTAAACTCATTTACTGAATGTCCGCAATACAATTCACAGCATGAGAGAATTTGTGATGAATTCACAACTAGTGATTATCTCTACATGTGCAATTGTGAAGTATTGAAATTGTCCCTAGTCGATGAATTGATAAATACGGACACTATCAATTCTGTTGAGACTAGCATGGGTTATTCTCTAATCAGCTGATTCTCACTGGCTGGTGACATTGGGATGTCTGGAGATAAACATGAATGCTAGTTAAGGGAACTAGTTCATTGGAGTGATTAGCTGTAAAACTTCATATGGTAATCTGCATATAGATATGTCAATGAAGTTCTTACTGCAGCTCAAGTGCGATGTTCCTTTGACTTGCGGTGTTCAAGTCATCTTGGTCATAAAGACTTATACTTTGACATCTTAAGCAAGCATCTCCAAGGAGGTGTGGACCCAGGATGATTGGGTATAAGCCGAAGTGCCCAAAGATGTTTGAACAGCCTACAAAGGATTCACCACTCCTTGCGAGGAGATGTATACCCAAGGCCTATCGTCGGATTGTTACTTGAAGCCTCTGGCCAGAGCATCACATGTTCCGAGTATGAATCTCTCAGAAACATGAGAGTAACTAGAATCCGTTGGACGAGAAAGACATTACTTGGGCTAGGTGTGATGTAGTCAGCCTAGTAGGGACTGACACACATAGACCGTGTCCTGAACCAAGTGGGTAATAGATGGTGAAGGGAATGAGGCACGACTCATTATAGCTGCTGAAGGGTTTCAGAATAGTTTCTGAGGTCAACCGTTGATCTTTCGATTAATTGGGGATCATGATGTACTACTAGGTGCCACTCATGATCGTTCTATAATTGGTTAATTATAGACGGCCAACATAAATCGAAAGCCTATTTAGTCACACGCACTACGAGTGATCCGAGGGATTTAAAACGAGTTGAAAATTGGATTTTCCGATCAAGAAGAGAAGTCGAATATGAATTTATCAGAGACGCATCGGAAGCTTAAAATGGCTAAGTCTTTTGAAGGCTTATTGGACGAATTAAATGAGTTTAATTCGTAAGGTAACGGCATGGATTTGGCCGGCCAAAGAGGGTTCCAACCCTCTTTGGTTTGGCCGGCCACAATAAAAAGGGAAACCAAATTGTTTGGTTTAAATTATAAAATAAATCGAGCGTGATTTGTTTTATAAAATTATGGATAAAGAAATTTATATAAAAAAATTTATAGAAATTTATTCTTTTTTTGAAAATTAAAATGAACTATGGATTGGTTTATTTTATTTTATAAAATTAATTATGAATTGATTTTTCTAGGATAAGAAAAATTTATATAATAAATTTCTTGTAAAATTTTATTCCATAATAAAAGGGGAGACATGGTTGTTTTTATTATAAATTAAGTTATAATAAAAACTTGGCATAACAGAAAAATTTATAAGATAAATTTCTTATGAAAAATTTATTCCGTTAAAAGGAGACTTGGCGATAAAGAGGCTACTATATAAAGGTGCAAAGGCAAGGCTTGGAGATCAATCCAAGAGATCAAGGATTCTTGCCTAGCCTCTCTTCCACTTCCTCTCTCCCTCTCCCTCCTCTAGTAGGCACCGGCCCTAGAGGGCTCCCCTAGGGTTGCCGTGAGCCACCTCCACCAAGAAGGTGCCGAAGAAGAAGAAGAAGTGGGTCGCGACTCCTTCCTTCCTCCCGGAATCTTGATTCCGTTTTCGTTTGGTGGTTAGTTTTCCATCTCTCTCTCTTGACATTCTAGTCGTGCCTTTGGACAATCTAGTAGTTCTTGTCGGCACGAAACTCATGGCTTTGCGAAGTCATCTCGAAGAGAACTCGGCGTGGACGCGAATAGAGGCGGAGCTTCCAAGGGACGCTACGGTTGGATCTCGTCCCTTTCTACGAGTTACGCGAGGTATTAAGTAAATTAGTTTACTTTCTGCAAAATTTTAAATGTATGATCATGTCTCCACAACATAAGGTTGCATGCTAGATACGTGGTTAAAATAATTTGAGAAATTATTTATGCTAAATCTTCCGCTGCACGTAATTAAATTTTAAAATTACGAACCCGTATCCATGTCAACATGCACCTGGTCCCAACAGTGGTATCAGAGCCGGTTAGTGTTCGACATAATCATATAATTGTTTTGTGGAAAACTTTGCCATGATCTCAAATTTGGAAAAATTTTCCAATTATCGAAACTTACCAATTATGATAAATTTTAGATTTAGGAATTTCTAAGTTTGGAAATCCTCATGAAATTTCGCAAACTTTTGAAATATCCTAGTTTCTGAAATTTTATGATAATTGTGAAAACTTCCCATTTTTGGAAACTTTCCAATTTTGGAAATTTCCTATTTTGGAAATTTTCTGATTTTGGAAATATGTAAGTTTTCTTTGTATCAGAAACTTACAATTATTCTGAAAACCTATTATGAAATCTAGCAATTTTGGGCACTTTCTTTCAAGAAGTCTAGACAAATTTATGGATTATTAATTGACAATTAAATTCGAGTTGGTTTTAAATTATTAACAAAATTCATTATGTTGGATTGAGCCTCGGGGAGCCGTCCAATTTAAAGTTAGTTGTTGTAATTTAATTTCCTATTTTGAATAAAATTGTCATGTTTAATTTAGTTACGCCTCGGGGAGCGGACCAAATTAGATTTACAACAAATTTCTTTTTTTTTGGTATCTGAGCCTCGGGGAGCCACCCAAAGAAAATAATTTGTTGAAATTAATAAATCCACAAATAAAATATGTAATCAAATCTTGGAAATTTTGAGGTGATTCTCAAACGATAATTTCCTTATTTGATTTAAGAGGTGATGCTCTTACATATTGTTGTCTCCAAAATTAATTAGGAAAATGGTTTCCTATAGAGTTTTCTTAAAAGAGATTTTCATGAAAATAATATGTGGTTGAATTAAGGGAATCTGTCTCTTAATTTAATAAGATTTGATTTAGAGAAATCAAAGTCTTAAACATATTATCTCCGAAATTGATTATGACAATTTAGGAAATTGTTTCCCAAAACAATTCCTTGAATAAAGTATGAAATTAGAATTAGGAAATCCGGTTCCTAATTCAATTAATGAGACTTGATAAATTAAGTCACATACATACTTTATTAAGGAAATCGTTAGTACATGACATAATTATATGTCATGAATGTGCTTAGAAAAGAAAGGATGAGACCCAAAACCCCTTACAAAATATTAAGACCAACACCTTCCATTAATATGGTTAGAACCGGAGTTTTGTTTCTCGTTTGGGTTGATGGACACATCCATGCCCGGCTTGAACCTCAACATGTTCAAACCATGTAATTAGTTTATGATTAATATAGTTGGAGGTAGAGGTCAATCCTTAGTTTTGGTTGTTGGACACATCCAAGCCTGACTAAACGGGTGAATGAGCTCCAACCATATTAAAACTATTTCTTGATTAATGGGTCAGCCTTAAGCTTGGAGCATCGATTTGTTGTGCCACGGCCAAGGTCGATGTAAAGAGAGGTGCAGTTGGGTGCTATGTATATTGATGCATACTTGTTAATGAGTTAACAACCCAATGATTTATGCAAACATTCAATTAGTTGATAGCATAAAGTGATAGTTACATATATGTGATATGTAATCAGTATAATTACCTACCTTCATAGCTAAGAATAACTTGATGGCCACAGCCATGGTTGTTCTTATCTATGGTTGGATATCAACCTATTTGGAGATGTTCCGACGATCTCCCGAATTGATAAAAAGGGTTATTCAATTCGTTAAATAAATAGGATTTAATTAATGTATGTTGATGCATTCTTTATCATTCTTCTCACATAAGCTCAATTTGTATTTCTAGGATAATCACTCGATCATGTCTTCTCTGAATTTGCGTTCCATTTTGGACACCAATAAACTGACTGGGCCAAACTTCATGGACTGGCTTCGAAACCTAAGGATAGTCCTCAAGGCAGAGAAGCTTGCTTATGTCCTTGAAGATCAACTTTCCAACCGTCCTCCAGAAAATGCAACTCCAGACCAATTAGTGGCCTATCAGAAACATGTGACCGATTCTAAACTTGCGAGTTGCATCATGCTAGCCGCTATGGTACCTGAGCTGCAAAAGCAGCATGAGCATATGGATGCTTATACCATCATCTTTCATCTTCATGAGTTATTTGACGAGCAGGCGAGATCCGAAAGGTTCGAGGTCTCCAGACTCTTCACCTCTAAGATGCAGGAAGGCACTTCTGTTTCACAGTTTGTGTTGAAGATGTTGAAGTATATTGAGTGACTGAGCACACTCGGTTTTGTAATAGATCATGAACTAAGTATTGACTTAATTCTGCATTGTTTGCCCAAAAGTTATTCACAATTTGTGATGAACTATCGGATGAACAAGCTGGAGACTACCATTCCTAAGTTGCTCAACCTGCTAAAGACTATAGAGCTTTCTATGAAGCAGGATCAAAAGACGGTACTGTTAGTTGGTTCCTCAAAGAAAGGTTCTAAGAGGAAGGCCAAAGAACAGAATAAGGGAAAGAAACGCATGACCAAATTACACCGAACTGGCTTTCTTTATGGGACTGGAACTTTGTGTAATGGTATCTACACGTTAGATTTATCCGGTGACGTTTTCAATATCGAAGTTAGCAACAAACGTGCTCGAATAGATAATCGAATAGACTCCTATACGTGGCATTGTCGTCTTGGCCATGTAAGTAAGAAACGCATGACCAAATTATACCGATGTGGAATTCTGGAATCATTTGAACCCGGTTCATTTGATACATGCGAATCATGCTTAAAAGGCAAGATGGTCAAATTACCCTTTTCCGGAAAAGGTAATCCGGTGGGAGAATTGCTTGGTCTAATACATACTAATGTATGTGGACCAATGTCAACTCTTGCACAAGGAGGCTATAGCTACTTCATTACCTTTATCGATGATCACTCACAATTCGGGTATGTGTTCTTGATGAAACACAAATCTGAAGCTTTTGAGAAATTCAAAGAGTTCAGAAATGAAGTACAGAAACAGCTTGGCAAAAGTATTAAGATACTTCGATCCGATCGGGGTGGTGAATACTTAAGTCAAGAGTTTCAAGATTATCTTAGGGACAATGGGATATTGTCTCAATGGACTCCGCCATATACACCACAGCATAATGGTGTATCTGAGAGGCGTAACCGAACCTTGATGGACATGGTAAGATCTATGATGAACCATGCAACTCTTCCAAAATCCTTTTGGGGCTATGCACTTAAGGCAGCTGTTTACTTGCTAAACAGAGTCCCGACCAAGGTAGTCTCTACTACTCCATATGAGACGTGGAATAGTAAGAAACCTCACTTAACTCACCTTAAGATATGGGGTTGTCCTGCTTATGTGAAGCGGACTGTATCAGACAAAATGGATGCTAAGTCTGATAAATGTTTATTTATTGGATACCCTAAGGAAACAAAGGGTTACCAATTCTATCATCCCTTGGAACAAAAGGTGTTTGTTTCAAGGCATGCTGTATTTCTGGAAAAAGAATTTCTTTTACAAGAAAATAGTGGGAGAGGCATTGAACTTGATGAAGTTCAAGAAACTCCAATAGACATTACAGAGACACCTAGTCTAGACCCACAACCAATAACTCATAATGATGAGCTATCAGTTGAACCTAAAACAACACCACCTCTTCGAAGGTCTGATAGGACACGCAATATTCCAGAGAGATACGGATTTCTCATAAGTGAATCGAACGACGTGTTACTCATAAGCGATGACGAACCTATCAATTATGAAGATGTTCTGAAAAGTTCAGAAAGGGACAAATGGCTTGAAGCCATGAAGTCGGAAATGGATTCCATGTACGAAAATCAAGTATGGGACTTGGTTAACCCACCTGAAGGGATTAAGCCCATATGGTGCAAGTGGGTTTTTATGAAGAAAACCGACATGGAAGGTAATGTTGTTACCTTTAAGGCTAGATTAGTGGCAAATGGATATCGTCAGAAACAAAGAATTGATTATGACGAAACTGTTAGTGATATGAGAGAAGTGTCCTAAGGCAATCACCTTATGATTGTAAATATTTATTTTAATAAATGATAATTCACTATTTGAGTATACATGTTAGTGTATTTGATTGGGATTTTAAACTCATCTACTAAATGTCCACAATACAATTCACAGCATAAGAGAATTTATGATGGGATCACAACTAGTGATTATCTCTACATGTGTAATTGTGAAGTATTGAAAATATCCCTAGTCGATGAATTGATAAAAACGGACACTATCAATTCTGTTGAGACTAGCATGAGTTATTCTCTAATCAGCTGATTCTCACTGGCTAGTGACATTGGGATGTCCGGAGATAAACATGGATGCTAGTTAAGGGAACTAGTTCATTGGAGTAACTAGTTGTAAAACTTCATATGGTAATCTATATAGATATGTCAATGAAGTTATTACTGCAGCTTAAGTGCGATGTTCCTTTGACTTGCGGTGTTCAAGTCATCTTGGTCATGGAGACTTATACTTTAACATCTTAAGCAAGCATCTCCAAGGAGGTATGGACCCAGGATGATTGGGTATAAGCCGAAGTGCCCGAAGATGTTTGAACAGCCTACAAAGGATTCACCACTCCTTGCGAGGAGATGTATACCCAGGCCTATTGTCGGATTGTTACTCAAAGCCTCTGGTCAGAGCATATCATGTTTAGAGTATGAGTCTCTTACATACATGAGAGTAATTAGAAATCCAAAGGACGAGAAAGACACTACTTGGGCTAGGTGTGGCGTAGTCAGCCTAGTGGGTACTGACACAAACAAACCATGTCCTGAACCAAGTGGGTATAAGATGGTGAAGGGAATGGGGCATGATTCATTAGAGCTGCTGAAGGGTTTCAGAATTCTTTCTGAGGTCAACCGTTGATCTTTCGATTAATTGGGGGTCATGATGTACTACTAGGTGCCACTCATGATCGTTCTATAATTGGTTGATTATAGACGGCCAACATAAATCGAAAGCCTATTTAGTCACACGCACTACGAGTAATCCGAGGGATTTAAAACGAGTTGAAAATTGGATTTTCCGATCAAGAGAAATAAGTCGAATCTGAATTTATCAGAGGCGCAATGGAAGCTAAAAATGGCTAAGTCTTTTGAAGGCTTATTGGGTGAATTGAATGAGTTTAATTCGCGAGGGATCGGGCTTGAAGTGGCCGGCCAAAGAGGGTGTCCACCCTCTTAGTTTGGCCGGCCAATACAAAGGGGAGAAACCAATTTATTTGGTTTAATTAATAAAATAAATCTAGCGCGATTTGTTTTATAAATTATGGATAAATAAATTGATATATAAAGAAATTTATATAAAGAGATTTATAAAGAAATGTGTAGAAATTTATTCTTTTTATGGAAATTAAAATGAACCATGAATTGGTTTAATTTTAATTTATAAAATCAATTATGAATTGATTTTTCCATGATAAGAAAATTTTATACAAATTTTATTCCATAATTAAAAGAGAGAAGTATTTGTTTTATTATAAAGTTAGTTATAATAAAACTTGGCTTAAATAGAATAATTCATAAGAGAATTTATAGGATAAATTTCTTATGAAAATTCTGTTAAGTGGGAGACTTGGCAAGGGAGAGGCTATTATATAAAGGAACCAAAGGCAAGCCTTGAATTCCGATCAATAGAGTAATCAAGAGATTAATTCCCTCCCTCTCTCTCTCTTATTCTCTTCCTCTCCTTCTCCTTCCCTACTAGGGCCGGCGCCCCTTGTCCAAACTAGGGCCGGCGCCCCTTGTCCAACCTAGGGCCGGCGCACCCTCACCCTTCCAAGGGTTGGCGTGAGCAACCATCACCAAGAAGGAGCCAAACAAGAAGAAGAAGAAGCGGGACGCAACTCCTTCCTTCCCGGAATTTAGATTCCGTTTCTTGATGGTTAGTTTCCTTTCTTCTCTCTTGATCTTCTAGTTGTGCCTTTAGAGAATCTAGTAGTTCTCGTCGGCACAAAACTCGTGACTTTGCGAAGTCATCCCGAAGAGAACTCGGCGTGGACGCGAATAGAGGCGGAGCTTCCAAGGGACGCTACGGTTGGATCTCATCCCTTACTTCGAGTTACGCAAGGTACTAAGTAAATTAGTTTACTTTTCCGCAAGTTTTTAATTTATGATCATGTCCACACATCATAAGGTTGCATGCTAGATACGTGGTTAAAATAATTTGAGAAATTATTTTATGCTAATTCTTCCGCTGCACGTAAAAATTTAAAATTTTTCGAACCCGTATCCTTGTCAACATGTACCCGGTCCCAACAGTGGTATCAAAGTCGGTTAGTGTTCGATATAATCATATAATTGTTTTATGGAAAACTTTGTCATGATCTCAATTTTGGAAAAAATTTTCAATTATGGAAACTTTCCAATTATAATAAATTTTAGATTTAGAAATTTCTAAGTTTGGAAATCCTCATGAAATTTCACAAACTTTTGAAATATCTTAGTTTCTGAAATTTTATGATAATTGTGAAAACTTCCCATTTTTTGGAAACTTTCCAATTTTGGAAATTTTCTATTTTGGAAATTTTCCAATTTTGAAAATATGTAAGTTTTCTTTGTACCAGAAACTTACAATTATTCTGAAAACCTATTATGAAATCTCGTAATTTTGGGCACTTTCTTTCAAGAAAGTCTAGACAAATTTATGGACAATTAATTGACAATTAAATTTGAATTGGTTTTTAAATTGACAACAAAATTCTTTATTTTGGATTGAGCCTCGAGGAGCCGTCCAATTTAAAGTTAGTTGTTGTAATTTAATTTCCCAATTTTAAATGAAATTGTCATGTTTGATTTGGATTGAGCATCGGGGAGCCGTCCAAATTGGATTTACAACCAATTACATTTCTTTGGGTATCTGAGCCTCGGGGAGCCACCCTTAGAAAACAATTTGTTGTAATTAATTAAATCCATGAATAAAATATATTTTAAGAGGTGATGCTCTTACATATTGTTGTCTCTAAAATTAATTAGGAAAATGGTTTCCTATAGAGTTTCTTAAAAGAGATTTTCATGAAAATAATATGTGGTTGAATTAAGGGAATCTCTCTCTTAATTTAATAAGATTTGATTTAGAGAAATCAAAGTCTTAAACATATTATTTCCGAAATTGATTATGACAATTTAGGAAATTATTTCCCAAAACAATTCCTTGAATAAAGTATGAAATTGGAATTAGGAAATCCGGTTCCTAATTCAAATGATGAGACTTGATAAATTAAGTCACATACATACTTTATTAAGGAAATCGTTAGTCATGACATAAATCTATGTCATGAATGTGCTTAGAAAAGAAAGGATGAGACCCAAAACCCCTTACAAAATATTAAGGCCAACACCTTCAATTAATATGGTTAGAATCGGAGTTTTGTTTCTCGTTTGGGTTGATGGACACATCCATGCCCGGCTTGAACCTCAACATGTTCAAACCATGGAATTAGTTTATGAATAATATAGTTAGAGTCAGAGGTCAATCCTTAGTTTTGGTTGTTGGACACATCCAAGCCTGACTAAACGGTTGAATGAGCTCCAACCATATTAAAACTATTTCTTGATTAATGGGTCAGCCTTAAGCTTGGAGCATCGATTTGTTGTGCCACAGCCAAGGTCGATGCAAAGAGAGGTGCGGTTGGGTGCTGTGTACATTGTTGCATACTTGTTAATGAGTTAACAACCCAATGATTTATGCAAACATTCAATTAGTTGATAGCATAAAGTGATAGTTACATATATGTGATATGTAATCGGTATAATTACCTACCTTCATAGCTAAGAATAACTTGATGGCCACAGCCATGGTTGTTCTTATCTATGGTTGGATATCAACCTATTTGGAGATGTTCCTACGATCTCCTGAATTGATAAAAAGGGTTATTCAATTTAAAAAATAAATAGGATTTTAATTTATGTATATTAATACATTCTTTAATCATTCTTCTCACATAAACTCAATTTGTATTTCTAGGTTAATCACTCGATCATGTCTTCTCTGAATTTGCGTTCCATCTTGGACACCAACAAACTGACTGGGCCTAACTTCATGGACTGGCTTCGAAACCTGAGGATAGTCCTCAAGGCAGAGAAGATTGCCTATGTCCTTGAAGATCAACTTCCTAGCCGTCCTCCAGAAAATGCAACTCCAGACCAGTTAGTGGCCTATCAGAAACATGTGACCGATTCTGAACTTGCAAGTTGCATCATGCTAGCCTCTATGATACCTAAGCTGCAAAAGCAGCATGAGCATATGGATGCTTATACCATCATCTTTCATCTTCATGAGTTGTTTGAAGAGCAGGCGAGATCCGAAAGGTTCGAAGTCTCCAGACTCCTCTTCACCTCTAAGATGCAGGAAGGCACTTCTGCCTCACAGTTTGTGTTAAAGATGTTGGGGTACATTGAGCGACTGAGCACACTCGATTTTGCAATGGATCATGAACTAAGTATTGACTTAATTCTAAATTGTTTGCCCAAAAGTTATTCACAATTTGTGATGAACTATCGGATGAACAAGCTGGAGACCACCATTCCTGAGTTGCTCAATCTGCTAAAGACTGTAGAGCCTTCTGTAAAGCCGGATCAAAAGACGGTACTGTTAGTTGGTTTCTCGAAGAAAGGTTCTAAGAGGAAGGCCAAAGAACAGAATAAAGGAAAGAAGAAAAAGGCAAAAAAGACTGAAAAGAAACCAAAAGGAACTTGCCATCATTGTGGCAAGGAGGGTCACTGGCGAAGAAACTGCAAGGTTTATCTTGAGTCCTTGAAGAATAAGGCATTCGATGCCCCATCCTCTTCAGGTATCTTCGTTATTGAATGTCACTCTATTTTCTCAAATACCTGGGTACTTGATACTGGGTGTGGCTCACATATATGTAATGACATACAGGGGCTAAGGAATAGAAGAAGACTCGTTAAGGGAGAAGCGGATTTGTGAGTTGGAAATGGAGCAAAGATTGCTGTTGTTGCCATTGGAACATATTTGCTAAAGCTCCCTACTGGACGTGTCTTAGAATTGGATAATTGTTATTTCGTTCCTTCGTTAATAAAGAACATTGTATCTATTTCATGTTTGAATGAAAAGGGTTATCATTTAACTTTTAGTAACAATTGTTATTACATAACTTTAAATGACGTTCTTTATGGGAATGAAACTTTGTGCAATGGTATCGACACGTTAGATTTATCCGGTGACGTTTTCAATATCGAAGTTAGCAACAAACGTGCTCGAATAGATAATCGAATAGACTCCTACACTTGGCATTATCGTCTTGGCCATGTAAGTAAGAAACGCATGACCGAATTACACCGATGTGGAATTCTGGAATCATTTGAACCTGAACTAAGGATGTGTTCCTAATATATGGAGAAGGAGATATGGTAATACGTGGGTATACAGATGTCAGTTTCCAGACAGATAAGGATGACTCCAAATCTCGGTCTGGATACGTATTTACTTTGAATGGAGGCGCAATAAGTTGGAAGAGTTCCAAGCAAGACACTGTAGCGGATTCTACCACAGAAGCGGAATATATTGCGGCTTCGGAAGCAGCAAAAGAAGCAGTCTGGATCAAGAAGTTTGTCTCGGAACTTGGTGTGATTCCAACCATTGATGAAGCAATACCGGTTTACTGCGACAACAATGGAGCTATTGCACAAGCAAAGGAACCAAGGTCTCATCAGCGATCCAAACACGTGCTTTGCCGCTATCATATGATCAGAGAGATTATAAGTAGGAATGATATACAAATTGAGAAAATTCCCACTGAAAGGAATTTAGCGGATCCTTTAACTAAGGTCTTGCCTCAAAGCAAGTTTGAGGGTCATGTTAGAGCCTGTGGTATTGGATACCGTTGCGATTGGCATTAGGCCAAGTGGGAATTTGTTAGTAATATGAGAGAAGTGTCCTAAGGCAATCGTCTTATGATTGTAATCATTTACTTTAATAAATGAATATTCACTATTTGAGTATACATGTTCGTGTATTTGATTGAGATCTTAAACTCATTTACTGAATGTCCGCAATACAATTCACAGCATGAGAGAATTTGTGATGAATTCACAACTAGTGATTATCTCTACATGTGCAATTGTGAAGTATTGAAATTGTCCCTAGTCGATGAATTGATAAATACGGACACTATCAATTCTGTTGAGACTAGCATGGGTTATTCTCTAATCAGCTGATTCTCACTGGCTAGTGACATTGGGATGTCCGGAGATAAACATGAATGCTAGTTAAGGGAACTAGTTCATTGGAGTGACTAGCTATAAAACTTCATATGGTAATCAAGCAAACTCGCGACGGAATCCATGTGCACCAATCAAAGTATACTCAAGAGATGCTTCAAAAATTCAATACGAGTGATTCAAAAGAGGTAACCACTCCCATGGCTACAAACACAAGATTAGACAATGATGAGAATGGTAAACCTGTTGATTTGACTCAATATCGGAGCATGATAGGTAGTCTACTATACCTCACAGCTAGTCGACCTGATATACTCTTTGCTGTGGGTATGTGCGCTAGGTATCAAGTTTGTTCCAAGGAATCTCATTTAATCGCTGCGAAGAGAATTTTGAGATACCTTAAAGGCACAATTAGTGTTGGTCTTTGGTACCCCCGTACCGAATCATTTGACCTAATTGGCTACACCGATTCCGACTATGCTGGATGTAAGTTGGATCGGAAAAGCACAAGTGGGGGTTGCCAATTCTTAGGATCATCTCTAGTTAGTTGGTCAAGTCGGAAGCAACATTGTGTTGCTCTCTCCACGACCGAGGCAGAATATATTGCTATGGGAGAGAGCATATCACAATTGTTGTGGATGATGCATACTCTAGAGGACTATGGATTAAGCTACAAGGGTGTGCAAGTGTTGTGTGACAACATTAGCACAATTAACCTAACTAAGAATCATGTCCATCATTCTAGGACCAAACATATTGAAGTGCGTCACCACTTCATTAGAGATCATGTTGTTAGAGGAGATGTTGCACTCTCATATGTAGAGTCCAAATCAAATTTAGCAGATATTTTCACTAAACCACTCCCCGAAAATGAGTTTAGTTTCTTAAGAAGGGAGTTGGGAATGTGTCGTGCTTCATAGACATCAAAATGCATTCAAAACCCTAGATGATCATTTCAAAATTGTTGGGAAACAATTGGGTAACTTGGGGACATCTCACACAAACTATAAGGTTTACCAAAATGTTTTTGTTTGCTAGATATGGGGTGAGATGTAAGGATCAACTCAATTTCTCAAAATGTCAATGCATCCCTTAAGAAATTAAGTTGACGAGATAGAAATCACTTCGGTGACCAAGTGTGGGGAAAACCAATGCATAACACATGTGTATTTGGCTCCATGTTCATACTTAGATATTCCAATCAAGGGAACTTGATTGGAGACTTGAATTGGGTACAAACTTGCTTGAAATTACTTGAATGATTATTGTTTGAGTTTAACTCCACTTAGGTGGAGCAAAGTGATCTGCCAAAACCATAAGGACCATTGATCCTTGTTTAGGGACCAATCTTAGTCAAGGGATTACTTCCAAGATCGATATTCTTCATCAGATCCCTTCAGAAATCATGTGGACGTCTGAAACTAAAAGTTTCAGGTCGTATCAGGGAGTATCAGGAATCCTGATCGGTCACTGGACCGATAAGTAGTATGGCTGATCGGTCCCCAGATCGATCTGGCTCTCTCCTGTGGTGATCGGTCCACAGAACGATCAGAGGGGTCACAGAGACTTGGCGAAATTTTGTCTAAACATTCTGTGCTGGCCTAGATCGGTCCCCGGACCGATCTGGCACCTCGTGGTGATCGGTCCACAGACCGATCAGGGGGCTCACAGAACACTCCCCGAACCCTACTGTTTGCTTCCTGATCGATCAGGAGCTTGCCTGATCGGTCACCCGACCGATCAAGATCAGGCTAGTCCGATCAGGCCAGAGCCTGATCGATCTGGGCGCTATCAGATCGAACGGTGATCCGTTCAATCGCATTAAAGTTTGGTTGGTGGACCGATCCACCAACCGATTTAATCACATATTCTCCTCATCTCCCAAGCCCTAGCCGACCAAAACCCCTCAGCGCCGAAACCCCCTTCCCTTCCTCCTTTATGCGTGCGATCTCCTCTCTACTTGTTGTGCGTAAGTTCCTTCTGCGATCTCCTCTGCAAGTGAGTTTTTCTCCTTCTACGCGAGAGTTCTTCTTGCTGTTTGCACTGTGAGCTAGCTACAAGCTTGTTTCCTGTGGTGCGTGTGCGAGGTTCAGAGAGTGCTTTCTCCAAACAAATCGACAATGGCACCTAAGTAAGTATTTCTGTTAGTTTTCATTACAGATTACTTCATCAATCATGTATTTGTGCTAATCAAATTGCTATCTTGTGGTGTTTGCCGTGACCTTGACCATGCCATGACCTAAACTCTATCACATCTCTCTGTTATTTGATTTTTGATCAACTCTTACCTTTGTGATCCTTTGATCATGATCTTATCATTTTCGAATCTGTGTCTTTGATTACATGATCAAACTTGTGTTCACTTCACTGATTCAATGTGTACCATAATAATCAACTTGTATCATGATAATCAATTCCATGTCATGCTGTGATCTTATCATGACTCTAATTCTACTGATTGAACCTATGCCTGATCATTCCAATCTTTAGAAAATCATCTAAAGGAAAGGAACCAGTGGAGGGAAGCTCAAAGGGCAAAGGCCCTTCATCATCCACACCCCCTTCAAGACCTCCACCACCTCCACATACCAGATTTCAAAATATTTTTTATGCTCTAGACTTTCAATGGCACAATTTCAAACTCATGCCATGCCGATCAGTGGACCAAACCTACATTTACGAACACTGTCCTATGATCCGGCAAATCATTGAACACTATGAACTTCAATCCGTCCTTTTCCTTGAGAGGCCAATCAACTTTGATTTGGTCTCCGAATTTTATAATAACATGGTTAGTGGAGAGGGCACGGGGTGGAGGACCCATGTCGCCAGTGTCGATCTTGATTTTAACCTATCTGCTTTAACTACCTTTCTTGGTTGTCGCCGATCCGGGAATGCCTTTTCCCTCTACCCTTATCTTCCAGACCCTCTACCGGTTCCCTTTGATGGAGTCACCCCTGACTCTATCCATGAGTACTTTTTCAATCATCCCAGGTCGAGGGGTCTCAGTGAGGTTACCAGTGTCTTCCCTACATTTGCTGCTCTTCGTTTTTCTCCCATTGATTATGTCTTGTTTAAGATTATCATGAACTGTCTTCTCCCTACTACTACAAAGCATCTAGATGAAATTCATCCATTCCACTGCTTAATGCTCTACGGGATGCATCAGGAGTTAGACTTTGATACGTGTCGTCCATCTACTTCTCCATCATCATTCACAGTCTGATGTACGGCCAGACAGTTTACATGTCATTTGGCCATATCATCACTACCTGGCTGCAATCCGTTGGTATCGATGTTTCATAGGGCCGCATTATACCCATGGTCCGACAGGACTGCCAACTTGACCGTCGCATGTTGGCCCAGTCTGGTATTGTTGTCGGATAGCAAGGGCTGAGATGGAAGGATCGGAGACGTGTGGGGGAGTTACCAGGAGCAGCCCATGACCAGGAGCGGCCCACTGTTGCAGAGGACTACGATGAGTGGGCTCCTGACCTACGCTGGCAGGTTGCGGAGCTAGAGCGGATGATGCAGCACGAACTACATATTTTCGAGCTCTGGCGACAGGAGGTCAACTCAAAGTTTCGGTCCTTTGATCGCCGACTAGACGCTCTTGCATCCGACGTTTCTGGGATCTGCTCACTGCAAGAGACGTGGTATGAGGAGTGGTACCATCACACATTTCCTGGAGCTGCGACCTCTAGCAGCACCCCACTACGGGATGTTATATGTATTGATGATTCATCAGACGATGACCCCGCTGAGGGTTGATGCTTTTTGACTGTGTGGATTTTATGCTTGTTTGACTTATGTGTGTGTTCACTTGATTACTATCTACGTGTATGCCTTATAACACATGATTATACTTATGATGATGCTTATGAATTGCTATGCTTTATTGCTCTGCCATGTCTATATGATACATATGCTTGTTTTGCCATGTCTTATCTTTGTCATATGTTTTTCATATGCCCTCAAACCTTTGCATATCTTATGTTGTTTTGGGATACCCCTAGGGTTGAGGGGGAGTATGGTTAAACTTAACTGCCCCTCTAGACCCTTTTCGATGTTCAACAAAGGGGGAGAGTGTGGTTGCTTAAGTTTAGGATGATTATATTGTAGGGGGAGAATCCTGATTCCCCTATGATTCTGCAATTTGAGAAAATTGATTTCGTATCCCTAAACTTAAAATCGGGTTGTCAAACAACAAAAAGGGGGAGATTGTTGATGCAGTCTGACCCTGATTGTTGTTTTGGTGTTGACATCGATTTTATTTTAGGTTGATGATTATGATTAAGTCCTGATCAGGGATTAGGCATGGTATGGAAAATCCTAGCTTAGAGGGCTAAGTGTTGGAAAATCCTAACCTGGAGGGTTAAGTGTGGAAAAATCCTAGCTTGGAGGGCTAGGTGTGAAAAGTCCTAACGTGGAGAGTTGGGTGAAAAGTCCTAGCTTGGAGGGCTAGGTGAAAAGTCCTAACTTGGAGGGTTAGGTGAAAAGTCCCAACTTGGAGGGTTAGGTGAAAAGTCCTAGCTTGGAGGGCTAGGTTGGAGAAATCCTAACTTGGAGGGTTGGGTGAAAAGTCCTAGCTTGGAGGGCTAGGTGAAAAGTCCTAACTTGGAGGGTTAGGTGAAAAGTCCCAACTTGGAGGGTTAGGTGAAAAAGTCCTAACTTGGAGGGCTATGCTGGATGAAATCCTAGCTTGGAGGGCTAGGTTGGAGTCCCTAGATCGGTCTATTGACCGATCAGGGAAATTGGCACGGTGCTCCTTCGTGAATCGGTCTGGAGATCGATCCAGCGATGACTGATCGGCCTGGTGACCGATCAGGGAGCACACAGTGGGGTTAGGAACCCACTGCCCGACTCCTGATCGGTCCGGTGACCGATCAGGGAGCAGGCAGTGTCCTCACTGCTTGGCTCCTGATCGGTTTGGTGACCGATCAGGGAGCACACAGTGAGTTGAGTTCCCCCCACTGATCAGCTCCTGATCGGTCCGGTGACCGATCAAGGAGCAGGCAGTGTCCTCACTGCTTGGCTCCTGATCGGTCTGGTGGCCGATCAGGGAGCATACAGTGAGTTGAGTTCCCCTACTGATTCGCTCCTGATCGGTCTGGTGACCGATCTGGAACACTGCTCAGACCATTCCAGTGAACGATCTAGCGTCGCGGACTCTGTCTTACAACCGATCAGGATGGAGCTTGATCGGTCAGGGAGATACCTGATCGGTCTTGTGACTGATCAGGTCCCAGCCTGATCGGTCTGGTGACCGATCAGGCCTATGTCGCCTCGGAAGCTGGGAGTCCCAGCAAAGCGGTGGATCGGTCTAGTGACCGACCCACGAGCCCTGGATCGGTCCGGTGACCGATCACTTTAATTCAAAATGCACTGTCAGACGCTCTGATCGCGTCTGAACAGGTCTGATTTCTCTGCGCCTAATATCTGATCTTTGATTCTCTGTGTGATATGTTGTGCTAATGGTCTGATTAAGCTGCAGGTGACAGGGATGGATTCAAACACTCAAGGAGAGTCAATGGAGGTCTTTCCTTGGAGCAAATTTATCCATTTTCCATCTCAGGTTGCAACGGACGCTGGCGCTGGCTGGAGCTGCTGACTAGAGCTGGTCTGAGGGAAGCTCAGGGAGTCCAGAAGAGCTCAGTGGTGGCTGGTTGTTGTAGGAGAGCAGCTGGAGGCTGCAGTGAGGTGGTGACCTGGCGCTAGTGGAGAAGACATAAGCAGCGTGGTGGAGAAGTGCAGTGAAGAGACTTCTGCTGGCTTGTGCTTGGTGTGACTTTTTGCTACGTGCTTGTGTTCTCTGTTGTTCCATCGTTCTTGAGCAAGAAACTGAAGCAACCATCTTTTACTTGAGCACTTGGAGGAAGAAACAAGAGGCTTGGTGAGTCCATCAGCGAGAAGACACGAAGAAGGGAGTTCTTGCATGAGATCGTCGCTGGGTGGAGCTCAGGAGAAGTTCTGCTTGTGTGCTTGCCTGTTCTAAGTGCTAAGTAAGATCTTTCTTGTGTTTCATTGTGCCTAAAACTCTATCTTTGTTGAAACGCTGTGGAGAGGTTACTCCACTGAGAAGGAGGTTGCTTTCTATCCGGATTTTCCGGGGCTTGATCTGCCGACGATCAAGGGATCGCTCACCTTAAGGGCACGCCAAGGAGTAGGGGCAAGTTATCCCCGAACCTTGTAAATCCTCTTGTTAGCGTTCTTGTGTTTTGCTTGTAGCTTAGAGTTTTCATTTCTGCATACTCTTTTTTTTCTTTACCTTCCGCTGTGCTACTAACAATTGAAGTGCAGAAAATCGATAAGTACTAAAACTTGTTGTCTGGCTATATTCACCCCCCCTCTCTCTAGCCATCCAAGGTCCAACAATGGAGGCAAGCCGTGGGCATGTGTGCGCATCCGAGGGACCATGGACAAAGCAGGGACGATGAGCTGAGGGAAGTGGACTTCGAGGCGTACGTGAAGGATGGCATGGAGACAAGCTGAGGGCTTATGTGTGCATCTAAGGGACGAGGACCAAAGTCGAAGAGGGCTTGAAGGCAACAAGACGAAGTTGCTGGAGCAGGAACGATGAGCTGAGGGAAGCGAACTTCGAGGCATGCGTGAAGGATGGCATGGAGGCAAGCTGAGGGCTTTGTGTGCGCATCTGAGGGACAGAAGCCAAAGTCGAAGAGGGCTTGAAGGCAACAGATCGAGACTGCTGGATGAAGAGTCAACCAGGTCGTGTGGTTCCGAGTGCTGAGGGAATTGTACTCGGGGGGGGCTAAGTCGTGAGGGTTCGAGTGCTAAGAGCGGGAAGGGTAAACCTAGACTTAGGCAGTAGACTGTTGGTGCAGGAAGCACCAGATCGAACCTTGTTTTGATATTGGCAAAGGATTCAAAGTTAAGGGTTATTTGTTGTCTAACAATGCTGCTTGAGAGTGTAGGAAACCAAGTCCTAGCGAAGGGATGCTAGGCACCTGACGATGGGCTGTCAGGAACTCAAGACCTGGCGAAGGGCTGCTGGGCAAAAACCAAGTCCTGGCGAAGGGCTGCTGGGCGAAACTCAAGACCTGGCGAAGGGCTGCTGGGCAAAAGTCCAACTGGTGAAACCGGTTGGCACCAGGTAAACTCTCCCGAGAGGAGTAGGTGAGGACGCGTTCCCCTCGAGGGAACATTAGGCGTCGGTTCGACCTAGGGCTCCATTTTGGAGATCCAAAGTCAGAACCAAGACAGCTAAGGCTGTTTTAACTAACTTATTATTTGCTGTTTTGGACTAACCCTGGATGCAGGACCGAAGGACTGTGTTTCTGCAGCTCAGAGAGCCTCAAAGGAGTGAGGCCGTAGCTGAGTAGGGCGCCCCGGATGTGTCGGGCGCCCCAGAGTCAACCCAAAGTCAGCAGAGAGGTAAACGCCCCGACAGCAGCGCAATTGGGGGCGCCCCGCGTGTGTCGGGCGCCCCGCATGTCGGGCGCCCCGCGTGTCTCGGGCGCCCACTGTGCCACGCCACTGGCAGCTGCAGCTCACCCTCGCGAAACCAAATGGATGAAGCTTTGACCGGTCAACCGAGCGCCCCGCGCGCGTCGGGCGCCCCAGTCAACTGTTATCCCGAAGTCGAAGCGATCAGTCACGACCGAGAGCATGCCGGATCAGAAGCCACGTGGGGGGCGCCCCGAGCATCCCGGGCGCCCCCAGCCCTATATAAAGGGCCCTCGACCCCAGGTTTAAAGCATCAATTCCATTGAACGCAATCACGCTCTTCTGCTCCCGCGCTCTGCTCTAGAACCCTCCAGACTCGAGATACAAGCGCCGGCGACGTCCAACTGCTCTGGAACTTCGATTTACACCGGACGTCGGTAACAAAGAAAAGCTGTCTTTTTCCTTACTGCAATTTACTGTAATCAATCTTTGTAAAATTGTTTTGCGCGATTATAGTATTGCCCATAGTAAACGGTCAACGACCGTGGGCCTTGGAGTAGGAGTCGACCCAGGCTCCGAACCAAGTAAAAATCTTGGTGTTCGCATTGTCTGATTTTGATTATTCCGCTACGCAATTGCTCTTTACGAAATCCGAACGAATTGCGACATTCACCCCCCCCTCTCTCGCATTTCTCGATCCAACAAGTGGTATCAGAGCGGGGTAGTTCAAACTTGGTGCAACCACCAGTTTGAAAGTTTTTCGGATTTACAAAATTTTTTATCTTATTTTTTTTCCTTTTTTGTTAATCATCACCACTACATCTTTTCGCCTATTATTTCAAATAAATAATATCTGTAGGAGTATTTAAAAAATCCTTACGCCTTTTTTAATTTTGAATTCTCATTTTTTTACTATAAGTTAGAATTAATAAAACGAACAATTCTTGAAAATTTGTCATAAATTTTTTTTAATATTATTTCTCGAAATTCGTGCCACATTAATTCGAGCAATCTTTTAACTCTTATTTTTCACCATTAATCAGAATATTCATTTCCTAAAAATTTTGTCTCAAATTTTTTATTATTTTATTATTATTCTGCCTCGAAATTCGTGTAATTTTTTTTTTGGGCAAATATTTTTCTTCTTCTCCCGCACTACTAATCCAAGACCAAGTCTTGGTACATTCTGTTAGTTCTTTTGTGTGCAAGAGGTTATTTTATGGCCAACCAAGAATGGAATAGCATCCGTCCACCACTCCTCTCCGGCGAGAACTTCAATTCTTGGAGAAGTCAAATGGAGTCCCTTCTGAAGGCCCACATGGACATATGGATGATCCTCCAAACGGGGTTTACAGTACCTACAGAAGATGGTATGTCGATCGCCTGGGAGAAATTGGACGAACAAACTTTGAGGAAGATCGAGGCAGATGCAAAGGCGACTGTAATCATACAATGCGGCCTAACTAACGAACAACTCAAGCTAGTTGGATCCTTCAACTGTGCTAGAGAAATTTGGGAGAAATTGATCAATCTTCATCAAGAAATCTCAGATGAAGAAGAAGATCAGGTAAGTTATCTCGCACTCTCGGTCCAAGCACAGACAGCCGAGTCAGAGTCTGAACCTGAACCCAGAGTCGAAATCGAACCAGCAGAATCAGACGATGAACTGACTGAGATGGTAACCAATTTCAAATTCTTTTCTAAATTAGAATTAAATAATCAAGCTGATACTGCAATGGTCGAGGAAGGTATAACTTTTGCAGGGAAATCTCCTAAACAACTACCAAAAAAGGAGCTTCAACAAGTATCCGAGTCCGACTCAGACACGGAACCAGAAGATGAATCTAGATCCGAGACAGCAACAATTAAGGGGGAGATTCCCAATAAGGAATCAAAAGGTAAAATTACAAATTTAAATTTTAAAAATCATATAATTTGTTACATATGCAGGGAGAGAGGGCACTACCAAACTAAGTGTCCTACCTGTAAGATTCAAACGATACCACCGACGGCAACAAAGAAACGAGCTCCAAAAGCACGAAAGAGCAAGAGTCGCATCCAATGCTTCAAGTGTCAGGAGGTTGGGCATTACAAAGAGGAATGCACAGATAAACGTTACAAAGATCCAGGGCAACCAACCAAAATGGGTAATTGTAATTTACATCCAAATCCACTCTTTACCTTGAATACTGATAGATTAATTAATCTCCCTTGGTCAAATTTAGATATGGATGCATGCTTAGATAACTTAATGAAATCATTCAAAATGTTAAGACAAGAAAATGAGACTTTGAAAATTAAAATTGATATACAAGAAAAACTGATTAATAATTTTGCAAACTTAGAAAATCCAGAAATTTCTCCTCACTATGACATTATCTGAATTTTTGTTTTGGCTATTCATAGGACTAGATAGCTTAAGGACTTAACCAATTACTTGAAATTTGAAAACATAGTATTGGGAGGAGGTGAGATGATAGTACGTTGGGGAAACCAACTCTAATAAGATCAAGTCTACTTGGTCTCTTTAGACTGGTGAAACCAGCCGAAGCTACCAATCCAAGACCCAAGCTAGTTAGACCAGAAAATGACCTAATTTAATTTGAAAATGAAATTTCATTAAAAGGCTTTGTCTAGGAAAGGGTGGATGATCCCATAAGGCTACGGCCAAAGAAGGCCTAGTGCCTCGCCAAGACCTGGAAGCCAATTTCTGAAATTCAAATTCAAATTATCTTTTGTCAAATTCGAATCTAACACAAATTTCAAATAATTATAGATTCTAATCTGTTTTCAAAATTCTATTTTTCAAACTTATTCTGTTTCAAAAATCACTTAATCAGTGTTCAAAATTTCTGCTTTCTAAACTTATTTTTTTTATCAAATCTGTTTTCAAAATTAAATAACTTTTTTCAAAATAAATGAAAATTCCTTTTCAAAATTAATTTTTACCTTCAAACCTGTCTCACAAAGAACTTTTAAGGTTAACTGTTTGAAAATCCTAGATTGGGTGAGACAGGAAAATTAAGTTCAATTAAAATTTCTTTTACGTTGTGTTTTAATTCAGAGGATAATTCCAACATAGTCAAACTATGATTAACATAGTCAAACCTTAGTCAACTGAGTCAAACATAGTCAAACCTAGTCAACACTAAGGTCTTAGATAAAGTCAGTCTATGTCGGATACAGGGGGAGTTCTTCCTAATGTTTTTTAGATTTCTCAAAATCCTTGTGCTTTAAAACTTATTTTCATCTCAAAATAAGGCTTTCAATAAGTTGATTCAAAAACCTTAATATATTACTATCGCTTTGGAAAACTTATTATCATTTCAAAGTTTTTTTTAAACTGTGTTATTATTCCAAATTGAGTTTTCAAAAATTTATCTCCTTGAAAGTTATCATACTCAGAAGATTGTTCAAAAGTGCTTCTTTTGATCTTGACAAACCCTAAAGACACAGAGGAAAGGTCCACTTCATGATCTTCAAGGACTCCTAGGATGTGTCAAATTAAGGGGGAGTCTAAGTCAAAAGAAAAACTTCAGAAAAAGGTTCTTTTTACTTATGTCTTTATTAAACAGTTCTTTCTAATCTGACTCAAACCTTAAGACTCAGAGGAAGATCACTTGTAGTCAACAAGCTTCCTAGGACTGGGTCAAGTTTAGGGGGAGATCAAATTAAAAGAATTGTTGAAAATTTTCAAAATATATGTTTTCATGCACTGCAAGTTTAAAATCCTTTTGAAAACATAAATAATTTTTCGTTCAAAATATTATTATTATTGTGGCCTATAAAATTGCTTTTGAAATAATATTTACTTGGGTTGGCGAATTTCCAGGACACTTAGGAAAATATCCTTGTAGTCAACAAGGTTTCCTAGGATTGTGTCAGACTGGAAAATAAACCAAGTCAAGCAAAATATTGTGTCTTCAAAAGGTCATACATTTTTTCAAAATGTACTAGCATATACTTTCAAAGTACTATCATTTTTTTTGAGATAGTATTTACTTGAATTGGAGAACTTTTCTAGGACACTTAGGGAAATGTCCTTGTAATCAACAAGGTTTCCTAGGATTGTGTCAGACTGGAAAAGAAACCTAGTCAAGTAAAATATTTTATTTTCAAAATGCATAATACTTTTCAAAAATTATTCATATCTTTCAAAGTCTAATATTTTTCTAAAAGTACTTATGTGTTTCAAATCATAATTTATTTCAAAAGTACTTATGTCTTCAACAATGCATAATATCTTTCAAAAAGTACTACTATATAATGTTTCCAAAAGTACAAATATTTTTCAAGGCAAAAGTGTTCTAAGTGCGTGAAGCTTTTAAAGATTTGCCTACAAATACATTTTTTAAAAAAAATGGATTTAATCTAGAAATTTAAGTTTTTATGCCTTCAAAATTATTCTAAGTATCTTTTTGCTTTCAAAATTCATAGGCTCTGATACACAAACTAAGTACTTAATTTTCTTCAAAATCAATTTAAGTACTTGATTTTTTAATTTTTTAAAAATACAACTTAAGTACTTAACATTTTTTTCCAATTACTTAACTATTTCTTTCAAAAATTATTTCTAAGTACTTAAAAATTCCTTTCAAAAATTTATTTCAAGTATTTAAATGAGTTTAATACTTAACTATTTTTAAACCAAGTACCTGACACTTAATTTTTCAAACTTCTCAAAAAGTACTTGCTTTATACTTGAAAATTATCTAAGTGTAAAAAGTTTTGAAAATATTTTTACTCTGTTTTTGAAATACTTTGTCAAAAACATGAAGCACTTAGAAAAACTCATAAATCCCTGTTAGATACATTGTTCACCCATGCCTATTTTTGATATATGTCAAAGGGGGAGGAAAGGTCAAAGTTAAGAGTTGTAAATACAAGTATTCAGGGTTTTAGGGGGAGTATGAAAAATAAATATTTATTTCAACTCTACATTTATTCTATTCATAAATAGTTATACTTCATTGCTTAAACCTTTTGTGCTTAAACTGCTATCTTTTTCCTTAACTTTGAATTGTGTTGCCATAATCAAAAAGGGGGAGATTGTTGGTGCAGGAAGCACCAGATCGAACCTTGTTTTGATATTGGCAAAGGATTCAAAGTTAAGGGTTATTTGTTGTCTAACAATGCTGCTTGAGAGTGCAGGAAACCAAGTCCTAGCGAAGGGATGCTAGGCACCTGACGATGGGCTGTCAGGAACTCAAGACCTGGTGAAGGGCTGCTGGGCAAAAACCAAGTCCTAGCGAAGGGATGCTAGGCACCTGACGATGGGCTGTCAGGAACTCAAGACCTGGCGAAGGGCTGCTGGGCAAAACCAAGTCCTGGCGAAGGGCTGCTGGGCGAAACCAAGACCTGGCGAAGGGCTGCTGGGCAAAAGTCCAACTGGTGAAACCGGTTGGCACCAGGTAAATCTCCCGAGAGGAGTAGGTGAGGACGCGTTCCCCTCGAGGGAACATTAGGCGTCGGTTCGACCTAGGGCTCCATTTTGGAGATCCAAAGTCAGAACCAAGACAGCTAAGGCTGTTTTAACTAACTTATTATTTGCTGTTTTGGACTAACCCTGGATGCAGGACCGAAGGACTGTGTTTCTGCAGCTCAGAGAGCCTCAAAGGAGTGAGGCCGTAGCTGAGTAGGGCGCCCCGGATGTGTCGGGCGCCCCAGAGTCAACCCAAAGTCAGCAGAGAGGTAAACGCCCCGACAGCAGCGCAATTGGGGGCGCCCCGCGTGTGTCGGGCGCCCCGCATGTCGGGCGCCCCGCGTGTCTCGGGCGCCCACTGTGCCACGCCACTGGCAGCTGCAGCTCACCCTCGCGAAACCAAATGGATGAAGCTTTGACCGGTCAACCGAGCGCCCCGCGCGCGTCGGGCGCCCCAGTCAACTGTTATCCCGAAGTCGAAGCGATCAGTCACGACCGAGAGCATGCCGGATCAGAAGCCACGTGGGGGGCGCCCCGAGCATCCCGGGCACCCCCAGCCCTATATAAAGGGCCCTCGACCCCAGGTTTAAAGCATCAATTCCATTGAACGCAATCACGCTCTTCTGCTCCCGCGCTCTGCTCCAGAACCCTCCAGACTCGAGATACAAGCGCCGGCGACGTCCAACTGCTCTGGAACTTCGATTTACACCGGACGTCGGTAACAAAGAAAAGCTGTCTTTTTCCTTACTGCAATTTACTGTAATCAATCTTTGTAAAATTGTTTTGCGCGATTATAGTATTGCCCATAGTAAACGGTCAACGACCGTGGGCCTTGGAGTAGGAGTCGACCCAGGCTCCGAACCAAGTAAAAATCTTGGTGTTCGCATTGTCTGATTTTGATTATTCCGCTACGCAATTGCTCTTTACGAAATCCGAACGAATTGCGACATTCACCCCCCCCCCTCTCTCGCATTTCTCGATCCAACATAGACCAGTCGACTGGTGATGGACTAATCGACTGATAGGGTCCACAGTAAGATCAGTGGATTGGTCCAGGACCAGTCGACTGATGATGACCAGAATTCGAAAGATCAATGATATTCGAATTCAGAGTGGACTAGTCGACTGGTTACGGTCATATCAGCATCGAGCTCTATTTAAGGGAGCTCGTTTATGGTTGTTTCTTGTTGGCGAAACTTGCTTGGTTAGAACTTGTTAGTAGCCTAGTATTGCTCAGGGATTGTCCAAGATTTGTGGCGAGGTTTCTCCACCCACAGGGAGCGACAAGAGCTAGCCGGAGGTGCTACAGGGAATCATCCACCGACGGATTGGGATCGTCCACCTTACGGATGGCCGTGGAGTAGGAGCTTTATATCCGAACCACGTAAAGGTGACGTGTTAACGATTGTTTAATTTTAATATTAGTATTTTCGCTTGCGCACACTAACATTGCAGGAAGAAGAATCAGAGAATTGTTATTCACCCCCTAGCAAACGATAAGGTCCTAACAAAGATGAAGATGAATTTATTAGAATTAAAGCTATATTTAATAAGGTTTACACAAATTCAAATAAAGCAGAAGTATTAAATAAACTTGAAAACTTAAATGCAAAAGAAATAGTATATGAATCAGAGATTTATGAAATAATGAAAATGATGCAACTAGACCCAAAATTGTTAACAATTTAAACCTTAATTAATTCTTAACTAATTAAACCTTAATTAATTCTTAACTAATTAAACCTTAATTAGTTCTTAACTAATTTAAACTCTAATTAATCCTTAATATTTTAAACTCTAGTTAATTCTTAATAATTTAAACCATAATTAATTCTTAACAATTTAAATCTTAATAATTTTTTAAATATTAATTAATTAACAACTCAACTTCAATCCTTAATTCAACAAAATCCATGAACTAAAATCTAATTAATTACCTTCAGATGTGAAATTAAATAAAATACTACCCAACTGAAACCTCCAACTAAATAACAATAAATATGTCAAAGTGAGTTGACATATTCGCTGGTTCACACAGTCTATATTAAATCAAGAATTTGATACTTTATTAGAAACATAATTAAAATGATTTGACTTGATTGATACATGCATATCTGACATGCTCATGCATTTGCTTTTTTTTATATACATATCTATCATGTCATTCATACTAGCTTATTTTCTACTTAATTTAGAATAGATAGATGGGAAAAAGATTGGTTGATACTTGCCTAACATAGTACCAGGGTTGGGCGAGATGATAGTACGTAAGAAAAGCTTAGTTTGGGAAGTCAAGAAGGGTAAGGAGTACCCGACGTGGTCGACCTAGCTAAGTGGAACTAGCCGAAGCTACCTCGCCACATCCTAGACTAGTTAAACCAGAGTTTTTCAAAGAGTAAATTAAAAGTATTATTTCTTTAAAAGGCTTTGTCTAAGGAAATGGTTGATGATCCAATAAGGCTACGGCCAAAGAAGGCCTCTATGTCTCGCCAAAAACTGGAACCCGATTATTGAAAATTACTTTTAAGCTACTAATTGATTAAACTCGAATCTAACACAAGATCAGAAAATCTATAATATTGAGAAAAATTATTCAAGCATCTCACAACACTCATAAGACAACCATGTTTGTTTATATTGCGACACATAGAATGGATGAGATGTTAATGACTAATTAATTGACAATGTCTTTGAAAATATTTTCAAAATCTTTAGGATATTTTATTAAAAATCTATTTTCAAAATAATGTTTAAACATAATAATGTTTTAATGAATTTCATGCTTGATTGGATGTTGACATATAAATACATATTTCAAAAATTATATATCTTTTCAAAAATTATTTGACCTATACTTAGACACAAACCTTCTAGGTCAACACTAACCCTTAAGACACTTAGGTAGAGGTCCTTGTAGTTAACAAGGATAGCTAGAAGATGTCAAGTTCAGGGGGAAGTATTTATTTTTACAATTTTTTTTAAAACTATTTTTCAAAAAGTATTCTTTTCAAAAATTCATATATTTCAAAATGGTTTGTGCTTTAAAAAATTATTATCATTTCTTTCAAAATACATTTCAAAAAATATTTTTCAAAAATTTATTATATCCTTCAAAATATTTTTTAAAAATTATTTCCTTGAAAACTATCATATTCTTCAAAAATACTCTTAAAAAATTACTTTAATTGCTCTTATAATTTGGATAGACTCTAAAGATACATAAGAAGATTTCTAAATGATTTACAAGAATTCCTAAGATTATGTCAAATTTAGGGGGAGTCCAAGTTAAGAGAAATTAATGTATTATTCCTGATTATTTCAAAACATTTCTTTTTTTTCTTTTTATTTGAATCAAACCCTAAGACTCAGAGGAAGATCACTTGTAGTCAACAATGCTTCCTAGGACTATGTCAAGTTTAAGGGGAGGTCAAATTAAAAGAACTATTAAAAGTTTTAAAAATATTATGTTTTCATACACTATCTTTTCAAAATCATTTGAAAACATAATATTCTCTTTTCAAAACTAATCTTGAAAATCTTTTTGTCTTTTAAATACTTTTGAAAATCTTTGAATCTTTATCTTGTGTTTGGAAAATTTTCCAAGATACTTAGGAAAATTTTCCTTGTAGTTAACAAGGTTTTCTAGGATTGTGTCAGAATGGAAAAGAAACCAAATCAAGAAAATTAATATTTTTCAAAACCAAAATACATTTAAAATATTTATTTATGAAAAATCCCTAAGACACATAGGAATTTTTTTGTGGTTAACAAGATTCCTAGGATTGTGTCAGACTTAGGGAAGTTTATTTTTTTTAAAAAAAATCACATATTGTTGATGCAATGTTATTTAAAGTACTTAGTGTCTTTTTGAATATTTTCTAGAACAAGTACTTAGTTTTTTAAAAGGGGGAATAGCATTGAAAATCATTTCTTTAAAAAAATATCTTAAGTATTTTCAAAAGGAGAGAGATTATCTTAAAAGGGGGAGAGAAGCTTAAGTTAGGTTTTTTTTCGAAAATCTTATTATTGGTGCAAATTTTTCGTTATTTTCTTTTGATGTGTGACAAAGGGGGAGAGAGGCTTAAGTTAGATTTTTTTTCGATTTTTCCCAAGTATTAAACCTAGAACCCTTAAACCTAACCTAACTTAAGATATTATCAAACATCAAAAAGGAGGAGATTATTGGTACAAGTACCACTACAAGAAAATTACTTTTCCGCAGCACGCTATTAGCAGCACACATTAAAAGCACGCTGTTAATAGTATTATTAACGGTATGCATATTGTTGTGCGCTGTTAATACCATAAATTTTTTTAAAAGAAGAAGCATCAACGACGTACATTAAAAGCACATTGATAATAATATTATTAACGGTATATTAACGTACGCTGTGAATAAATAATAACAACAACGACATGTAAAAAATTGGTACACTATTAATACATCCATATATTATATATGATATGGTACAAATAAAACTACAATTAATCACTATTTTTATTTATTTCCATCTCTTTTTCTTTTTCCTTATTTTATTTCTCTCCCAAAACCCTCACGCCTCCCTCCTCATCGCAACTTTCCGCCGTTTCTTTCCCAAAACCCTCGCAATCGTGCCTCAACTCATCGTCCTCCTCATTGCTCGACTTTTTGCCGTTTCTTTCCCAAAACTCTCGCGATTGCGCCTCAACTCATCGCCCTCCTCATCGCTCGACTCTCTACCTCCTCGCTACCTCCTCAGCGCCATCTTCTCTGCCTCCTCCTCATAGAGGCAGCCTCTATTTGCGCCATCTTCTCCGCCTAATAGCCGGCAGACTCCCGCCCCACGGTAGCTTCTTCAGGCTGCGCTAGGGCTTCCAGGTTAGTTTTTTCCCTTTCCTTTGCTTCTTCCTCTTCCCTTTCCCTTTCCTCTGCGGAGACTGATGTATATTTTTTTTAGCATGCATATATTTTGTAAAAATAGTATCTGAAAAATTTTAGCATGTTCTTGTTCTAGAAAATGTTACAACTATTTCTGCTCTAAGGTTTGATCCGAAACAGCTACAAAAGTGTGGGCAGAATTCTTGTGAAAAAATTTTTGGCCGTGAGCAACTGTACTAGAGCTTGTTGTGTAAGTTGATTTTAAGTTGGTGTATCCTTTACGTTTTGTATGAATTTGGAAGTGGCAGTGGGTTGCAAACTCAACCATTGAAATTTTTATTTTGGTTGTTGCCCTCTTTTGTGTCGTGAGTTGAGTGGAGTTTTGGGTTGAACAATTATTGTGGTTGGTTTGATTGTTGGTGGTTGATAATTCTAATTATGCAAGAGAAAATGGTCCTTCTTAGCAACTACCAAATAATGCATATGTGATGATACCTTCCTTCCTATTTTGAAATTGCATTGTTTGGTAGTTATTAAAATAGTTTGTTAAGTATGTTGAATTTTAACAATTAAATGTGCATGACTATTTCTAGTTATTTTTGTTGTCAAATGGAATAGAAAGCAATTGCAAGTTTGGAAGTATCTCTTTGGATATCAACTAAGTGCTTCATGTTGTTAATAGAATTTTAAAACACAAAGAGAAGAAAATAATTCCTTTTATGTATACACATCATTCACCTTTAGTGCATTGTTTTTAACAATGGAGTGTAACTTCTAGTTTATGTATTTTAGCAATGGATTCTAACTTCTATTTTAGGGTTTTGATCATTTACGAAATGGATAAGGAGTGGATGCATTTGCCTTCAAGGTTTGTACCAGAGTACGAAGAAGGGGTTCAAAAATTTCTTGCACAAGCTAGAAACTATGTCAAAACACGTGAAGTGATCTTATGTCCTTGTAAGCATTGTAAAAATAAGAAGTATATGAAATTTGACCAAGTGTATGAGCACTTAATTATGAAGGGGATTGATCTATCTTATACTATTTGGGTCTTCCACGGTGAAAGTTATACCTCACAATTTCAAAGTGAAGGTGGTTCAAAAAGAGTTCTTGAAGAGGAGGATGACAATAGAGAGACATATCACTTATATAGAGATGACTTTATGATGGAAGAAGAGGTTGGACACACTATGAATGAGACAAGAGACTATGAGTTTGTTGATTTATTAGAAGATGCAGAAACTCCTCTATTCCCTGGTTGTACAACTTATACAAAGTTATCAGCAATTGTCACATTGTACAATTATAAGTCTACTAATTATCACACCGACATGAGTTTCAATGAGCTTCTAACAATCTTAGGTGACATGCTTCCAGAAAAAACACACTTCCAAAAAATATTTACTCAGTGAGGAAGTTGTTGAAATCTTTTGATTTAGGATATGAGAAGATCCATGCTTGCCCAAATGATTGTTGTCTATTTAGAAAAGAATTTAAAAATTGGGACTAATGCCCAAAGTGTGGTTCCTCAAGATGGAAGGTGGACAAAATCACTACTTGTGTTCGTAAAGGAGTACCAGAAAAGGTGCTACGATATTTTCCCATGATACCTAGATTGAAAAAGATGTTTAAGTTAGAAGAGATGGCTGAAGACTTGCTTTGGCACTCCACGCACAAAAGCCAAGATCATATGATGCATCATCCAGTTGATTCAGTAGCTTGGGATACAATAAATCATAAGTGGCCAACTTTTGCATTGGCTCCTAGAAATCTTCGGCTTGGTCTTGCAACGGATGGATTCAATCCTTTTGGTGACCTTAGTTCCAGATATAGTTGTTGGTCGGTTATTTTGGTTAATTACAATCTTCCTCCATTGATGTGCATGGCAAAGAAAAATCTGATGTTGACATTACTGATTCCAGGCCCAAAGCAACCAGGAAATGATATAGATGTATACTTAGAACCCTTGGTGGAGGAATTAAACGAGTTGTGGTACACAGGTGTGGATGCGTATGATGCAATTAGTAAGTCAATATTCAATCTGAAGGCTATTTTGATGTGGACAATCAATGATTTTCCAGCTTATGGAAACCTAGATGGATGTGCTACGAAAGGTAAATTTGGTTGCTCGATATGTGGTGAAGACATATGTTCTATATGGCTTAAATACAGTAGAAAGTTTGCATACTTGGGACATAGGAGATTCCTTGCTCCTGATCATCCATATCGTCAAAAAAAGAAGTGGTTTAATGGGAAAAAAGAGAGAAAAGGAAAACCTAAACCTTTGAATGGGTTAGAAATACTCAATGTAGTTAAAGACATTGAAAATAACTAGGGTAAAAAACACAAGGGTGAGACTATCAAGGCTGCAAAGAAAAAGAGGAAGGGGTAAGATAGCTTAATAAATGTTTGCGGATGCACATATCCGCAGCACGTAGCCACTCACTGCGGATGTAATTATCCACAGTGTATATTCGTGTGTTGCAGATCCACTTATCCGCAGCGTGTAGTTGCACGCTGTGGATGCAACTTATCTACAGCGCTCAGTTGCACGCTGTCGAAATGTTATGACTTTTAACAGCTTGGAATTATGCAACATTCGATGCGCGCTGCGGATACAACTATTACGCGCTGCGAAAAGACATATTTGTTGTAGTGTGCATCAGTTATACACAGTCAACCTCTAGTGTTTTGATGTTTGACAATATAAGGTATAGTCAAAGTGATCAAGGGTTAAACCAAACAGGACCTTATGTTTGGTAGAGTAAACCCAGGTTTGATCAGTTTGACAAAGGGTTAAGCCACAAAGGATCTGATGTTTGGCAGAATGAATAGAACCTAGGGTTGGTCAGTTTGACCAAGGCATTAAACTGAACCGGACTTGAGGTTTAGTATATTTACCTGAAAGTTGGAGGAAGTCTAGTCAGAATTAAGATGACTAGCAAAGAAATGATTATGGTGAAAGAAATCCTAGTGAGTGAAGCTAGGTTGAAAGAAACCCTGGTGAGTGAAGTTGGGTCCTAGCAAGGGAAGCCAGGTGGAAGAAATCCTAGTGAGCGAATCTTGGTGAACTAAATCTCGGTGAGTGAAGCTAGGTCCTAGTGAGTGAAGCTAGGTGGATTAAGTCCTGGAGAGTTAAGCTAGGCACGAAGTCTTGGTCCGGGGGACTGAGCACTAAGTCCTGGTCGGGGATCGGGCAACGGAGTCTTAGCCGAGTGAGAATTACGGACAGAAGTAGAGACGAGTCGAGGTCGGACGTCTCAAGATCCTAGTCCAACCGAAAGTCTCGATTGGCAAAAGCTTTGGTCGAGCGGGAATCACGGACAGAAGTAGAGATGGGTCAAGGTCGGACGTCTCGAGATTCGGGTTCTCGAAGGCTGAGCAAAGTCCAACCGGAGATTCCGGTTGGCAAAGGTAACTTCTCCAGGGTGGAGTAGGTGAGGACGCGTTCCCTGGGAAAGAGAACATTAGGCGTCGGTTCGACCTAGGGTTTCGGGTGAAATCCAAAGTCAAAACCAATAAATTAAGTCTAAGATTATTTGTGTTTTTGCCTTGTGCTTGTTATCTTGTAGGTACCTGGAGTTGAAGGCAAGATGGGAGAGCAAATGCAGGAAAACGCAACCTGGGAAGAACCTTCCTAGGCGCCTGAATGAATCAGGCGCCCAAGAAGGGTTGGGCGTGTTAGACTGTATACTAAAAGTCTAGCTTTTGTATGAACATCTACATTTTAGAATGAGAATTACATGATCATTGTTTGCATTTTGTATTTATTATATGTGTGTATATTGTCTAATACTTTATATTTTAGATAACATGGTGTGTGGTGTCACACAGAAGATCATGCTATCAATCCCTTGTAGAGTATAAGTAGAGGCTCACAACCACAACCGAGATGGTTTTGGACAAACCATTGGCATAGTTGTAGTGTATTTGGTATTGGTCTATCTTGACCATAGAATTGTACTAGTACACTTTGTGTGTATTGAGCAGAACCGATATAGAGGTGATTCAATTTATACTGACTATATAATTGAATCAGACCTCAGTTATTATGGTATATATAATATTTATTTCTTTGATTTACTAGTGGGCGAAATTTATTTGTTAAATCAATAGGCCCGGTAAATTGGGAAATAATATTATTTACATGGCGTGTCGTTGATTATAGAAGGAAACCGTGTCTTGATGCGTCAGGATGATGATGTTCCCTTGAGGAGCTCATAAAGCTCATCATATTAAATCCTACAGTTGGACTTGGTCGACATGATGATAAGGTTGAGTGGTACTACTCATGGAGTTAGATATTAATTAATTAAATTATCAGTAATTTAATTAATTAATGGATATTCGAGATCTTAAACACGAGGAGAATTTATACACATAATATGGTGGAGCCCATATTTAATTATGGGGGTTGGTGAAGTAGTTCAATGATAATCCTTTAGTAGATTGGATTATCATTAATGGATCGGGCTTTGATCCATTAGGAGGTCAAGACCCAACTTCTCCTCATGGTCCCTATTGTAGCCTATATATACCTCATTTGTCATAAGACCAAGGCATCCAATTAATCCTAAATCTTAACCTAATTCTCTCCTCACCTCTCTCTCTCTCTCCTAGGGTGGAAGGCGCGGCGGTGTAAGGAGTTGGGTGGTCGGGTGTTGTTGGAGAAGGAAGAAGATTTCTTCCATCTTCTCTTCTTCTTGTTCACCTTCTCTTCTCTCCACTAGAGGTCGGCGCAACCTAGGCTTGCGGCATCTCCATCTTTTGGCGGTGATTGGCACCGCAAGCAAGGAGGGTGCAAGAAAAGGTTTCGGCCAAGGTTTTGGTGTGAAGGAGAGAACTCTCTTCTTCTTTTTCATCTTCTTCCTCTTCTTCTACTTATCTCCCTTTGGCCGACGCATCCTTGGAGCAAGGAAGTGGGCCGGCGGCGCAGGGGGAGGTGCTTTGGCCGGCGATGCAAGGTAAAGGAAGGAGTATTGCTATCCTTTTTGTGATCGGCGCAAGTAAGAGGAAGAAAGGTTTTCTTGGTGACTTCGTTTCTTGGAAGATCGTTGCCCACACGACGTTCAAGAAGAGGTTAGGTCATACAATAGAAGATCACGAGGTAAATAAGAGGTATACTTCTTGTTTAGTTCCTTTTGTTCTTGTTTAATTATTGTATGTTAATTATTAACATGGACCCCGATGATAAATACAAAAATCGACGATCTATTCATCGTCTATTCCGTGGCTAGTCGACTAGACGAGTTAGATTGCTTGAACAATAAGTTTATTCAAGCGGTCACTCAAGTTGATTAGTACGATGATGAATCGGTTGCTTGGGTGATTCATCTCCATCCGGATTTATTTTAATTAATAAAATTTTAATCCGAGGACATGGAGAGGATTCCTATGCATGATCGAAACCAATTGGGCACCCTAGTTGGGGGCAGCCCCTCCCAGGCGCCTGAGGTTTCCTAGGCGCCTGGGAGGCTCCCAGGCGCTTGGGAAGGCCAGCTCTATCCTTGCTGCGATTTTTGTGCTGCGATGAAGTTTTGACCACATGTGGCAAGCGCCCAAGAGCTCAGAGGCGCCCGAGAATGCAGTATATAAAGGGGGTTGACCCCTCACTTCAGAACAACACTTTCTATATTCGCAAAAGCATTCTGTGCGAAGCAAACAGCTCAAGTCGAAGCTCTGCGACCAAGGAGGCTCCAGGAAGAAGTGTGCTGCACTTCGGACTTCCGGATTGGCCGGATCTTTAATTTTCCGTTGGTTTGCTTTTAATTTACAAAGTTGTACTTGTTTTTATTATTATTTCTTTGTTTGTAATTCAAATTGTAAGACGGGTTTCTCCGCCTCCGGAAAGTCCGGAAACGAGACCACTAGTGGACTCATGCTGAGTACTTAGGCCTTAGATGTACTGACCTTGGGGGGGGGGGTTTGGGAACCAAGTAAATCCCACGAGTCTTTGCTGTGTCTTTCTTTACTTTAGTTTATATTTCCGCTGCGTACTAACCCTAATAGAAAGACGAACAAACGACGAAGTTTTCCGAGATAATTTCGAGTCGATATTAACCCCCCTTTATCGATCGACACCGATCCTACATGGAGGACCAGATGTTTGGCAGATAAGTTGAGATAAGCTCCTGGAGGGAGTGAGTGAGGTCGTGTCCCAGTTTAGGACAAATATTAGGCGATGATCCGATTGAACCAATGGAGGTTTCTAAATCGAGATCAAGACAGACCTATTTGTCTATCCCATTCATGCATTTTCATATCTATTCTAATTCTATTTTGCAGGGTAAATATTATATCTGTCCTAATAATATTTTACTGGAATAAAGTGGTTTTGTTGACGGATAAAATGGTTCCGTCGATGGATCTGTGTAAATTCAGAATTATAAAATCTGAAATAGAACCCAGAAAAAAATTGGTCCCGCCGACCGATCAAGTTGATCAGTTGACAGATCAAAGTTTTATACGACAAGCTTTGGATGAATCAGAGAAGAAAAGGAAATTGGGTTCTATCAACTGATAGGACTTATCAGTCGACAAATTAGAAGATTCTAACACGGTAGCCAACTCAGACAAATCGGTTAGAAAGATAGCTTGGTATTTTTCGACTGATAGAATGATTCAGTGGATGAATTTAGATGAATTTGGATCACAAAGCTAGACGAGAATCTAGGAAGATACATTAGGTTTCCATTGACGGATCAACAGGATCAGTTAATGGAACGGTAAATTCCAGAATTGTCTGGGTGGGTTCAGCTATAAAAGGAGGCTCAAGAATTGAGATGAAAGATAACTTTTGCTACTGCTCAAACTCTGTTCTCCTTCACGCTCTTACTCTCTGCGCCAAGATCATCGTCAAGCAAGTCTTCGCACATAGAGTAACACCGACAATAAGCTTCATCTTCTACTTTACTATTATCGGTATACTTTATTATTTTCCATGCATCACTAAGAAAATAGTAAGGTTTGTTACTATCTCTTTCATATTGTATTCGATTTCTCCTTTTGAAGTTTTCGGAGGAGATTATGGTGTATTGTCCAACAGATATGATCCAAGGGATCATGACCCTTGGAGTATGAATCAACGTAGACTCCGAACTAAGTAAAAAAAGACTTGTGTCATTTTGCAAGATTGTTTATATTTCCGCTACTATTTTACTTTGGTTTCATAAAAAGAAAAGAAAGTTTTTTGACGATCGAGATTCACTCTTCTCTCTCATTCTCAACGATCCTACAATTTTAGGAGGTGTTTGGTTTGCTTATTTTTTATTTTCATTTTCTGTAGAAAATGCGATTTTTTGGAAAACATGTTTGGTTTGTATTTTCCAGTCTTGTTTTTCAGAAAAAGATATAGCGTTTTCTGGAAAATTAGAGAATTAAATAAAGTCATTTTTCAGAAAATGAGAAAATACAATTTTCTTAAAAATGAAAATAGAAAATGGAGTAAACCAAACACCCCTAACACTTTCGAAAAAGTTGAAATAAACAATGAAGTACATTGTTAGTCTCGTTGCAGTCTTAGAAATCCACAAGACCCAAAATAGGTTCAATTAGACCTATCATATCCATCATTGAGTTTGATTGAAACCCACTGATAGACCTAGATAGATCCAATTGGACTCATTTCAGATCTTATGGATTTCTGAGGCTGCAAGAGGTTCAATGATACTTTCCATTGCTTATTTTAGTGTTTAAAAGGTGTTAAAAATATAATTGAAAGAATCGGCTCTATATCCAACGTGGGGTATATATGATTCATATCAGACCCATATTTGAGTTTAGAGCCGATTCTTCCTTATAATATTTTAACACATCTGGAGGAACTGAAATAAGCAATGGAGAGTACCATTGGACTCCTTGAAGTTTCATAAATCTACAAGATCTGAAATGAGTCTAATCAGATCTATTTAGGTTCATCAGTGAGTTTTGACCAAAACCCATTAATGGATCTAAACAGGTCTGATTGTATTCATTTTAGGTAATGTGGATTTATGAGGTTACAAGGATTTCAATAATGCCCTCCATTACTTATTCGACTTCCGAAGGTGTTAAACTATTATTGGAAAATCAAGTCTAAACTCTAATGTGGGGATGATATTAACATAATGTTTATATCAGGGCCAATGTGGATATAATATTAATATTTATGTATGCATGCAAAAAGAGAGAGGAAAAGAGAAGAGAGGAAAATAAAGAGAAGAGAGATTGCATGTATTGAAGGGAGTAAAGAAAATAGAAAGAGAAAAAAAATCAAATTTGGCAGGAGTATTAAAATGAAAAGAATACATAATTTAATATGTCGTTTGATAAATATCAAAGTAGCCTACATTTTTTTTTGTCAATTCAGAAATTTACTTATGTCCCATGACAAATTCTCAAATATTTCAAGTTACATAAAATATTATTTAATATATACCTATATAAATAACATGTTATATTATTAAGTGTATTCATTATCAATTATATATATATATATATATATATATATATATATATATTAATTTAAGGCATCAATAGTTTTCTTTTTCTTTTTTCTGTTTTTAAAAAATAAACAGTGTATTTATTTTTAGTATTTCGCCTGCCGCTTCTATCCTCGTGTCTTCTCCTGCCGCACTATCCCTTTCGCTCTTGACGCTCGAGTTGGACGGATCCCTTCTCTAACTCACACCCTTCGGATCTTAGGCGAGTTCTCCGTTTTTCGTTGCTTCTCTATTTCATCTATCTCGCAATTCTAGTTCACGATGTTATTATATCTCGTTTGGGCTATTTAAATGAATAGCCGTTTGTCGTTCTCAGTCGTTTAACTGGGTAAATGTGTGATTCGCCTCTCATACCTTGATAGATCTGGTTTATGCCATTTAAATTTATAGCTGTTTGTCGTTCTCAGTCGTTTAGCTGGGTAAATGTGTGATTCGCCTCGCATACCTTGATAGATCTGCTTAAGTTTTGAATTTCGATATGTCGAAATGGAAATTAGTGCTTTCATATTACTGATCCTGACATTGGCGTTCTTCTGCTGCTTGTTGGGTCTATTAGATTGCTTGCCTGATGTCTATACGTTGCAGTAAGATTAGAGGGCGTTTGGTACGTTTGTTTTCCATTTTCATTTTATGTAGAAAATATGGTTTTCTGGAAAACGTATTTGGTTTGAATTTTCCAGCCTTGTTTTCTAGAAAAAGATATAGCGTTTTTTGAAAAACTAGAGAATGAAATAAAGTCATTTTTCAAAAAATGAGAAAATGTGATTTTTTAGAAAATAAAAATAGAAAATGGAGCAAACCAAACGCCCCCTTAGATTTTCCCTTTTCTGAGTTTTGGCGCTTTTCTGTTGTATATATATTTTTGACTTTATTTTTTCAAGGATTAATAACATTTCCTTTTCCCATCATTGAGCTGATTAGGCCTTTTGAGAGATCTGGTTGCCTTTTGGACGTTGATCTTCCTCCATTGTACTTGGTCTCCATTGTACTTGGTTCTGTAATTGCTCGGGATTCAAATTCTTTCACAATGGTATGAGATTGAAACTGGTTTTGATTCCTATGATTTCTAATTTAAGTTTGTTATGTTCCTGCAAGTTGACTTTCATGCTCATTTATCTTGTTTATGCAGACGTTTTTTTTAGTATAATTTGCAATATAATCAACGTATCCTTGCAATGATTATCTACTACTGACTGAAGCCCAAACTTTTACATGCTATCATAACAACATCATTGTGAATTTCACATCTAATTATTTAAACATTTGCATTTCATTGATGACAAACAACATTTAATGATCTGCAGATCAAGAAATCAACCAGGTTGTAGTGGATATGATCAACTATTGGGTTTTATTACTGCCAACTACCATACCATATGTATGTACATGCTGGTACCATTCCACAAAGAAAAAGGAGGAGGAAAGGATGCATGAGAAACTAGCAAAGAAGAGAAAAGAGGTAGAAGGGGAAAGATAAAGAACAGGAGAAAATTCAGGAAGATAAAGATGCAAAATAAAAAAGAGGCTAAAGAGGGTAAAGGAGGATATGAGCAGAGGTGAAACTAGAGAAGATAAATAGGGATACATGGAGAGGACAAAAATAAGACAAATGGAGGAGAAGCTAGAATAAAAGGTAGGGAAATGAGGATGTAGGAGAAGAGAGACTAGAGCAGATGAGAAAGAGCGAAGAGATGAAGAAAATATAAAAACAAAGGAAATGTAAGAAAGATAAAAATGAAGGAAAGATTATGGAAGGAAAAAAAATAGAGAAGAACAGATGAGGGAGACTGGAAAAAGACAAGGACAAGACAAGTGAAAGAGGAAGAAGGAAAGAGACCGAGCCATGATTAAATGCACAGAAAAAGAGCAGGTATAAAAAAAACAAAGTTAAATGGAAATAATCATTTTAATTGATGTATCAGATATTAAAACCAATGTACCTGGTATTATTTATAAAAGGGCAACCTAGTGCATGAAGCCCCCAACATGCGGGGTTCCAGGGAAGGGTCTATTGTACGCAGCCTTACCCTATTTTGTAAGAGGTTATTTCCAAGACTCGAACCCGTGACCTTTTAGGTCACAAGGCGGGAACATTACCATTGTGCCAAGGCTCCCCTTCGTACCTGATATTATTTATATGAATATATATTCAGATAATCCTCAGAAATGTTACAATACATATGAATTACTCTATCAATTAACTAAATTGAATTCTTATGTGAATGGAAGATTTCAGATTAGTTCATGAAAATATAATAGTGCATGCTGATATAGTTAATATTTATGCATTACACTTAGATTTAGTCTGAGCTGAGAGATTATATTATCTGGTAATATGTTAAATCTAATTGATATATATGGGTGTAATAATTATCTTTTAGTGGAAAGTAATACAATCTTATCCCTCAACTTGTAACTAGGCAAATTCTCCCATAAGGCCAAAGTTTTTTTTCCCTATGATTTCCCTTAGGAGGAGGTCACGAATCAGATGTAGCAACTCCCCATCTCCTTATCTCCCTACCCTTTCCTAATACCACATCAATGTCTTGCTATCAACTCTATAGGTCCACACTCACTAAGGATGACCTCACATAGGTTAATTGCTACCTAGTCTACTACCCTTTCCTCCTCGTCAATATTGCCTACTTCATTGCTTTGATCTTCGTCACTTTTCCACTCTACTATTCTCCATCCTTCTTTGATTTAGTCTATAAGGGTTGATCCCCTCCATTTTCAGCAACATTCCATCCCTCCACCCTATTCCTCTTGTCCCTCCATCTTCTCTAGTCAAAAAACCAATGCTAGCAAAGTCCTTTATCGTACCCTCTTGTTCGACTAACTCTCATCACCCATGACTATCTTCAGTGCATTCACAAATCATATCAATGCTTCTTTCACTGGCTTTTCATCATTCTCCTTGTGATGATCTTCACTCATCTTAAATCCTTACTGCTACTTTTCTATCATTGTTTTAATTCAATGAAGACAAGATCAAATACGCTATCTTGCTCAACATAAATAACCTCTCTCCCCCAACAACGATGACTTTGTTGACATGAGGCACTAGGCAGAAGGGCGACTAGTTGTCATCCCAGACATCCGTAGTTTGATCTCTAGCTACGGTATTTTGCAGGATTTTTTTCCTCCAAATGGAGTGCGAACACTGAGACGCTGGACTTCTGGACCGCCCGCCGCGAGTACTTCCCGATTTACCTTGACGGCCGGCGGCAAACTTCTGTGGGGCCGGGTCAGTCGCCTGAGGTTTAACGTTACCCAACCTCGTTAATCATTTTTTTTTATTGACATGAGACACACTAAAGAACACCAATTTCTATAAACTCTTTTCCATTATAGCCTTCCCCTTCTTCCACATCTTTGCGTAATGTGGCATTTACTTTGCTTCAAACTATCTTCTTTGAACTCCACTATCACTTTGTATTTGGCTACTTGCTTCACCAACTTCATCACACAGATATTGTACTTGCTAGTCCTCCCAATGTTGTAGTCGTCGAAATTAAATCACAAGATCTAGAACTGAAGCATGGACAAAATAACTTGAGGTGGCATTTATTTCTGCATACCAACAATCTCAATCTCTCAAGCAATTGGGATGCAACTTAGCTAGACTAGATCATGGGCTCAGCAAGGTCTACATCTCTAAAATATTAAATGTAATATAAATATATATAAGGTAGATTACAAGAAAGATTTAAGATTGAAAAAAAATTGGAAAAAGGATATGTGAATAATTTAAAAATGAGGTAGCATTGAGAAAGAATAGGAAGATAATTATGTCTTTTAAAAGGCTCATCAGAATAAAATTTCTAGAGACAAGGGATCCAATTATGTCTTTTACATGATTCTAAAAAGGAGGTGGTAGTTTTATATTAATGGCATATCACAATGTTCATTAAAGTCTTCCTCTCTGCATTTCCCCCTTCTGTCTCCAATTGACCTACACGATTCTTGTTTTATTTTTTCAATTATTTTTATCTTCCATTCATCTTTTGATATATTGTGAGTACGATTTAAGAATTTAAGATGAGATTAATTATCACTTTTATCTTCTAAGTTCTGCCTCTCTCTTCTCTTGGAGCCCTTGCCATTGCCTTCCTTTCCTAAAGGAAAATTAATCGAAAATAGGACCCCTTTTACATTTCTCTGCTGCCAGTGTAAATTTTGAGAGCAACATCTCAATTTTATCTACCATAATTTGTCACTCTTTGCCAGTTGCAAACTCTAAAGCTATTGATCCTTGTCTTTTTTCTACTATCCTCTTTCTCCTCNCCCCACTTCTCAACCACTAAAGCGGACGTCACTTTTATTTAACCATAATTTTACCTTATTCTTAGCCTTAGGTTACAACTACATGACTTCTCTTAACATGCTCTGAATTTTTTTTCGTTTAAAAAAAGACTTTCATTTTATTTGCTTTGCAAGGATTTGACCCCTAGACCTCTTAGTTGTAAAACTAAAGCACTAACCATCTGCCCTACAACACTTTCTTTTCAATGGTACCAGTCGACTGCTAGATAGCCAGTCGACTAGTGTCAGCCACAGAAACTTTCTGTGCCCGGGACCAGTCGACTGGCCACTTGGCAGTCGACTGGTGCATCGAACAGAAGGTTCTGTTCGATAGGGCAGTCGACTGGTATCTGAACCAGTCGACTGGCACGCCTGAAAACTGCAATTTCAGACCTGAGGAAGCCTTTCAAGGGTCCATAACTCATACACTTCCAATGCATATAATGAAACAACTCCAAATCTAAACTCCATACTAGTTTTATAAGCATCTTAACAACTCAAAACGAATCCAATAACTTGAAATTAGGATTTCTACGAAATTTAACAAACTTATCAAAACACATGCAATCTCTACTAACTTTGTACCCAACTTTGACTCCATGTAAAGTTTAAATAAGGTGATCACATCCTACCAATCCAAAACATCAACCATGAGTTTCTATAAATGAAAATGCCTCTAAGACTTATCCCAAAGATCTCTTCCACGGTTCCGCCGCCATTGAACATCAATGCAAGTCTCGTTCGCCTCTATAGCTTATGCTTTTTCTTTACCTTTATCTGCAATAGAAGGAAATGCAACTAATAACCGAATTGCTTAGTAAGTAAATCCTAACTCATAAATCCATATGATAAATGATAAACATGCTCTTTTCGAAGAATGCTTGCTTCAAAATACATGCACTTGGAAGTATTTGCACATAGGAACTTTCATACACTTATCATGCTCAATCATGCTTGAAAACATTTACTTGCATCAAAACACTTGCAAACTTAACATGCTCATGCTTTCTTTTGAGACTTGATACTTATACATTTCCATACTTTAAAACATTAACTTCTTTGCTCTTGCTCTTTAACATGCTTGTAACATAACCATGTTAACATACATAACAAAACATGCACTTAAGAAAATTGAAACACTTACATATACTCATATACTTCAAAATAATAATCAACTTTCTCAGGCCTTGACACTGTACCATGGTATCAATGTACCAATGCGCGCATCCCTAATAGGTTTCGGGGTAGCTAGCCACCGCACCCTATTAGAGCTTCTTTCTAACTTTCTGTGGGCCTCTCATTTGCCCGGTACATGTCACTTTACAAAAGTAAAATACTTTCTTACTCATAATGCTTATACTTATCAAGCTATCTTTCTTTTTGCATAAATTTTGCACTACAAACTTTCACCTTTCTTACTTGGAACTTTCATCGAGCACCTTGCGTGGCCTTAACCCAAAACTCATTTTTGGAACTTTTCAAGAATTTAGTCTTATCATACTTAGGTCACACAACCAAAACTTAATCAAAACCAAGTTCTAAGTTAATAAACATGTTCTCTTTATAAACTTAAGACACGCAATTAGCATAAACTTAAAACATGCACTTAGATCATAAAATTAAGGTTCTACATCGGAAACGACATCACGGAAACTACTTCTATTGCAGGTGAGTGATCTACTTACCCCCTTTTCTTGAAGAAAACTCACTAAATATGTAGAAACTCCTAGCGTAGCGCTCCTCCTCTCTTCCCTTGCGAGAAAACTTCACTCCTTGGCCTTAGGGAAGAAGCCCTAGGTTCTCTACTTCAAGAGGAAGAAGAAGGAGGAAGAAAACTCCCCCTTTTTCCCTGTTTTCGCAGCCTCCTCACCTCTGCTCGCGCGGCCTCCCGAAACCCTAAAAGGGGTCTTAACACAACTTAAGTGGAAGTTTAAATACCTCTTCATGAAAAAGCCTAACTTACCTATAACATTATTTCGATCTTTTCTTTTTTGTGCTTGATACCCTTGCCCTTCTGGTTACCCCAACTCACTTAAGGCCTTGCTTTGCCCTGTGGTTGCGGGATCAAACCCCGCCCGACCCCTTATTTTTTTTCTTTTTATTTTAATCCGAAAAAATACTATAAAATTTAGAAAAATTCCTAATAATTCACGAAAATTATTGGGTGTTACCATCCTCCCTACCTTATAAAAAGTTCGTCCTCAAACTTAGAACAGCTCTGGATATCTTTGCCTCATGCTATCTTCTGATTCCCAGGTTGCCTCTTCATACTTCTGATTCAGCCATAAGACTTTTACTAGTGGTACCACTTTGTTCCTCAGCTTCTTATCTGCTCGATCTATTATCTGAATAGGTCGACTTTCATAACTGAGATCTTCTTGAACTTGTACCATCTGTGGCTCAATCACTTGGTTGGCATATGGGATATGCTTCTTTAGCATTGAGACATGGAACACATTGTGTATTGCGGACATCTCTGGAGGTAGCTCCAACTCATAAGCTACTTTGCCAACTCTTTTCGTCACTAGGTAGGGTCCTATGTATCGAGGACTTAGCTTGCCTTTCTTGCCAAATCTCATTACACCCTTCATAGGAGCTACTTTGAGGAAAACTGTATCCCCAACTTCAAACTCTAACGGTCTATGGCGTACATCGGCATAACTCTTCTGCCTACTCTGAGCAGCTTCTATTCTCTGGCGGATGCTCTTTATAGCTTCTGTTGTATCATCTATAAGGTCAGTCTGAGACCCCATTTCTTTCTTCTCACTACCTTCATACCCACAGAGGGGAGATCTACACTTCCTACCATAAAGAGCTTCATAGGGTGCCATACCAATAGTGGCTTGGTAACTGTTGTAGGCAAACTCAGCTAAACATAAATATTTGCACCAACTGCCTTTGAAATCTAATGCACAAGCTCTGAGCATATCTTCTAGAATTTGATTCACTCTCTATGTCTGTCCATCAGTCTGGGGATGGAAAGCTGTGCTGAATTTCAGTTTGGTGCCTAACGTTGTCTGTACGCACTCCCAAAAGTGTGAAGTGAAACGACCATCCCTATCAGAGATAATGGTCTTCGGGACTCCGTGTAGTCGGATCACTTCCTGCACATATAACTGGGCTAACTTTTCAATTGAGTAAGACACTCTGATTGCCAAGAAGTGGGCAGACTTGGTCAATCTGTCTACTATCACCCAAATAGCGTCATAGCCATTAGTTGTCTTTGGTAGACCAACTATGAAATCCATGGTTATGTCTTCCCATTTCCACTCTGGAATCTGAATGGGCTGTAGGACACCTCCTGGTCTCTGGTGTTCTGCTTTAACTCTTTGACATGTCAGGCAAGTGCTGACATACTTAGCTATGTCTCTCTTCATCCCTGACCACCAAAATCTTCTTTTCAAATCCTGGTACATCTTAGTGGAACCAGGATGCATTGAGTAGGGAGTTCCATGGGCTTCTTCAAGAATCTTATTTCTCAGCTCTTCATGATTGGGGACACATAAACGGTCACCATAGTAGAGTATCCCACTGTCAGATACTCTAAACTCTTTACTCTCTCCTTCTTGCATCTCTTGCTTGATCCTTTGGATATCAGAATCCTCAACTTGCTCTTTATGTATTTCTTCAAGCAAAGTTGACTCTAGTGTCAATAGAGCTAGCTGCCCATCAATAATCTCCACTCCATAATCTACTATCTCCTTCTGTAAGGGTGGTGTCAACGATGATAAGAACATCAAAGTGGCACAAGTCTTTCTACTCAGTGCATCTGCTACTCTATTTGCCTTACCAGGGTGGTACAGAATCTCACAGTCATAGTCTTTCACTAACTCGAGCCACCTTCGCTGTCTCATATTGAGGTCTTTCTGAGTGAAGAAATATTTCAGACTCTGGTGATCTGTATAAATCTTACACTGCACTCCATACAAGTAATGCCTCCATATCTTTAGAGCAAAGACTACAGTTGCCAACTCCAGATCATGAGTGGGGTAATTCTTTTCATAATCCTTGAGTTGCCTGGAAGCATAAGCTATGACTTTGCCTTCTTGCATAAGTACGACTCCAAGTCCTAGCTTTGATGCATCACTGTATATATCAAAGCTCTTATCACCTTCGGGTACTGTAAGAATAGGAGCGCTTGTCAGTCTCTTCTTCAACTCAAGAAAACTCTGCTCACAGTCTTCAGTCCACTCATACTTCTTATTCTTTCTGGTAAGGGCTGTAAGTGGAGAAGCTATCTTTGAAAAGTCCTCTACAAACCTTCTGTAGTACCCTGCTAAACCCAGAAAACTTCTGATCTCACTAGCATTCGTTGGTCGACTCTAGTTACTAACTGCTTCAATCTTGGCTGGGTCTACCATAATGCCTTCTTTGGAAATGATGTGGCCTAGGAATGCCACCTGGTCAAGCCAAAACTCACACTTTGAGAATTTGGCATACAGCTCCCTCTGATGTAAGGTCTGCAACACTATCTTCAGGTGTTCTTCATGTTCTTCCTGAGTCTTTGAATACACTAGGATATCATCAATGAAGACAATGATGAACTTGTCAAGAAAGTCCTTGAACACTCTATTCATTAGATCCATAAACGTCGCAGGGGCGTTTGTCACTCCAAAGGGCATGACCACAAACTCGTAGTGCCCATATCTTGTACTGAAAGCAGTCCTTGGCACATCACTCTCCTTCACTTTAAGTTGATGGTAACCTGATCGCAGATCTATTTTGGAGAACACCGTGGCTCCCTTCAACTGATCGAATAAATCATCTATCCTTGGCAAGGGATATCTGTTCTTGATGGTTACCTTATTCAAGGCTCGATAATCTATGCACATTCGCATGGATCCATCTTTCTTCTTGACGAACAACACAGGAGCTCCCCAGGGTGAATGATTAGGGCAGATGAAACCCTTGTCGAGCAGCTCTTGTAACTGTTCTTGTAGCTCTTTCAGTTCTGCTGGTGCCATGCGATAAGCTGCCTTTGAAATTGGGTTGGTTCCTGGAGCCAACTCAATTTCAAATTCAATTTCTCGATTGGGAGGGAGTCCTGGTAACCCTTCAGGAAACACCTCCGGATAGTCATAGACTACCCTCACTTCCTCTTTCTTTAATCCTTCTCTTTGACTTGCATCTACTATATAAGCTAGAAAACCAGAACACCCCTTCTCTAACATTCTCTGAGCTTGTAAGGTAGATAAGAACCTTTTTGTTTTTCTCTTTGGGTCTCCAATAAACTCGAATGGAGGTTCTGCTTCTGGTGTGAACTTAACTTTTCTTTTGCGGCATTCATTAGAGGCACTATACTTGCTCAAGAAATCCATCCCTAAAATGATCGAAATCCTTCATCTCAAGGACTACTAAATCACTATAGAGCTCTCGGTTGGAAATTTGAATTAATACAGCTCGTAGCCACTGAGTAGATGTCATGACCTCTCCCGAGGGTAAGGTTGTTAAGAACTTCATCGTTCAACATTTCTGGTGGCCTTTGTACTGTTTAAGTAGTGCTCAGTGATCAAAGCACTACTTATCAGTTCTTCGGAGGGTTGCGGCCTCTTAACACCGCTGGCCACATTTAACGCTATCTCAGGCCTTCACATTTTCAACATTAGCCTGACTCTTTCTTTTTCAGTGCTAACTAGCTCTGGGCACAGATGAGCTAACCGCTTAAACATCTTCACTGCTTCATCCACGGATAGTTCTCCTTGTCTGGACTCCATGAATTCATCATAGTGCTTGTTGGTTACTCGCATGTGAAAGTATTCTTCGATGAACTCAGTCTCGAAGTCGGCCCATGTCATCTGGCTGACATTTCTCTTGGCCTTGACTCTCTCCCACTATATTCTAGCATCTCCCGTAAGGCAGAAAAATGCACACTTTATCTTCTCTACTTCAGGCCAGTCCAGTAGCTCTACTATGCTTTCTAAAGACTTGAACCATGCTTGAGCATCCCATGGTTCGGTTGTGCATGAGAAGTTCCTTGGCTTCAATATCTGCCACTAGATGAGGTATACTTCTTGTCGTACCCTCCTTGCCGGGACTATAGATGTAACCGATGGATCTTCGGTCACAACTGGTGCTACTATATTCTCCACCAGCGGAGTAATGGGAGCAGCCTGCTGGTTAGCCATTAAGGTGGTAATAACTTGCTGTTGTTCTGTTAACTATTTCTGTAACTGCGCCACCACCTCTAAGAGATTTGGTGGTGGTACTGACTCTGCCTTTTACCCTCTAGAAGCTCGCTCCTCGTTTTGAGCCTTTCTAGGACGTCAACTTGTCATTCTCTTACTATTATCTTATAAAGAGAATAATGACATTACTTCACTAAGGACATTACATTACTTCACTATCATCATTCTCATATCATCATACTCATATCATGATATGTCATATCATGTCATCTTACTCATATAGCATATACTGATCATGCACATAAAAGCATATAATAATACTAACATACTTCCTTATCATCTTTCACTTACTGATACTAGCAGTCAATAATGAAAAGTATACAAAAACTACAACATATGAACTTCTTACTTGGCAGGCGGCAAGATTGATGCTTGATGTCAGTGTGGCGGAGGGGTGGAACCTTTTGCTCTGATACCACTCTGTGACGACCCCACTTCTCTACCACTAAAGCGGACGTCACTTTTACTTAAACTTAACTTTACCTTATTCTTAGCCTTAGGTTACAACTACTTGACTTCTCTTAACTTGCTCTGATTTTTTTTCTTTTAAAAAAAGAATTTCATTTTATTTGCTTTGCAAGGATTTGACCCCTAGACCTCTTAGTTGTAAAACTAAAGCACTAACCATCTGCCCTACAACATCTTCTTTTCAATGGTACCAGTCGACTGCTAGATAGCCAGTCGACTGGTGTCAGCCACAGAAACTTTCTGTGCCCGGCACCAGTCGACTGGCCTCTTGGCAGTCGACTGGTATATCGAACAAAAGGTTCTGTTCGATAGGGCAGTCGACTGGTATCTGAACCAGTCGACTGGCACGCCTGAAAACTGCAGTTTCAGACCTGAGGAAGCCTTTCAAGGGTCCATAACTCATACACTTCCAATGCATATAATGAAACAACTCCAAATCTAAACTCCATACTAGTTTTATAAGCATCTTAACAACTCAAAACGAATCCAATAATTTGAAATTAGTATTTCTACGAAATTTAACAAACTTATCAAAACACATGCAATCTCTACTAACTTTGTACCCAACTTTGACTCCATGTAAAGTTTAAATAAGGTGATCACATCCTACCAATCCAAAACATCAACCATGAGTTTCTATAAATGAAAACGCCTCTAAGACTTATTCCAAAGATCTCTTCCACGGTTCCGCCGCCACTGAACATCAATGCAAGACTCGTTCGCCTCTATAGCTTATGCTTTTTCTTTACCTTTATCTACAATAGAAGGAAATGCAACTAATAAGCGAATTGCTTAGTAAGTAAATCCTAACTCACAAATCCATACGATAAATGATAAACATGCTTTTTCAAAGAATGCTTGCTTCAAAATACATGCACTTGGAAGTATTTGCACATAGGAACTTTCATACACTTATCATGCTCAATCATGCTTGAAAACATTTACTTGCATCAAAACACTTGCAAACTTAACATGCTCATGCTTTCTTTTGAGACTTGATACTTATACATTTCCATACTTTAAAACATTAACTTCTTTGCTCTTGCTCTTTAACATGCTTGTAACATAACCATGTTAACATACATAACAAAACATGCACTTAAGAAAATTGAAACACTTACATATACTCATATACTTCAAAATAATAATCAGCTTTCTCAGTCCTTGACACTGTACCATGGTATCAATGTACCAATGCGCGCATCCCTAATAGATATCGGGGTAGCTAGACACCGCACCCTATTAGAGCTTCTTTCTAACTTTCTGTGGGCCTCTCATTTGCCCAGTACATGTCACATTACAAAAGTAAAATACTTTCTTACTCATAATGCTTATACTTATCAAGCTATCTTTCTTTTTGCATAAATTTTGCACTACAAACTTTCACCTTTCTTACTTGGAACTTTTATCGAGCACCTTGCGTGCCCTTAACCCAAAACTCATTTTTGGGACTTTTCAAGAATTTAGTCTTATCATACTTAGGTCACACAACCAAAACTTAATCAAAACCAAGTTCTAAGTTAATAAACATGTTCTCTTTATAAACTTAAGACACGCAATTAGCATAAACTTAAAACATACACTTAGATCATAAAATCAAGGTTCTACATCGGAAACGACATAACGGAAACTACTTCTATTGCAGGTGAGTGATCTACTTACCCCCTTTTCTTGAAGAAAACTCACTAAATATGTAGAAACTCCTAGCGTAGCGCTCCTCCTCTCTTCCCTTGCGAGAAAACTTCACTCCTTGGCCCTAGGGAAGAAGCCCTAGGTTCTCTACTTCAAGAGGAAGAAGAAGGAGGAAGAAAACTCCCCCTTTTTCCCTGTTTTCGCAGCCTCCTCACCTCTGCTCGCGCGGCCTCCCGAAACCCTAAAAGGGGTCTTAACACAACTTAAGTGGAAGTTTAAATACCTCTTCATGAAAAATCCTAACTTACCTATAACATTATTTCGATCCTTTCTTTTCTGTGCTTGATACCCTTGCCCTTCTGGTTACCCCAACTCACTTAAGGCCTTGCTTTGCCCTGTGGTCGCAGGATCAAACCCCGCCCGACCCCTTATTTTTTTCTTTTTATTTTAATCCGAAAAAATACTATAAAATTCAGAAAAATTCCTAATAATTCACGAAAATTATTAGGTGTTACACACATACATCAGTATGTATTAGACCAAGCAATTCTCCCACTGGTTTATCTTTTTCGGAAAAGGGTAATTTGGTCATCTTGCCTTTTAAGCATGATTCGCATGTATCAAATGAACCGGGTTCAAATGATTCCAGAATTCCACATCGGTGTAATTTGGTTATGCGTTTCCTACTTACATGGCCAAGACGACAATGCCACATATAGGAGTCTATTTGATTATCTATTCGAGCACGTTTGTTGCTAACTTCGATATTGAAAATGTCACCGGATAAATCTAACGTGTAGATACCATTGCATAAAGTTCCGGTCCCATAAAGAACACCATTTAAAGTTATGTAACAGCAATTGTTACTAAAAGTTAAATGATAACCCTTTTCATTCAAGCATGAAATAGATACAATGTTCTTTATTAACGAAGGAACAAAATAACAATTATCCAATTCTAAGACAAGTCCAGTAGGGAGCTTTAGCAAATATGTTCCGATGGCAATAGCAGCAATCTTTGCTCCATTTCCAACTCGCAAATTCGCTTCTCTCTTGACGAATCTTCTTCTATTCCTTGGCCCCTATATGTCATTACATATATGTGAGCTACACCCAGTATCAAGTACCCAGGTGTCCGAGGAAATAGAGTGACATTCAATAATGAAGATACCTGAAGAGGATGGGGCATCGGATGCCTTCTTCTTCAAGGACTCAAGATAAACCTTGCAGTTTCTTCGCCAGTGGCCCTTCTTGCCGCAGTAATGGCAGATGCCTTTTGGTGCCTTTTCAATCTTTTTGGCCTTTTTCTTCCTTCCCTTATTTTGTTCTTTGGTCTTCCTCTTAGAGCCTTTCTTTGAGGAACCAACTAACAGTACCATCTTCTGATCCTGCTTTACAGAAGGCTCTACAGTCTTCAGCAAGTTAAGCAACTCAGGAATGGTAGTCTCCAGTTTGTTCATCCGATAGTTCATCACAAACTGTGAGAAACTCTTGGGCAAACAATGCAGAATTAAGTCAATACTTAGTTCGTGATCCATTGCAAATCCGAGTGTGCCTAGTCGCTCAATGTACCCCAACATCTTCAACACAAACTGTGAAACAGAAGTGTCTTCCTGCATCTTAGAGGTGAAGAGGAGTCTGGAGACCTCAAACCTTTCGGATCTCACCTGCTCGTCAAACAGCTCATGAAGATGGAAGACGATGGTATGAGCATCCACATGCTCATGCTGCTTTTGTAGCTCAGGTACCATAGCGGCCAGCATGATGCAACTCGCAAGTTCAGAATCGGCCACATGTTTCTAATAGGCCACTAACTGGTCTGGAGTTGCATCTTCAGGAGGATGGTTGGGAAGTTGTTCTTCAAGGACATATGCAAGCTTTTCTGCCTTGAGGACTATCCTCAGGTTTCAAAGCCAGTCCATGAAGTTTGGCCCAGTCAGCTTATTGGTGTCCAAAATGGAATGCAAATTCAGAGAAGACATGATCAGGTGATTATCCTAGAAATACAAATTGAAGTTATATGATGAGAATGATAAAGAATGCATCAATATACATTAATTAAATCCTATTTATTTTTCGAATTGAATAACCCTTTTTATCAATTCGGGAGATCGTAGGAACATCTCCAAATAGGTTGATATCCAACCATAGATAAGAACAACCATGGCTAGAGTCCATAAAGTTATTCTTAGCTATGAAGGTAGGTAATTATACCGATTACGTATTATACATATGTAACTATCACATTATGCTATCAACTAATTGAATGTTTGCATAAATCATTGGGTTGTTAACTCATTAACAAGTATGCAACAATATACATAGCACCCAACTGCACCTCTCTTTACATCGACCTTGGCTGTGGCACAACAAATCGATGCTTCAAGCTTAAGGCTGACCCATTAATCAAGAAATAGTTTTAATATGGTTGGAGCTCATTCAACCGTTTAGTCAGGCTTGGATGTGTCCAACAACCAAAAGTAAGGATTGACCTCTGACTCCAACTATATTAATCATAAACTAATTCCATGGTTTGAACATGTTGAGGTTCAAGCCGGGCATGGATGTGTCCATAAACCCAAACGAGAATCAAAACTCCGGTTCTAACCATATTAATGGAAGGTGTTGGCCTTAATATTTTGTAAGGGGTTTTGGGTCTCATCTTTTTCTTTTATGCACATTCATGACATATAATTATGTCATGTTCTAACGATTTCCTTAATAAAGTATGTATGTGACTTAATTTATCAAGTCTCATTAATTGAATTAGGAACCGGATTTTCTAATTCTAATTTCATACTTTATTCAAGGAATTGTTTTGGGAAACAATTTCCTGAATTATCATAATCAATTTCGGAAATAATATGTTTAAGACTTTGATTTCTCTAAATCAAATCTTATTAAATTAAGAGACAGATTCCCTTAATTCAACCACATATTATTTTCATGAAAATCTTATTTAAGGAAATATACTCTATAGGAAACAATTTTCCTAATTAATTTTGGAGACAATAATATGTAAGAGCATCACCTCATAAATCAAATAAGGAAATTATCATTTGAGAATCACCTCAAATATTTCCAAGATTTGATCACATATTTTATTTATGGAAAATTAATATCAATAACTTAATTTGGATGGCTCCCCATGGCTCAATCCAAATTAAACATTTGACAATTTAAATTCAATTTAAGAAATTTAATTATAACAACTAAATTTAAATTGGACGGCTCCCCGAGGCTCAATCCAAAATAAAGAATTTTGTAAATAATTTAATTTCCAACTATAAATTTAAATGCCAATTAATAATCTAATAATTTGTCTAGACTTTCTTGAAAGAAAGTGCCTAAAATTGCGAGCTTTCCATAAATAGAAAGTTTCCAAAAATAAAAGATTTTCAGAATAATTGTAAGTTACTGGTACAAAGAAAACTTACGTTTTTCCAAAATTAGAAAATTTCCAAAATAGGAAATTTCTAAAATTGGAAAGTTTTCAAAAATGGAAAGTTTTCACAATTATCATAAAATTTCTGAAACAGAGATATTTCAAAAGTTTGCGAAATTTCATGAGGATTTCCAAACTTTGAAATTCCTAAATCGAAAATTTACCATAATTGGAAAGTTTCCATAATTGAAAATTTTCCAAAATTGAAATCATGATAAAGCTTTCCGCAAAACAATTATATGATTATGACGAACACAAACATCGGCTCTGATACCACTGTTGGGACCAGGTGCATGTTGACATGGATGCGGGTTCGTAATTTTAAAATTAATTACGTGCAGCGGAAGGTTTAGCATAAATAATTTCTCTAATTATTTAACCACACATCTAAGCATGCAATTTTATCTTGTGTAGACATGATCATATATTTAAAATTTTGCAGAAACATAAACTAATTTACGTATTACCTCGCGTAACTCGAAGGAAGGGACGAGATCCAACCGTAAGCGTCCCTTGGAAGCTCCGCCTCTATTCGCGTCCACGCCGAGTATCTTCGGGATGACTTCGCAAAGCCTCGAGTTTCGTGTCCTCAAGAACTACTAGATTCTCCAAGAACGTGATGAGAAAAACCAAGAGAGAAGTCGGAAGACTAACCACAAAAGGATGGCCGGAATAAAAATTCTGGCGAAGCAAAAGAAGAGGCTTGCGGCAAAAAGATCCTTGCGGCAAACTCCAATTCCGGCAGCACCTTCTTCCGGCCAAGAGATGGCCGGAGCTTCCTTCTCCGGCAGCAGGTTGTGGTCGACAGGGAAAGGGCAGGGGCGTCCGGCTGGTGCTCCTTCTTGGGGCTGGTTGGCGCACAGCAAGAAGGGAAGAAGAGAAGGAGAGAAAGAGAGGGAGAGAGTCTATGCCTTCATCTCAATTTTTTTTTCGATTATTCCCCAAGCCTTGCCTTGAGTCCTTTATATAGTGGCCTCTCAACCATCAAGCCTCTCAAATATGGAATAACTTACTCCATCATGCCAGGTTTGATTTTATATCATGGTTAAAATCATATTTTAATTCATGATAAAAAATCAATCAAGTCTCTTCTCTCCTATGGAATAAATTTCCTTATCATGGTAAATCAATCCATGATTGATTTTATAAAATAAACCAATCCATGGTTCATTTTAATTTCCATGAAAAATAAACCAAACCTTAATTTATTATATAAAAATTTATATCATCCATAATTTTATAAAACAAACCACACTTGGTTTATTTTATAAATTGAACCAAAAACTTGGTTCTCTCCCTTTGTTGTGGCCGGCCAAGCAAAGAGGATGGAGGCCCTCTTTGGCCGGCCCATCCAAGCCACGCCCCAATGAATTAAACTTATTTAATTCATCTATTAAGACTTCAAAAGACTTAGCCATTTTACGCATCCGATGCGTCTCTGAAAAATTCAGATTCGACTTATCGTTTGGCTCAACCAAACCTAATCTCTCTTGATGGAAAAATCCAATTTTCAACTCGTTTTAAATCCCTCAAATTACTCGTAGTGCGTGTGACTAAATAGGCTTTTGATTTATCTTGGCCATCTATAATTAATCAATTAATTATAGAACGATCATGAGTGGCACCTAGTAGTACATCATGATCCCCAATTAATCGAAAGATCAACGGTTGACCTCAGAAACAATTCTGAAACCCTTCAGCAGCTATAATGAATCGTGCTCCATTCCCTTCACCATCTTATACCCACTTGGTTCAGGACATGGTCTATGTGTGTCAGCCCCCACTAGGCTGACTACGTCACACCTAGCCCAAGTACCGTTTTCTCGCCCTACGGATTCTAATTACTCTCATGTATTTAAGAGATTCATACTCTGAACATGTTATGCTTTAGCCAGAGTTTTCGAGTAACAATCTGACGATAGGCCACGGGTATACATCTCCTCGCATGGAGTGGTGAATCCTTTGTAGGTTGTTCAAACATCTTCGAGCACTTCGACTTATACCCAATCATCCTGGGTCCATACCTCCTTGGAGATGCTTGCTTAAGATGTCAAAGTATAAGTCTCCATGACCAAGATGACATGAACAATGCAAGTCAAAGGAACATCGCACTTAAGCTGCAGTAAGAACTTCACTGACATATCTATATGTAGACTACCATATGAAGTTTTATAGCCATTCACTCCAATGAACTAGTTCCCTTAACTAGCATTCATGTTTATCTCCGGACATCTCAATGTCACCAGCCAGTGAGAATCAGCTGATTAGAGAATAACCCATGCTAGTCTCAACAGAATTGATAGTGTCTGTATTTATCAATTCATCGACTAGGGACAATTTCAATACTTCACAATTGCACATGTAGAGATAATCACTAGTTGTGAATTCATCACAAATTCTCTCATGCTGTGAATTGTATTGCGGATATTCAGTAAATGAGTTTAAGATATCAATCAAAAACACAAACATGTATACTCAAATAGTGAATATTCATTTATTAGAATAAATGATTACAATCATAAGGCGATTGCCATAGGACACTTCTCTCATATCACTAACAGTAACAACCAAACGTTTACTTGGTATCCACCCAGATGGGTGACTAATCCAAGGATCCGCGCCATATACCACTTCCACATCAAAAATCTCCTTCAGGTGGAGAAACCTTTACAATGGTGATCTTCTGCTTTACAGAATGTAGTAGAATAAGAGAGAGGAAGTAGAGAACACTTTTCAGACAAGCAGCACTTCGTTGTCATACGAAACTGTACCACCCACGTGCAAAAAGGTCCTCCTTTTATAGGAGAACAGGATAAACTCGCAGTCTATTCAACCCCGCACCAGTCGACTGCCCCTAGGGCAGTCGACTGGCCTAGTCATTAATTTCTAGCCAATGGCTAGTTTTCGGGGTATACCAGTCGACTGCCTCTGGGCCAGTCGACTGGTAGAAGGCCCAAAACTCTCTGTGAGTTTCGGCAGTCGACTGCCCTCTGGCCAGTCAACTGCCCTGCCTCTCAACTTAGTTTCAGCCACTCTGAACCTTCTCCTTCACGTGTGCCTTCAGGTCCACTCTCTTGGCTCGCCCCTTGAAGTCATCTTCCTCTGGCTCTCGTCCCTTGGATGCGCACACAAGCCTTCCCTTGGCTTGCCTCCATGTCACCCTTCACGTGTGCCCTTAAAGTCCACTTCCCGGCTTGCCCTTGGAGTCCTCCTCCCTCGGCTTGTAACGCCCCAAAATTTCCCATATGAAATATTATGAAATATTATGAATTCATGAAATATTATTATGGAATATTATGAAATATTATGAATTCATGAATATGAAATATTATGGAATTCATGAAATATTATCATGAAATATTATGAAACATTATGAATTCATGAATATGAAATATTATGAAATTCATGAAATATTATCATGAAATATTATGAATTCATGGAATATTATTATTATTATGAAATTTCATGATGGGCTTGGCTTAATGGGCTTCGATATGGATTAGTGCAAAATGTGATAAAAAGAAAAGGTAGAAAGGAGGAAGCAAGGATTGAACCTTGAACCTCCTAGTTGCACTAATCATGCCATAACCAACACACCAAGCCATATTTCATGTAGAGGGAATAAGAAACATGCTTGTTAAAAGCTAGGGAAGTGAAGAGACATGTCTCTTCATGAGAAAAGTATAAATAAGGGAAAGAGAAGTTGGAATAACTTCCTCTTCTTCTTCCTCACTCTCATCACCGAAAACCTCAAGCCCCTTCTCCCTTTTAATTTTTGAAAAAAACACAACCCTAGGGTTCTAACCCTAGGGAATTGGAGGGAGGAAGAACTCTACAAGGATCTTGCCCTCTACTAGGGACAAGGGTTCTATAGAAGTGCTAGGAAGGAGAACACTCACCTTCCTTCAACCAAGGGCACCTTAAGATTTTAGAGAAGGAGAAATTCAAGCGAAAGGATGTAAGTATCCCCTCGCCTGCAGTGTAATAGTTGTGGTGTGATTATTCTCCTTGATTGTTTCAAAAATGGGGACTTTTTCCCCTTTGCAAGTTTCGGCCACCCCCTTAGGGGAAGGCCTTGGTTCTTTCCTTGATACATGAGAAGACCTTTGAGACTTAGAGTATATATGTATATTGATTTTCTTCATGATGGTATGAACAAAAAGGAAGAAAAACTAGGGTTACACCCCTTGTAAGTTTCGGCCACCCCCTTAGGGGAAGGCCTTGGTTCCTTTTGTTACATGAGTAGACCCTTGGAACTTAGGGTATATGTATATGTGGTTTATTCAAAATGTTGTGAACAACACCTAGGGTTATACCCTTGTGTAGGTTTCGGCCAACACCCAAGAGGAGACCTTGGTTACCCCTTGATGCATGTGAAGACCCCTTGGAACTTAGGGTATACCTATATGTTGTGTCCCTTCATTTTGTGATAACAAAAACTAGGGTTTAGAGCTTGGATGGGTTTCGGCCAAGGCCTAGAAAAAGGGTTAGTGAGGGTTGAATTATCCTAAAATATATCCATGTTTAATGTATTGTAAGATAGTGTATACAAGGTGTTTGTATGAATGTCTGTGTGAATATTTAGTTCAAACCCTAATTTTCCCCTACCCTTGAGTTTCGGCCAACCCTAGAGGGACTAGGGTCTAGGGTTGCATAATTATCTCATGATGTGCTTTATGTTTAATAAGTTACATGAATAGTATGTGAAGATTAAACTACCCTACGGGACATGATTATGTTTAGTAAGATAATATGTATATGCATGTATGAAATATGATATATGTATGAACATGTATGAAATATGATGTATGTATGAACATGTATGGAATATGATGTATGTATGAACATGCATGAAATATGATGTATGTATGAGCATGCCTTATAGCCCATGGGGCACACTTATGAAATTGCATGTGATATGTTAAAATGCTTAAACGGATACTCTACTAAGTATGGGATCAAGAGCACCCCTTATGTTGTGTGGTGTGTCCCTACGGGATCATGAGCACCCTTGAAGAGTGGTGTGTCCTGTAAGAGTGATTTGGAGTACTCCTTAGCATATATGTAAAAGCATGATAAGTATTTTACTTTTGAAGTTGTGTACCCGACTCGTAAGGGGGTCGTTAAACAAATCCGGGGTGCATGTTAACGTAAGGTCATGGCTCCGGTAGGACGGAAGGGTCCTGCTCTAATTAATTGGTGGCTCACTACCCCAATTCATTAAGGAACGCGCAATAGTTCCGCGCGATATGTGGTACACAACAGGGCCAAATATGATATGGATGTATTTTTAAGTAATACCATTATGGAATTGTTTTGAAAACATTCATTGAAAGCATTTATTATATGTGAAGAGTATGCTTAAGGTACTTGATACTACATGCTTAGAAACTTGGATGTTTAGTATGCTTTGATAAACTCATGCTTATGATTTATTATGTGTACATGTTATGTTCTTTCGTATGGATTTTGCGAGTAGGACAGGATCCTTACTAAGCATTTGTGCTTACTAGTTTATGTGTTGTCTTATGCTGCAGATAAGGGTAAGGAACACTTAAACTAAAGGAAGAGGCAGGAGGCTGAAGATGTGTGGGGTGGTGGCTCGGGAAGAAAGACTTCTATATCTACATATTTGTGCTTATGTTATGCTCCTTGACAATGAATGATAGTGATTAGGATCTATATTGCATGACGATTATAATACTTGGAGTTTTCATATACTTGATTTTATTGGATTATATTATGGTTTGAAATAAAATGTGAACCTCACATGTTATGGAATAACTTTTGATTAAAATATTTCAAATGATGTTCTAGCAATTCAAGCATGACATTTGTTTGACATGTATAGGCAAGCATGCTTAGCACTTAGTCCTTGCATTGTTTGTTTTAAATCTTATGCTAGAAGATAGAGGAAAAATATATATATATATGATTAATTGTTACGTAACCCCGCCCCGAGGGTAGATATAAGGGCGGGCGTTACACGGCTCTCATCTCTCGGATTTGTTCACCATGTGTGATTCTCCAAGTCCTACAAACTCAATCACAAACATCAAATACAACATAACACTCTAACCTTAAACATATTCACACACACACATCAAAACCATGATCTTCCAATCATTTAAGGGTCGATTGCCTCAACACTATATTTTTTACTTCTAATCTGTTGATTAATATTTTTTTCTCTCAAAATCATTTCTTTTATCAAAGTCTTAAAATTTAAATAATTTCCCTACTTAGTTTTTTCAAAAACTTACCCCCTTCAAAACTAGGGCTTTTTCGCAAATCGACCTAGCTTAGGCCCTAACCCTACAACTGCATGCACCTATAGATCTAGAAGCCAGCATCTCACAAGCACCTTAGGGTACTTTTGATTGATAACCTAGACTGGGTTGAGATGCTTAGGTCTATGCCTTGATTCAAGATGCTTTAAGTCAGTGCATCTGCAGTAATTGGGGCAATAAATACAAGTTGAACAACACTTAACTTGACTAACCCTAGCGAAAGCTACTGTTTATAACAGTTAGTAAGTAGCTAACTGGGTTAGACAAGACCCGAACAAGAACGAGTTAATTTGGTTTGGTCCAGTTTATGCTTATTAGAGTTGGTTCAATACCAAACTTCAGTTTTTTTTGCTCTAATTTTTTTTTTTTGCTCTAATTAGTATCATTTTTTTGATATATGACAAAGGGGGAGAGAAAGGCAAGGATAATTTTTTTTAAAAAATTTTATCTCTTTTTCAAAAAGTAAAGTAAATAACCAAAGTGCTTAACTGGTTCTAAGTGAAAATCTATTTTCAGAAGTGTTTTTGGTGCACGAAGAATTTTCAAAAACCTTTTCAGGAAAATTTTCTAAGTATGAAAAATTAAAAAACTTTTCAAGAAAATTTTCTAAGTATGAAAAACTTCTTTTGGAAATTTTTCTAAGTGTGAAAAACTTTTTAAGAAAATTTTCTAAGTATGAAAAAATTGAAAAACTTTTTCAAGAAAACTTTCTAAGTATGAAAAACTTGAAAAACTTCTTGTGGAAAAATTCTCAAAGTGTGAAAAACTTCTTTTTAAAATTTATGAAGTGTGAAAAACCTTTTTGTAAAATTTTCTAAGCGTTAAAACCTTTTAAGTTTTTCAAAATCAAAAGCACTTAGAAGATTTACAAAAACCCCACATTTCTTTGAAAAACTCAAGGGGAGAATCAGGGGGAGAACATTCTTTTCAGGGGGAGAAAACTGAATATTTTTTCTTTACTTGTTATCTTTGTTAACTTAACTTTTTGAACAGTGTTGTCATAAATCAAAAAGGGGGAGATTGTTGGTGCAGGAAGCACCTAAGTCAAACCTGTGTTTTGATAATGACAAAGGGTTCAGAAGTTAAGGTATTAATGTGATCGAACAAGCTTACTAAGTGTGCAGGAAAGTCCTAGGTAGACTAGGTAAGAAGTCCTGGCAAAGGGCTGGGCAAGAAGTCCTGGTCAAGGACTGGGCAAGAAGACCTAACCGGAAGTTGGACAAAGAAGTCCTGGTCGAGGACTATGCAAGAAGTCCTGGCAAAGGGCTGGGCACCGAAGACCCGACCGAAAGTTGGTCAAGAAGTCCTAGTCGCAGACTGGGCACGAAGACCTGATCATGTGGATTGGGCGAAAGTCCAACCCGAGGAGCCGGTTGGCAAAAGGTAAATCTCCTGAGAGGAGTAGGTGAGGATGCGTTCCCCGTGTGAGGGAACAGTAGGCGTCAGTTCAACCTAGGATTCCATTTGGGAGACCCAAAGTCAGAACCAAGACAGCTTAGGCTGTAAATAATGACTAACATGTTTACTTCTTTTTGTTTTGGAACTAACCTTAGTTGCAGGGATCGAGGAATGAGTTTCTGCAGCTGAGGCGCCTAACTGGGGCTAGGCGCCCGGATGGATACGGGCGCCCCAGTGGAAGGCTAAACCGAAGCAAACGAAGCAAACTGCCACGAAGCCTCTGGACCAAAGCAGCTCAAGCGCCCGGGACCATACGGGCGCCCCCATCAGCTCAGGCACCCCAGTGAAGAGGATAGGCGCTAACTGAGCCTGCGGATAAGAGTTCGCGCAGGAGAGGCCGCGTGTAGGTGGCCCCATCTACACAGGCGCCCCTATGGGTGCTACAAAAGGGGGTTCACCCCCAAGGCTTAAACAACTTCGCTCTCAACGCTCCAAGCACTTTCGTTCAAGTACTACGCTCCGACAAGCTCCAACTTCGAGATTCCAGCGCCGACGATGACCTTCTACTCCGAAATTCGATCCACCTCGAGCGTCGGTAAATTTAGTTTACGAAAAGTGTTGCAATTTTAATTCCAATTCTATATCTGCACTTTAAAGTTGTAAAAGAGTTTTCTGACTATAGAATTGCCCAAAGTAAATGGTCAAGGACCGTGGGCCTTGGAATAGGAGCCGACCGCGACTCCGAACCAAGTAAAACCAACTTGTGTTCGTGATTGTTTTATTATTTTCCGTTGCTATCTGCTCTATTTTTCTGAAAAATTCATTATCGATATTCACCCCCCCCCTCTATCAATTTTCTACGATCCAACATGAAACACTAGGAGAGAGAGAGGAAGAGAGGTAGAGAATTAGAGGCTTAGGGCACAAGTTATTGGTCTTGGTTTCATGGTTTCATGAGATATTTATAGGATACAATAGGAACCATGAGGAGGAGTTGATTTTGGTCTCCTAACGCATCCTCAACTTAACCCATTAATGATAACCCGCTCCACTAATGGGTTATCATTGAACTACCGCACCAACCCCATAATAATATATGGGCTCTACCATATTATGTGTACATAATCTCCCCGTGTTTAAGAAATCACATATCCATTAATTAATTAAACTACTATCAATTTAATTAATTTATATCTAACTTCATGAGTAGTACCACTCAACCTTATTATCATGTTGGACCAAGTCCACCTGCAGGATTTACATGATAAACATTATGAGCTCCTCAAGGGGACATCATCATCCTAAAAATTAGGACACAGTTTCCTTCTATAATCAACGACACACCATGTAAATAATATTATTTCCCAATTTATCGGGCCTATTGATTTAACGAATAAAGTTTGCCCATTGGTAAATTAAAAAAATAAATATTAAGTACATGTGCCCGTTATTATATCGGGATTAAGAGCATGTACATCATAATAATAGAGGTCTTGTTCGATTATATAGTTAGTATAAATCGAACAACCTCAAATCGATCCTGCTCAATACACACAAAGTGTACTAGTGTAATTCTATAGTCAAGATAGACTAATACCAAATTACACTACAACCATTGCAATGGTTTGTCCAAATCCATCTCGGTTGTGAGCCACTACTTATACTTTATAAGGAATTGATAACATGATCTTTTGTGTGGCACCACATACCATGTTATTTACAATGTAAAGTAACAGACAATATTCACACAATATAAAATTCAACCATAACCATTGTGATTCTTATTCCAAATTAGATGTGCATACAAAAGCTAGGCTTATAGTATACATCCTAACAATGGGTGTGGAAAGAAGGGGCACTTCAAGTCCGAGTGCCTGAACACGAATGAGATAAAGAAGCAATGGAGGAAGAAGTCGTTGCAAGCAACCTGGGATGAGTCATCTTCGGAATCGGACGAGGATGAACCAACGCACTCCAACCTCCTCACCTTAACGGCTAAAGATGAGATCAACATCGACTCTGAATCAGATAAAGAAACGGAGCATGGAACCGTCTCACTGTCGGAAACAGGCCGACTTAAGGTAACAGATTTTTCCGAATCAGATCTTTATGAATTAATTTCCTACTTATCTCGCTAATTGGCTAAGTCCAATGACTGGGTTAGGTCTCTCCGAGAGGAGGTAAAACTCCTTATGGAAGAGACCAGCTCGAGTTCTCTAACTGAGCAAGTTCAGGAAGAAAGCTCAACTCAAGTCCAAAGATTTGAGGAAGAGAATTCCTCCCTGAAAGCTCAAGTCAATGAACTCAGAGCAAATTTGGAACAATTTACCCAAGAATCTTCATATGATTATTAAAAAATAGAAATCTATTCTAAATTGATCTGGAATTGGGTTTAAATCCAATTCACGAGTGAGGTCCTACTTGTCGGTGCAAAGAGCATCAGTCATGAACAATCAACCTCTGGTGTTTCAATGTTTGACAATATACTAAAATCTTGATAATATACTAAGGTCTAGTCAAAGTGATCAAGGGTTAAACCAAACAGGACCAGATGTTTAGTAAGGTAAACCCAGGTTTGATTAGTTTAACCAAAAGGCAGCCAAACAGGACCTGATATTTAGCATAATGAATAGTACCTAGGGTTGGTTAGTTGACCAAGGGATAAGCCAAACATGACCTGATGTTTGGCAGAGTGACTAAACCTATATCTAGTTAGATAGACTAGGGACTAAGCCAAACAGAACTTGATGTTTAGCAGAAAAGAAGTCTAGTTAGGATTAAGATGACTAAGAATGAAGTCCTTATCGAGGTATGAAATCCAGGTGAGTGAAGCTGAGTCCTAGTGAGTGAAGATAGGTGGAAGAAATCCTGGTGAGTGAAGTTGGGTCCTAGTGAGTGAAGCTAGGTGGATGAAATCTTAGTGAGTAAAGCTATGTCGATGAAATCCTGATGAGTGAAGCTGGGTCCTAGTGAGTGAAGTTAAGTGGACAAAGTCTTGGTGAGTGAAGCTGGGCAGGAAGTTTTGGTCCAGGGGACTGAGCACGAAGTCCTGGTTGGGGATTGGGCAATGGACTCTTTTCTAAGAGAAGACTACAGACAGAAGTAGATACGGGTCGAGGATTGGATGTCTCAAGATCCAGGAGGCCGAACATGAAGTCTTGGTCCAGGGGACTGAGCAGAAGACTTTGTCGAGCAGGAATCATGGAAAAAAGTAGGGACGGTTCAAGGGTCAGACGTCTCGAGATCCGGGTTCTTGGAGGCCGAGAAAAAGTCCAATCGGAGGTCTAGTTGGCAAAAAGTAGCTTCTCCTGATTGGAGTAGGTGAAAGACGCGTTCCTCGGAAGGGAACAGTAGGTGTCAGTTCGACCAAGGGTTTCAGCTGAAATCCAAAAGTCAAAACCAGACAGCTCTGTCTGTCAATCAACTAAGGCATAAGATTCTTTGTCTGTTTGTATTGTGTTTGTTTGTCTTGCAGGAACCTAGAGTTGGAGGCAAGATAGAAGAGCAAACGCAAGAAAACAGGGTACTAGGAAGAAGCTTCCAGGCGCTTGATTGGTATCTAGCGCCCTATAGGGAAGGCACCCTAGGTTGAGGGTGCCCTTCCCAGGTGCCCACCAAACCAGGCGCCTGAAGCATCCCAGACGCCTGATTGCTCCTAGGCGCCTGGGATGCAGGATTTATCCCTGCGTGGAGTTCGCTGCTACGAATCAACTTTTGACCACTTATGAGGCACCTCAAAGGCTTCTTGGGCGCCTGAGAGCTGTGTATAAAAGGGGATTCGTCCCCTCACTTCAGGACATCAAGTTTTCCATCCGCTTACTCATTCCGTGCAATGAAAAAGTGCTCAAGGCAAAGCTCTGCGTCCAAGGAGGCTCCAGGAGGAAGTGTGTGATGCTTCGGAGTTCCAAATTGGTCGAGATCATCGACTTGTTTGGTTTGATTTTATTTACAGTTGTATTTTAGTTTATTTACTTGTGCTTGTAAAAACAAACTGTAAGACGGGTTTTCTCCACCTCCGAAAATTTCGGAATGGAGATCACTAGTAGACTCACGCCGAGTACATAGCTCTTGAACGTACTGACCCTGGGGGGTTGGGAACCAAGTAAATAAATCTCACGTGTCTGCTGTGTTGTATTCTTTTACTTTTATTATTCCGCTGCGTATTAACACTATGATAGCAAGAATGAACGAATGGATTACGAAGTTCTTGAAAAAGATTTGGAGTTGATATTCACTCCCCCCCCCACTATCGATGCCACCAATCCTACACTACTAGTTAGTAATTAACCGCCCTAGCACCCAAGTCCAAGCATCGATCTCTAAACTTAGATTGACAAATCAAGATGGACCAAGCCATTATTGGATCCCCAAGGATCAAATTCATTACTTAGATAGACCGTATTGAGGTTTCGATCCAGGGGGAGCCAATAGAAAGTCCATTTCTATTATTAGATAAATATTGCATGCTTTTATAATTGCTTGTTTACATGATTGTTTATTTACTGCAAAAATGCCATGCTAAGTATTAGAAATGGTGAGGTAAGGATCTGTAACGCCCGGAATTTTTTCATAATTTTACAAAATAAAAAGAAATTAAAAAATTATTTTTGTGGAGTAAAAATAGGTTGGAGCCGAGGCTTGAACCAAGGACCCTTATTTAGTATTAGTTTAAGTTTCCATTAGGTGGATGTAAAGGATCACATTGGGATATGGAAACAATATAAGATATGTGAAAGTAAGCACTTAAGCACCTATTCATGGAAGTTGTTTCAACCTCCACTTAGTATATAAAGGAATAGAAAGAGGAGGAAATGAAAGGTTTCCTCACTTCTTCTTCTTCCTCTTGAGAAGGAAACTAGGGTTTCTCCTTATACACTTGCACCTAAGATTCGACGACCGTGCAAAAGATGTGGACGAACACTAGTAGAAAATTGCTTATTAACTATGGACGTTCACCGTTGTCGTAGGCAAAAATCACTGTTGTTAAAGGCCATATTGTTAAAAGGGGTGGTCTACATCAACAATTACAAACCGTTGTCGTTTATAGTCAATAACAACAGTGTAGCAATGGGTTTTCACCGTTGTCTTTTAATGTGATCGACAACAGGCTAACAATAGTATTAAACCGTTGTTTGTGTGTGATTTAAATAATAGTTTGACAACAAATATAAATCGTTGTCGTTTGGTTGAGGCAGCCAACAATTTACAACAAATACCATTTAAAAAATAAATTATTTAAATAATTAAACAATATTGAGCAAACACACTTCAAACTATCGTACATCAAAGTATCATCAAATATCATACATCATACTACGCAAATATCATACATCAAGATATCCCCAGTATTAATCCAAACTGAGATAACATCATCAAAATATCATATACATCAAGAACCAGAAACTGAGATAAACATCATCAAAATTAGTCCAAACATTATCAAAATATCCCCAGTAGCTTCATCCAAGTGCAGTCAACCAGATGAAGACAGCCGCACCCCTTAGCTTTGCACCAGAAGCTGATTCCTTCACTTGGATATGAATTGTCACAACAAATAGAAATATAAAATGAGCATTCATAACTAAAAATATTAGAACAAAAGATTCTAGAAGATAATTCTGCAGAAACTGATTATGATACAACAATATTATAGTACGACAGAGATGCAATGTTGTCATCTAAAATTGGTCTGAAACAAAACAAACAACCAGCTGAGTTATTTTGTAAAACACTTACAGCAAGTGATACAATCGACATGCATTGTATCACTTATCAACATGCATTGAGATAAGTTGTCAAAATCTCTATTTAGTTTGCAACATCTTGTCAACGATATTGCTAAAGCTTCCAGAATTGATTCATACCTTATCGACATGCATTGAGATAAGCTGTCACAATCATTTTTGATCACAACACAATGGTGATCACTCGATGCAAGATTCAGAATATAGGAGGACATTTCTGGATTGTCTACAAGGCTGTATGTGACAATAAATCAACCTAGTTTGTGAGAATTGCATCTCACTTTCTTTGGGAAGACTGAGGTAGGCAAGTCAATAGGATGTTTAGACAATAAATAAAACTGATACCAGACAATACACAAAGAGACAAACCTAGAATTGATGAGGTTTCTTTGCGGAGAAAAAAAAACAGGCACACACAAAAGGTGCCAACCGAATCATACCTTTCTTTAGGTAGGGGCGGATGCATTTACAATAGGTTTAAAAAAGGACTCCAAACTGGAAGAAAAAAAACAAAATGATTCCATTGAACATAAGCAACGTCAAAGTTCAGACAAGATAGCAAAAGAATTCCTACCAGCCTTGGGATGATTTGTTCTTTGTCGATTTAATTTTTTCAATTGCCTAGAAAATTTTAGGAAGTGAGATTAACAAACAGTTTAGTAAAGGGACTTCCACAATCAATTATTAACAGACTAAATCACTATGAAGAGGACAAATACCTTAGCAACTCGATCATTGTTGAATCCATTTTCATTTACCAGAAAGTTCAGAAGACCCTGATAAGAGAGAGGAATACTATGTAAAAATGCCTAATGGACTTGTGATATATATTAAGCAATTGTATGCGGTTAAATAATAAGTAAATATATATTATATATGTGATATGAAGCTAAACCCACGAAAGAAAAATAAACAAGTGTCAAAAAGTATAAGCAAGATCTTAGTATTTAATTGAATAACTATCGTGCACAAAGCTTGTAATAACTTTATTATTACCTCTTTTAACCATTTGAATAGAGCAGGAATCTCCCAAGAATCTGTAAAAAATTTCACTCTGAGTCCGGAAGGAAATACTCTCTGGATGTTATCAGTAAACCCGCCACCAGTGATGTGAGCTATTCCTTTTACATCCCTCTTGCTGAGAATGTCCAACACCTATATCACATACACAAGAGACTTGAGAATCAAAGTTTGGGTGCCAGTAAACCCAATTACTGCCTTAAAAATGCTCAAAAAGGAACAACAATTTATAGGATAAACCTGCTTGACATAGATGACAGTGGGTGCCATTAAAGCTTCACCTAATGTGATGCTTTTGCCGCTGTTGTTTTGAAGTTGGGCGTTTAGTGAAAGACCACTACGTGATAGCACCCTGTGGAAAAATAGGGGTGTCAACAACTTTTACATTGATGAACTTCACAAAAACTTGAACATTATTGTATTTAGATGATGTAATTAGAAACTGCATAGGTAAATGTTTGACACATGGACACTCTGGCTGATGGTAGAAATCATCTCTAATAAAAGATCGCCTCTTCTCCAGATAATTAATTGTTTCTAAAAAATTAAGAAGGCCAAGAATATGATATGATTAGCAACCTTCTGACCAGAGAGAAGCCATTAGAGTGCACACCACTAGATGGAAGACCGATAAGAACGTCTCTAGCCTCAATGTTCTTCCCATTGATGACCTTAGTCTTCTCAACAATGCCAACAGCAAATCCACTCAAGTCGTATTCTCCTATGGCATAGAAATCAAGCATCTCCGTAGTCTGAACAAAAAAGAAATTGTGATCTTTTACTGCCACTGGTGGGTCTAGCCACTTAAGTTTGAGCTCCTTTCTAATAGCTTGAGCTTTTGGTTTCTATTCAATTAATATTTTAATATTGCAGAAAACCAGCTAACCACTTTAGATATAAGATAATGGTTCTAACCACTTAAGTTTATAGGATAGTAGCTACCCAATCAAATATATATTAAGTCTTAAAGGAAGGCTTTATGGTGATGGTTGCCAGTGAAGCAAGAATATACAGTAACATCGTAATCTAGAAAGTGTGTGTATGTATTAGTTATGTAACACAAGTATTTTAGAAGGAGAAGAAAAGGCAACCAAGTGAAATAGATGCTAAAATTTTGAAACTGTAAGGAAAATAGCTACATCGAGAACTTATATGGAAAATTTATCATCTATGTAGAACAGAGCCTGCGAATCACACTTACTGTCAGTTTAGTCAGAGAGAACTAAGAATGAAATTAGGATTTTAGCAGTATTATGGCTGGAGAAAACAAAAGGAATCATCAAGATGCCCACTGGACATTCTGCAGAAAGGAGCATATTCGATTTTTAAAAAAAAGTACCAGAATGATATCAACGTTATGCAAGAAATCCACTTGGTGGGTCAGTAGCACAATAGTGTTGGATTTGAGGATGCCCCTGACACATTATTGCAACAGCCCCACCATTTAGGCAAAACAGCAAACACCTTGTGAGCCGACGCAAGTGACATGATGAATCGATGAGGAAGAAAGGAGGCACCTTGAAGATCTCTGAGCCAGTTTGTGCATCGACGGCGCTTAAGACGCCATCGAGGAGGTAGACGTTGGCGTCCTGGTAAACAGCTCGGGCGAGCTGGATGCGTTGCTTCTGGCCGCCGCTGAGGTTGATGCCGCGCTCGCCGATCTCGGTCTGGTCGCCGAACTCCGTCATCTCGAGGTCCTTCTGGAGGTAGCAGACACGGATGACCTCCTCGTACCTCTTCTCGGCCATCGGCGCTCCGAACAGGATGTTGTCTTGGATGGTGCCGTTCTGGATCCATGACGTCTACGCCACATACGTCGTGCTCCCGCACACCCTCACCTGCCATTGCTGATAGCATCGCCATACTCACAAATCTCAAACCCCCACAATTTCAAACTCAAAAATTAAGAATATCAAAAAAATTTTACTTTCGGTAAAAAAACAAATAGTTATATAAATCCAAAAAGGTATTCAGAAAAAAGACAAACTTCTTCTTTGATGTGGATCTCGTACCAGCTCTCCATCAGGACCTTGTCCTGGTTCATCAACACCAGCGGGGCCATGGACACGCCGTCCTCGTTCTTGGTCAGGTACTTGCACGCCGGTGTCGCGCCGTACTTCCGCCCCACCTGGCCGTCGACCTCGGCCTCAACTGAGCACGTGACGACGTCGTAGGCGGCATGGAGGCGGAGGATGCGGTCCACCATGGCGAGGGCTTGGGGGTTCTAGGTCGGCAGCTACGCGACGGTCTCAGTCGGGCTCAGCTTCGCGTCGTACCCGGCTTTAACCAGGATCTCTAGGAGGCCGAGCTCGACGGCGGCAAGAAAAGAAGAAGAAGAAGGGAGGCATGATGGAGGCCGCACATGTGAGAGTCCTTGTACTGGAGTCCATGATGGAGTGCTTGTACGGGTGCGGCAATTTGTGTGCGGCGAAGAGGAAGAAGAAGAAGGAGAAAAAGGAAAAGATGGCAAGGAAGTTTGAGGGGTGTTAGAGTTCGGCGTTGTCGCTCGCGGCGAAGAGGAAGGAGAAGAAGAATGAGAAGAAGGAAAATATGGTTGAGGTGTGTTAGGGTTCAGTGACTGCAGCGAATGCAAAGAATGAACTAAGGGGAGGTCGCGCGGCGACTGAAGAGAACAACTAAAGCGGGCGTTTTCGTTTTCGCGCTCGCTCACTGTTGTGTATTACCACGTAAGCAACACAAATAGACAACGATTATTTAAAAACAGTTGTCGTAACCAACCCAATAGACATCAGTTTTTAAAAAACCGTTGTCTTTGACATACATACGACAACGGTTTTTTAACAACCGTTTGTCTTTTTCCGTAAAAAAGTTTTCAACATCAACGGTTTTGAAAAAAAACCGTTGTTAAATAAAAAAAGACAACGGTTTTTCAAAAAACCGTTGTCTATTGGGTGTTGTTGAATCCCAAAATTCTTGTAGTGGAAGGGATTTCACACTAGGCTTCGTATTCGATATAGTGAGTAGAAGAATCATGTAAGTAGATCACTCACCTGCAGTAAAAGTTGTTCTTCGTATGTTTTTCGTAGAACTTGAGTCTAAGCCTTTTTGTGTGTGTGATCTGAGTATAGCAAGACCAAGGTCTTGATTTTCCCCAAAACGAGTTTTGGGATTAGGCACGCAAGGTGCTCGATGAAAGTACAGAGTAAGACCGAGGTCTTACTAAGCCCTAGAACGAGTTCTGGGACTAAGGCACGCAAGGTGCATTGATGAATACAAGACCGAGGTCTTGAGATGTCCCGAAACTAGTTTTGGGAACATTACTTTCTATGTGCAAGATATGTGCTAAGTTTAAGCATTTTAAGTACAAGTATTACAATATTTAAGTATGTTACTTTTTAAGTAGCATGTACCGGGTCGAGGCCCACAGAGATCTAGGCGAGCCTAGTAGAGACACTCTAGTAGGGTTCGGTGGTTAGCTACTCTGAAACCTATTAGGGATACGCGCATTGATACTATGACGGGCCCAAAAGCAGGATATTTATCTATTTTAAAGTATAAGAGTATACAAGTTTTCAAGTTTTCAAAAGCAAACATTTGTTCCAAGCATGTTAAGCATTTTTCTGTTCAAGCAAGGTTTTCAAATGCAAGCATTTGTTACAAGTGTATTCATGAGCATATTCATGTTAAGCATGGCATTTCTAGTTCCATATGTTTTTAAAGCAAATATTCCTTTAATCATGAGCATGTTTAATATCGATTGCATGTTTTGTGAGAGTAAGATCTACTTACTATGTAATTTTCTTATAGTTCGCATCCTTTTACTGCAGATAAAGGTAAAGAAAGGATGTAAGTCAAGGAGGCTAACGGAAGGATGATTGGTGTCAGTGGCGGCGAAACCGTGGAGTGAGAACTTGGGATGAGTTTTGCTTAGTGTTCTAAGCTCTAAACAGTAGCAACTTGATAGTTGTTGTAGTTGCATGATAATGTTATTATTTCCGCAAAGATTATAAGTTTGAGTTGCTATAGATGGTTCATGAACTAGCACAAGAAAAATGAATATGAGAGTCTGACTATATCTATGAAGTAGAAGTGTATTTTATGAGTCATTGACATGTTTCTTAGTTCTGGAAACAAGTTCCTAGAATTACCAGTCGACTGCACTTAGTGTTAGTCAATTGCCCTCAATGAATTCGAGAGAACAGAAATATTGGTCGAGTGAAATCCCGGAAGAGTCGACTGCACCAGTCGACTGGTAGTTCCACCAGTCGACTGGTCCAGGGCCATTTTTCAAACAGAAAGATTGGGGGAGTGATTTGGCCTAGGAGTCGACTGACACCAGTCGACTGCACCTATCATCATCGACTGGGAGCAATGAAAAAGAAAAGAAAAAAAAAGAAGAAGAAATTGTGACCTCCCTCTAAGGTTAGTTTAAAAAGAGAGGGTCATTATAGGTTCTGATTTGATTGAAACTTGCACAACCTAGTATTAGATTGGGGCGAGATGATAGTACGTTAGGGAAGCCTATCTAAAGAGTCAGGTAGGGTAAGGCGTACCTTATTTAGTCTTTTTGGTCCGGTGGAACTAGTTGAAGCTAGCTTGCCACATCCTCGATTAGTTAGACCAGGGTTTCTCAAAAAGTACTTTGAAAATAAAATTTCTTTAAAAGGTTTTGTCTAGGAAAGGGTCGTTGCTCTGATAACCAAGAAGGCGCTTGTGGCTCGCCAAGACCTGAAAGCCAATTATTGAAATATATTTTAAACTTGAATCTAACACATGGTTCAATCAAATCATAGAGTTTAACCTAAATTTAAAAGATAAAATTAATGCATCTCACAAAATAGATAAGGATACTCTGTTTTGTCACTTAGAAATGGGTGAAATGCTTAGGACCTAAAAATTTATTGCAACCCAACCAACCATACAAAATGAATCAATTTCACCTTTAAGTTATTAAACCTAAGTTTCAAAATTCAATCTTAACTTAATTTTTTAAAATTCAAACTTAACTTAATTTTAAAATTCAAACTTATCTTAATTTCAAAATTCAAACTTAACTTAATTTTTTAAAATTTAAACTTATCTTAATTTTTTAAAATTCAAACATAACTTAATTTATTAAAATTCAAATTTAATTCAAACATAACTTAATTTTTCAAAATTCAAATTTAACTTTTTTAATTAATTTCAAAATGTTCAAAAATCAGATTTAACTTTTCAAACTAAGATCATTGTACTCAAACTTATTCATTAAATGTTTTAGGTTTCTTTTTGTTCACTAGCCTGAAAATTATTTAATTTTACAAACGTTTCTATTCAAAGAAATTCTTTTGGACAATCGATTTATCTTTTTATAAAATAAATTTTGCAAAAGTCACCTTGGGTTTCACATAGATTTTTTTTCATTTTCTCTTAGAAAAATGTCTACAGTCCGGACTTTGATATTATATATTTTTTCGAACTTGAGTTTTTTTTTAAATTTATCTTGTATTTATAGCTCTTGTGATATTTTTCAAAATCATTTTAAGCATAAAATTTTTCCTTTGCAGTTCTTTATATTGTTTACCTTTTTCAAAAGGAGAGAGGAAAAAAATTTATTTTTCAAATAGTTAAATCAAAGTAGTTTTCAAATGTTTTTTCTAAACTTTTTTTAAAAATATTTTGAAATTCTTTTTTTTTAATCCAAATCTTAGACTCAGAGGAAGATTTACTTGTGGTCAACAAGTCTCCTAAGACTGTGTCAAGTTTATGGGGAGTTCAAATTAAAATAAGTATTAGAAGTTTCAAAACTATTGTATTTTCGAATAGTACTATCTTTTCAAAATGCCTTGAAAATACAATATTCTCATTTTTCACAAAAAAAAATCTTTTCGTCTTCTGAACGTCTTTGAAAACCTTTGAAATATTACTTGAGTTTGGAAAAATCTCCAAGACACATAGGAAAGTTTTCCTTATAGTTAACAAGGTTTCTTAGGATTGTGTCAGATTAGGGAAGAATCCGAATCAAAAAATTTTATTTAAAAATTAAATACATATATTGAAAATATTTTATTGAAAAATCTCTAAGAAACATAGGAAATTTTCTTGTGATCAATAAGTTCTTAGGATTATGTCAGATTTATGGAAATTCAAATCAATAAAGTACTTAGATTTTTAATTTTTCTTTCTTAAGTACTTAAAATTTCTTATAATATTTTCTAAAAAAGGATACATAGTTTTTTTTTAAAAATGAAAATATACAAACTTTCATGATAATAGGAAGAGAATCATAATTTAAGGGGAGCATGTTACTTAAGTGTAAATATTTTTCAAAAATACTCCTCCTAGAAAACTCTTTCAAAAGTCTTTCTACTTAGGATTTTTTTATTTACAAAGAAAATTTATCCTTTACTTAAGAAATTTTATTCTCCTTTATCTTGAGGATTAACAATAGGTGGCTAAATGTTTTGAACTTAGACTTATTTGACACATGCTTAGACTCAAATCATACTTGGAGGTGGCTAAAAATTCTGAACTTAGACTTATTGACTGATACTTAGACTTAAATCATTAAATGCTTTAAGCACTTTTTTGCTAATCATGCTTGGACTCACTAGCAATATCTACTTGGTTCAAATCTTGTCACTTTTAATCTTGGCTTACTTGGTTTACTACTAATTCTCGCTTAATTCATAATTCAGTACTTGTTGCATATCAGTTGCTTTCTTAAAAATTAAACACTTGACATTTTTTTTAAAAAAAATCTTATTATTTTTGTAAAACTAATAGGCACTGATATATAATTCTTCCCTTAATAAAAATTCTCTTTCAAAATATATTTTTCAAAAAGAATATCTACTATTTTTTATATATGACAAAGGGGAAGAGTAGAAAAAGTGAAGTTAAAAAATTAAATTTTTCCTTAAAATTTTTTCCTTTATCAAAGAAATGTTATTTTAGAAACTTTCAAAAGTATTTTTTTTCTTTAACCTGAAGTTTTTTTATGGAATTTCTTTTGTGATACTCAGAGGCTTTTCAAAATACTTTTTCAAAATTGAACTTAGAATTATTTTTTCTAAGTAATGAACATTTCTATACTTAGAATTCTTTTCAAAAATTAGAAAAAAACTTTCAAAATGGAAATTGTATGTTTTCAAAAGCTTCAGGGGAAGAATTTCAAATCAAGGGGGAGCCTTATGCAATTTTCCAAGGTTTTTCAAAAGTTGGAAATGTCCTAAAGGGGGAAATTATTAATCAAGGGGGAGAATTAAAAGAATTTTTTTAAACTTGTTATGTCTTATCTTTCTAGTATTTAACTATGGTTTATTTCTTATTCATGTTTTTTTAACTTAACTTTTGAACTGGATTGCCATAAATCAAAAAGGGGGAGATTGTTGGTATCGGAAGTACTAGATTGAACCTGGTTTTGATAATGACAAAGGGTTCAAAGTTAAGTTTATATTGTGAGCTGATGAAGTTGTTGAGATTGCAAGAAAGTCCTAGGTATGCTAGGCAAGAAGTCTTGACCTGCAGAGTTGAGCACGAAGACCTGGTCGGGGATTGGGAAATGAAGAATTGGCAAGTGAAGACGAGCACGAAGTCGTGGTCGGGGATCGGGAAACGAAGACTTGGCGAGTGAAGCCGAGCACGAAGACTTGGTCCAGGGATCGAGCAGAAGACTTTGTCGAGCAAGGATCGCGAACAGGAGTCGGGACGAGTCGAGGTCGAACGTCGTCGAGTTCTGGGTTCTCAGAGGCCAAGAAAATAAACCAACCGGAGGTTCTGGGTGACAACAGGTAAACTCTCCTGAGAGGAGTAGGTGAGGATGCGTTTCCCGGTGAGGGAACAGTAGACGTCGGTCCCACCTAGTGTTTTGAGTGAAACCTGAAAGTCAGGACCATGATAGCACTAGCTGTGATTCATACATGTTTCAATTATATATATATTATTGGATGTATGGAACTAACCCTTGTTACAGGTAAAAGGAGAAAGCAACTTGACTGGGGTTCCTGAATGGGACTCAGGCGCTTGAGAGCTGGCAGACGGCGGCTGAGATAGCGCAACGGTCAGAATCCTAGCTCTCGTGGCGAGTGCTGAGTGGAGGATCCACATCAGCACTCAGGCGCATGAATGGGACTTAAGCACCTGGCCAGGATAGAATTTGACCGGGCAACAGATTGAGCTTTCGCCCGATACACTACAATGGAGGCGCCTGAATGGCCATTCAGGCGCCTGAGTAAGTACTATAAAAAGGGATCAAGTGCAACAGTCCAATATCTCAATTCAAACACTACGATCACTTTCTTCTTGTGTGTGCTACACGACCGAAGTTCAGATAACGCTGAAAGCGATCGCAGTGATCGCAATGTAAAAGTATTTGAATTGATCACAGAAACATAAATAGGAATTTAGTTCATGAATTTTATTGAATTAAGGATTGAATTTGTTATTTGAATTATTAATTAATTACGATTTAAGTTTTAAGTTGTTAAAAAGGATTTAAGTTCTAAAGAGTTAGTTAAAATTTATGTTATTAAGGATTAATTAGGTTTTGAGTTATTATGAATTAATTAGATAAGAATTAATTAAAGGTTAAATTGTTAAGAATTAATTAACGGTTAAATTCTTAATAATTAATTAAGGTTGAAATCGTTAAGAATTAATAAAAGGTTAAATTAATAAGAATTAATTAAGGTTGAAATTAGTTAAGAATTAATTAAGGTTAAATTATTAAAATTAATTAACATTTAAAGTAGTAAAGAATTAATTAAAGTAAAATTATAAAAATTAATTAAGGTTTAAATTAGTTAAGAATTAATTAAGGTTAAATTATTAAAATTAATTAAAGTTTAAATTATTAAGAATTAATTAAGATGTTAAGAATAAAATTAATATTTAAGGGAAAAATTTAAATTTAAGGTTTAATTAAGATTAAAGTTTTTAAAATTTGAATAATAAATTTGGGTCTAATTGCATCATTTTCCATTAATTCAAAAAATTCTGATTCACCTACTATTTCTTTTTGTTTTTAAGTTCTTAATTTTACTTAACACTTCTATTTTATTTGAATTATTGTAAGCCTTTCTAATTATAGCTTCAATTTTAATGAATTCTTCTTCATCTTCATAATCATATTCTTCTTCATCTTTAGGGTTAAATTCAGAATTTAAAATTGTATCATTATCTTCACAATAGGCAGAATAATTTTCAAGATTATTAATTAAAGTTGTATCATTATATTCAACACTAGTATAATTAGTTAAGGATTGACTATTATCCTCAATATTATCTTGAGAGTTATCAACATTATCTTTAGTATAATTATCAACATTATCTTGAGAAATATTAATATTATCAGAACTATTTTTATCAGAATTATTAGAATTATCAGAAGGATTATTAATTATAATTTCATCATTATCTTCATAATTATTAACAATATCCGAAATATTATTTTTAGAAATGTTAGATTTATTAGTAATAATATTAATTAACATTTCATTGCTATCCTTAGAGTTATCAGAATTATTAGAATGTTTATTAATTGAAATATTATCATAATTTCAATAATCATAGCATTCATATTATGGATTAAAGAATTAATATTTGATGTTTTACTATTATCTATGTTGGATCCAATAGTAACTAATTTGTCATGCAATATACTTAACTCATTATGCAAATAATTTAATTTAACAGGAAGATCTAATTTTTTAGGACATTGAAAATTATTGTGAAAATTAATTTTTGTTACCTCCTTTACCGTAGTCATATTTTTCGGCGTTGTGGATCGAGCCTTTTTCCAATCTGGGCACTGATTCTTGTAATGCCCAGCTTTTGGCATCTGAAGCAGCGGATGTGGCTCTTATCCCTTTGGACTCTTGGCGCTGGAACCTCCTTTGCCGCCGGTGGTGAAGATCGAATCTTACGAGTAGAACACTGGTTTTTATAGTGTCCTCTCTCCCTGCACTTAAAACATATAATATGAAATTTAAAAATGGACATAATTGAAAAAAAAAATACCTGTATTCACCCTTGCTCCCCTCCTGGCGTCTTACTCTTCCTTTCGGTGAAACTTCCAGCTCTGATAACTTGGATCGGTGCGGTCGATAATGAATATCGTTGAGATTCTCGAAACTCGTTAATCGTTTACTATAGTATACAGCGGAAAAGATAAAGAAAATAACTGTAAAAATTGCTCGGGAACTTCGTAAACTTTTCGGTTCGAAACTTTGTTCTAATCAAAGAGTTAGTAGCACAGCGGAAAATAAAAAGGAATGAAAAACGAAAGACAGATTGCACACGAAATTTTTACTTGGTTCCCAACCCCCCCAGGGTCAGTACATCCAAAGCCTAAGCACGGGAACGCCCGTCCACTAATGGTCTCCTTTCTGGACTTTCCGAAGGCAGAGAAACTATCTTACAGTGCAAGATTTACAATCACAAAGATAGATATATAAATTGAAATACAGAAAGTATATTCAAACTGAACAAAAAGAATTGAAGACTCGGCCGATCTAGACCTCCGAAGTGTCGCGCACTCCCTCCTGGAGCCTCCTGGTCGTAGAGCTCATCGTTAGCACTTTGTTGTCACTTGGGAAGCTTAGAATGGTTTCAGAAAGTTATTTCTAGAGTTGAGGGGTCGAAGCCCCTTTTATAGTCTTCATTAGGGCGCCTGTGATCAGTGGGGCACCTCACAGGGCTTGGTCAAAGCTTATCTCTGCGCCAAACTCGCAGCAGCCGATAAGGCTTTTGACCAGGGTGCCCTGTATCATTGAGGCGCCTCATTGAACGCAGGCGCCTGCTTCAATGAGGCGCCTGAGTCCATTAGGGCGCCTCCTTCAATGGGGGCACCCAGGAGCCCTTTTTCAGCCTTGTTTGTTTGGTTGTTTGTCTGCTTCGTCTTCTCTTTTAGGTACCTGCAAGATACATAATACAAGGCAAATACACATACAATCTTAGCCTTAATGAAATGGTTCTGACTTTAGATTTCCATGAAACCCTAGGTCGAACCGACGCAAGTTCCCACCCCCGGGAACGCGCCTTTCACCTACTCCTCTCAGGAGACGGTTGCCACCCAGTCCATTCGGGTGGACTTTTGCTTAGCATTCGATACTCTCGGATCTCGAGACGTCCGAACCTTGACCCGTCTCTACTTCTATCCTTAGTCATCGCTCAGCTAAGTTGCTCAATCCCTTGGACCAAGACTTCGTACCCAAACCCTAGGTCCAGGACTTAGGTGTCCAGCCCTCGGCTAGGACTTAGTGCCAATCCCACGAACCATGACTTAGTGCCCAACCCTCGGTCAGGTCTTAGGTGCCCAGCCCTCGGCCAGGACTTAGTGCCCAATTCCACGAACCAGGACTTAGTGCTCAGCTTCACTCACCAGGTCTTAGTGCCCAATTCTTAGAACCAGGACTTAGTGCATAGGTTAACTAGGACTTTTCCTCACTTTGTTACTCCTCTCTTGACTCACCCTTCCCTTGTTCAATGTATCTCTGACTTAAGCATATTGTCAAACATTAAAACACTTAAAGGAGGACATCACTGATATATCTTGCACCAACAAAAATAAGGTAAAAGAAAGAAAGACACAAAATAGACACGCGGGATTTACTTGGTTCCCAACCCCCAGGGTCAGTACATCCAAGGCCTAAGCACTCAATCGTGAGTCCACTAATGGTCTCCTTTTCAGACTTTCCGGAGGCAGAGAAACCCGTCTTAAAGTTTTGTTTACAAACAATGAATAAATAAATTCAATACGTAAATAAAAGCAAACCAAAAACCAACTCGGCCAACTCTGGAAGTCCGAAGTGTCGCACACTTTCTCCTGGAGCCTCTTTGGTCGCAGAGCTTCGACTTGCGCTTGTTTGCTTCGCACAGACTGCTTTAACGGATGTGAAAGTTGATGTTCTGAGATGACGTGTTGAACCCCTTTATATATAGGCTTCTCGGGCGCCTGTGAAGTCTTGGGCGCCTGCCACGTTGCCGTCAAACTTCATCTGAACCGCCAAAATCACAGCAGTGGTAAAACCACCCCTTCCCATGCCCCTGGGAAGCTCCGAGGCACCTAGGAGAAGACTCTTGGGTGCCTGACACAAGTTAGGCGCCCAGGAAGGCCTTCTTCCCAGGTCCTTTTTCCTGCGTTTGCGTTCCTATCATGCCTCCAACTCCAGGTACCTACAAGACAACAAACACAAGACAAAAACACACATAATCTTAGCCTTAATGAATGATTCTGACTTCGAATTTCACCCGAAACCCTAGGTCGAACCAACGCCTAACGTTCCCTCTTCTGGGGAACGCGTCCTCACCTACTCCACATTGGAGAAGTTACTTTTGCCAACCAGAACCTCCAGTTGGACTTTTGCTCAGCCTCCGAGAACCCCGAATCTCGAGACGGTCGACCTCGACCCGTCTCTACTTCTGTTCGCGATCCCCATTTGACTATAACTATTGCCAACGGGACCTCTGGCTGGACTTTTGCTCGGCCTCCGAGAACTCGGATCTTGAGATGTTCGACCTCGACCCGTCTCTACTTCTGTCCACCATCCTCACTTGGCAAAGACTCCGTTGCCCGATCCCCGACCATGACTTAGTGCTCAATCCCCCGGACCAAGATTTCGTGCCCAGCTTCACTCACCAGGACTTAGTCCACCTAACTTCACTCACTAGGATTTAGTTCACCTAGCTTCACTCACTAGGATTTCATTCACCTTGCATCCCTTGCTAGGACCCAGCTTCACTCTCCAAGATTTAGTTCACCAAAATCACTCCTTTGCTAGTCATCATGATCCTGACTAGACTTCCTCCAATCTTCAGGTAAATATGATCTCACACCTCAAGTCCGGTGTGGTTTAATCTCTTGGTCAAACTGACCAACCCTGGGTTGTATTCATTCTACCAAATATCAGATCATGATTGGCTAACCCTTTGCCAAACTGATCAAATATGGGTTTACCCTACCAAACATAAGGTCCTATTTGGTTTAACCCTTGATCACTTTGACTAACCCTTACATTATCTAACATATATTGTTAGTAACTTTAGTATATTGTCAAACATCGAAACCCTAAAGGATGACTGCTCATCACTAATGCATTTTGCACCATCAATCTTCTCCTTTTTGATGATTGACAATATCTTAAGTTAGATTAAGTCTACTGGTTCGAGGTTTAACACTTGGGAGAAATCGAAAAAAATCTAACTTAAGCCTCTCTCCCCCTTTGTCACATATCAAAAGGAAATAAACAAAAGAGAAAGATTTGCACCAACAATAAGAAAAAAAATTAACTTAAGCCTTTCTACCCCTTTTTAAGATAATCTCTCTCCTCCTTTTGAAAATATTTAAGATATATATATATATATATATATATATATTTTTTGAAAAATAATTTTCAAAACTCTCCCCCTTTTTAAAAAAATTAAGTACTTCTTCTAGAAAAATATTCTAAAAAGCATTAAGTACTTAAATTAATATTGCCCAACAATATGTGAAAAAAATATATATGTTAAAAAAATTGAACTTCCCTAAGTCTGACACAATCATAGGAATCTTATTGACCACAAGAAAATTTTAATGTGTCTTAGGGATTTTCCATAAATGAATATTATAGTTTTTAGAAAAATAATATCTTTCTTGATTTGGTTTCTTTTCTAGTCTGACATAATCGTAGGAAATCTTGTTAACTATAAGAAAATGTTCCTATGTGTCTTGGAAAATTTTCCAAACTCAAGATAAAGCATTTTCGAAAACTTTCAATACTATTTAAGAGACAAAAAGATTTTCAGGATGAGTTTTGAAAAGAGAATATTATGATTTTAAAAAGATACTGTCTCAAAACATAATATTTTTGAAATATTTAATAGTTCTCTTAATTTGGCCTCTCTCTAAATTTGACACAGTCCTAGGAAGCTTGTTGACTACAAGTGATCTTCCTCTGAGTATTAGGGTTTGATTCAAATGGAAAGAATTTAAAAATTAAGAAGTATTTTTGAAATAATCAGGAATAATTAAGATCGTTTGAATAGGACTCCCCCTAAACCTGACACAATCTTAGGAATTCTTATAGATCATTAAGAAATTTTCCTATGTGTCTTTAGAGTTTATCCAAATCAAAAAAGCAATTAAAGTAATTTTTGAAAGAATTTTTAAAGGACTATGATAATAAGGTTTGAAAAATATTTCGAAATAATTTTTTTAAAAAAAATTCGAACCACATTTTGAAATGATAATAATTTTAGAGCACAAAACCAATCTAAACAGATATATATTTTTGAAATGAATAAATTATGAAAAATAGTTTTCTAAAATAGGAATTCGCAAAAATAAAATCTTCCCCTAAACCTGACACCTTCTGGCTACCCTTATTAACTACAAGGACCTCTACCTAAGTGTCTTAAGGGACTTTAGTATTGACCTAGAAGGTTTGTGTCTAAGTGTAGGTCAAACAACTTTCAAAAAGATATAATTTTTGAAAATGTATTTATAAATAAACACCCAATCAAGCATGAAATTCATTAAAATATTATTATAGTTAAATATTATTTTGAAAATAGATATTTAAGAAAAATATCCTAAAGATTTTGAAAATATTTTCCAAAATATTTGTCAATTAATTAGTCCTTAACATCTCACCCATTCTAAGTGTCGCAATACAAGCAAGCATGGTTGCCTTATAGGTGTTTGTGAGATGCTTAAATAATCTTTCTCAATTTTAATTTATAGATTGCTTGACCTTGAGTTAGATTCAAGTTTAACAAATTATAATTTAAAAGTAGATTTCAATAATTGGCTCTAGGTCTTGGCGAGGCACAGAGGCCTTCTTTGGTCGTAGCCTTATTGGATCATCAACCCTTTCCTTAGACAAAGCCTTTTAAAGAAAGAATACTTTTAATTTACCCTTTGAAAAACTTTGGTCTAACTAGTCTAGTATGTGGCGAGGTAGCTTCGGCTAGTTCCCTAACGTACTATCATCTCGCCCTATCCTGGTACTAGGTTAGGCAAGTATCAACCAATCTTTTTCCTATCTATCTATTCTAAATTATGCAGAAACGTAAACATGAATGACATGACAAATATAAAAGAAGAGAAAAGTAGATGCATGGACATGACATTTATGCATGAGTCAATCAAGTCAAAATATTTTAATTAAGTTTCTAATAAAGAATCAAATTCTTGATTTGATACTGACCGTGTGAACCCGCGAATCTGTCAACACACTTTGACATATTTATTGTTATTTAGTTGGATGTTTTGTTTGGATAGAATTTTATTCACTTTGATATCCAAAGGTAATTAATTGAAATTTAGTTCATGGATTTTATTGAATTAAGGATTGAATTTGTTATTTAAATATTAATTAATTAAGATTTAAGTTGTTAAAAAGGATTTAAGTTGTAAAGAGTTAGTTAAAATTTAAGCTATTAAGGATTAATTAGGTTTTGAGTTATTATGAATTAATTAGTTAAGAATTAATTAAAGGATAAATTGTTAAGAATTAATTAAAGGTTAAATTATTAAGAATTAATTAAAGGTTAAATTATTAAGAATTAATTAAGGTTGAAATCGTTATGAATTAATTAAAGCTTAAATTATTAAGACTAATTAAGGTTTAAATTATTAAGAATTAATTAAGGTTTAAATCGTTAAGAATTAATAAAAGGTTATATTATTAAAATTAATTAATGTTTAAATTAGTTAAGAATTAATTAAGGTTAAATTATTAAAATTAAGTAAGGTTTAAATTAGTTAAGAATTAATTAAGGATAAATTATTAAAATTAATTAAGTTTAAATTAGTAAGAATTAATTAAGGTTAAATTATTAAAATTAATTAAAGTTTAAATTATTAAGAATTAATTAAGATGATAAGAATAAAATTAATATTTAAGGGAAAAATTTAAATTTAAGGTTTAATTAAGATTAAAGTTTTTAAAATTTGAATAATAATTTTGGGTCTAATAGCATCATTGCTATTAATTCAAAAACTTCCGATTCACCTATTATTTCTTTTGTTTTTAAGTTCTTAATTTTACTTAACACTTCTGTTTTATTTGAATTCATGTAAGCTTTTTTAATTATAGCTTCAATTTTAATGAATTCTTCTTCATCTTCATAATCATATTCTTTTTCATCTTCAGGGTTAAATTTAGAATTTAAAATTGTATCATTATCTTCACAATAGGTAGAATAATTTTCAAGATTATTAATTAAAGTTGTATCATTATATTCAACACTAGTATAATTAACTAAGGATTGACTATTATCCTCAATATTATCTTGAGAGTTATTAGCATTATCTTCAGTATAATTATCAACATTTTCTTAAGAAATATTAGTATTATCAGCACTTTTTTTAATAGAATTATTAGAATTATCAGAAGGATTAATAATTACAATTTCATCATTATCTTCAGAATTATCAGTAATATCCGAAATATTATTTTTAGAAATGTTAGATTTATCAGTAATAATATTAATTAACATTTCATTGTTATTCTTAGAGTTATCAGAATTATTAGAAAGTTTATTAATTGACATATTATCATTAATTTCAAAATTCAAAACATTAATATTACGAATTAAAGAATTCATATTTGATGTTTTACTATTATCTATGTTGGATCCAATAGTAACTAATTTGTCATGCAATATACTTAACTCATTATGCAAATAATTTAATTTAGCAGGAAGATCTAATTTTTTAGGACATTGAAAATAATTGCGAAAATTAATTTTTGTTACCCCCTTTACCGTAGTCGCATTTTTCGGCGTTGTGGATCGAGCCTTTTTCCAGTCTGGGCGCTGATTCTTGTAATGCCCCAGCTTTTGGCATCTGAAGCAGCGGATGTGGCTCTTATCCCTCTGGACTCCTGGCGCTGGAACCTCCTTTGTCGCCGGTGGTGAAGATCGAATCTTACGAGTAGGACACTGGTTTTTATAGTGTCCTCTCTCCCTGCACTTAAAACATATAATATGAAATTTAAAAATGGACATAATTGAAAAAAAATACCTGTATTCACTTTTGCTCCCCCTCAATTCCTGGCGTCTTTGCTCAATCGGTTGTTAGTCCACTGAAGAGCTTCCAGGCTCTGATACCACTTGTAGGATCGGTACCAGTCAATAGAGGGGAGGGTGAATATCAACTCGAAGATTCGTCAGAAAACTTCGTTTAATCAATCTTTCTATAAGGGTTAGTACGCAGCGGAAAATAATGTAAAAGAAAGAAAGACACAAAATAGACACGTAGGATTTACTTGGTTTCCAACCCCCCAGGGTCAGTTCATCCAAGGCCTAAGCACTCAATCGTAAGTCCACTAATGGTCTCCTTTCCGGACTTTCCGGAGGCCGAGAAATCCGTCTTACAGTTTTGTTTACAAATAACAAATAAATGAATTCAATACGTAAATAAAAGCAAACCATAAACCAACTCGGCCAAACTCTGGAAGTCCGAAGTACAACGCACTTCCTCCTGGAGCCTCCTTGGTCGCAGAGCTTCGACTTGAGCTTGTTTGCTTTGCACAAACTGCTTTAGCGGATGTTGAAGTTGATGTTCTGAGATGAGGGGTTGAACCCCTTTATATATAGACTTCTTGGGTGCCTGTGAAGTCTTGGGCGCCTACCACGTTGCCGTCAAACTTCATCTGAACAGCCAAAATCACAGTAGTGGTAAAACCACCCCTTCCCATGCGCCTGGGAAGCTCCGAGGCGCCTAGGAGAAGCCTCTTGGGTGCCTGACACAAGTTAGGCGCCCAGGAAGGCCTTCTTCCCAGGTCCTTTTTCCTACGTTTGCGTTCCTATCTGTTGATGCAGTCTGTCCCTGGTTGTTGTTTTGGTGTTTGACACGGATTAAAGTTTGATTCAAGTTTGGTTGAATTTGGGTTAAGTCCAGGTGGATCGGGAGATCGCACGCTAGCATGGGAAAATCCTAACCTGGAGGGTTAGGTGTTTAAAATCCTAGCTTGGAGGGGTAGGTGTGAGAAAAGTCCTAATTCGGAAGAGGTGGGTGAAAAGTCCTAACTTGGAGGGCTAGGTGAAAAGTCCTAACTTGGAGGGTTAGGTGCAAATTCCCATCTTGGAGAATTAGGTGAAAAGTCCTGGTGAGTGAAGCCAGGTGTTTGAAATCCCGGTGAGTGAAGCCGGGTCCTGGTGAGTGAAGCCAGGTGATGGAAATCCCGGTGAGTGAAGCCGGGTCCCGGTGAGTGAAGCCGGGTGACGGAAATCCTAGTGAGTGAAGCTAGGTTGAAATCCCGGTGAGTGAAGCCGGGTGACCGAAACCCTGGTGAGTGAAGCCAGGTCCTAGCTTGGAGGGCTAGGTTGAAGTCCCAGTGAGTGAAGCTGGGCATGGCACGAGTCAGAGAAGGGCTGGAGGCTTGTTCTCGTGACTTAGAGTGCATTTGGGCTTGCGTGGATCAGTCTGGTGACCGATCAGGGAAGTTGGCACGGTGCTCCTTCGTGGATCGGTCTGGTGACCGATCCGGCGATGGCTGATCGGTCGGGTGACCGATCAGGGAGCATACAGTGAGGTTGGGAACCTACTGCTCTGCTCCTGATCGGTCTGGTGACCGATCAGGGAGAAGACAATTTACTCACTGCTTGGCTCCTGATCGGTCTGGTGACCGATCAGGGAGCATACAGTGGGTTTTGGGGACCTTACTGATCTGCGCCTGATCGGTCTGGTGACCGATCAGGGATACTGTTCAGATCGGTCTAGAGAACGATCAAGTGTCGCGAGGTTCTCACTATAACCGATCAGGATGACTCCTGATCGGTCAGGAAGCAGCCTGATTGGTCTGGTGACCGATCAGGCTGGAGCCTGATAGGTCTGGTGATCGATCAGGCTAGAGCCTGATTGGTCTGGGGACCAATCAGGAGTGTGCAGAAAACTGCTGGATCGGTCTGGTGATCGATCAGGAGCAGAACTTTAATTCAAATACGCTGTCAGAAGCTCTGATCGCGTTGTTTTCTCTGTCGATTCTCTGATACACTGCTGATATATGTTGATATGAGTTGCTAAGCTTCTATTGGAGTGTGCAGGCTTTACAGGGATGATTCAAACATTGGAGGAGAGTCAATGGGAGGCTTTCCTTGGAGCAGGTTTGGCTATTTCCTTGTTTCAGGTCTCAACGGCGTCTGGAGAGCAGCTAGCAACTGACAGAGGCTCAGTTGGAGAGGGTCTTCAGTGGACTGAGTGCTCAGGGAGTCAGGGGGTCAGGCTGTGGCTTCAGTGGATGCTGATGGAGAGCCTGGTAATGGGAGCAGATGCTTAAGATGAGGCTGGAAGCATAGGAGCGACAACAGAAAAAATAGACAGGAACTTGAGGAGTTTGGCTGGGCTGTGTGTTGTGCTCTCTGTTGCTTGGTGCTTGAGCGTTCTTATTTCATCTTTGTGAGCTATCCTTCTCTTAGTCTCGTGAGCTTATCTTGTATCCTATTGAGACGCTTGTGGAGAGGTTTCTCCACCGAGAAGGAGGCGCTGTTTTATCCGGGTCACCGGGGCTTGATCTGCCGACGATCAAGGGATCGCCCACCTTACGGGCACGCCAAGGAGTAGGGGCAATTTATCCCCGAACCTTGTAAACGATCCTTGTTAGCGATCCTTGGTTTGTATTCTTTGTTTCTGCATTTTTGTTAAGATTGTTTCTCTGCATATGCTTTGTTTCCGTTGCTGCTAACTTAAGTGCAGAGAAAGATTTTAAAAGAGCAACTTGTGGGTGTCTGGCTATATTCACCCCCCCCCTCTATAGTCATCTCGTCACCAACAAGTGGTATCAGAGCTTGGGGCTCTACTTCAACGGCTTAACATCCGAGAGCTAACAAAGATGGCCATGGGAAGAGAAGGGTTTAGCACCAACCGACCTCCACTCTTCAACGACACTGATTTTTCATATTGGAGGTCGAAGATGGAGTTTTACCTCAAAACCAACCTCAGCATGTGGTTTGCTGTCAAGGAAGGTTTTTCCACTCCTAAAGATGCTGAGGGAAAAGAGATGAACTTCTCAAGTTGGTCGGCAGATCAAATCCAGAAAGGTGAAGCCGATGCGAAAGCGGTGGTAACTTTGCAATGCGGGTTGACCAAGGACCAAATAATCAAGGTTGGTCCCTTCACAAGTGCTAAAGACCTATGGAGCAAGATCATTGAGCTCCATGAAGGCACTCAAGACACCCGGACTGCAAAGAAGGACCTTCTTCTCACCCAACTTCAAAATTTGTCCATGGAAGAGAATGAAACTGTAAGTACACTCCATGGACGATTCAAAGAAATCCTCAACGGTCTCCACTCCATTAATGAGAAGGTAGAGAACCGAGATCTTATAAGGTATGTCCTCAAAGCTTTTCCTAGGAATGCCTTGTGGTCAACCATGGTGGATGCTTATAAGGTGTCCAAGGATTTATCTTTTGTTAAGTTAGAAGATCTATTTTGTGAAATGGAACTACATGAGATCTCTAACAAAAGTTCAAAAGAGAAAGGTATTGCTTTAGTGGCAGGTGACAACAAGAAGAAGAAGAAGGGGAAGAAGAAGGAGAAGAAGAAGGAGAAGGAAGTCTCTTCATCTTCATCCTCATCCGAGTCCGAGGAGGAGGGCAGCTGGTCTTCTTCCTCCGAGATGGCCAACTTTGTTAGAAGGATGATGAGGAAGAGCCGACGCCTCAAGGGTAAAGGTAACCCAAGTGAAGTTAAATTTGATAAGTCTAATGTTACTTGTTATGAGTGTAGCAAGAAAGGACATTACAAGGATGAATGTCCGAAGTTAAAGAAGAAGAATGATAAATCAAAGAAGAAAAGGAAGGCCTTGAGGGCCACATGGGATGAATCGTCCTCTAGTTCATCCGAAGAAGAGAAGGAGGAGAAGTATACTCATCACCGTGCTCTCATGGCCATAGAGGATTCAAATGAAGAGGAGAGTGGAGATGAATCAAGCTCCTCAACCGCGCCTTCATCATCTTCGGATGATGAAGAGGTAATTTCTCCCGAGCTAGATAAGTGCTATAGAACCATTGCATGTCTAGCTAGATTGCTTAAAAAATCCAAGAACAAAGTTGAATTGTTGAAATTGGAAGTAGAAGAATTGAAATCCTCTAGGGTGGAGGATATTAATGATTTTCATGAAAAATCCTCAATGGATGAGAATCTTGATAATTTGCATGTTAAAAATCTTGAGGATGAAAATAAGGGCTTGAAGGGTGAAATTAAAAACCTCAAGAATATTCTTGAGAAATTTTCAACAAGCTCCAAAACCCTAGATATGATCTTAAACTCACAAAAGACGGTTTATAACAAGGCCGGTATAGGTTACCGACCTAAAGAACCCACTTTTGTGTCCTTGATGTCAAAAACCAAATTTAGATCGCCTAATGATTCTAGGGTTCAAAAGGTTAGAAAGAAAAAGACTAAGGCATGGGTGCCTAAGTCTTTCATTGTAGATTCATTAGGTCCCAAAATTTGGGTACCTAAAACCTCTATCTTTAGAATTGTATAGCTTGGATTGAGGGGGAGCATCTATCAACATGGGTTGTTGATAATGGGTGCTCCAAACCCATGACCAAAAAAAAATGTCATTCACATGGTTGGTTATGGAAAATGATATTACATGGATGGTTTAGAGAAACACATAACTTATCCTTGTCATGGATTACTTAGGACAATTAGTTTTATTATTGCTATTTATAGTTTATTGCAATTTATGGTTTATGATATGCCTTATGTCAAGCCCAAGGTGTCTAATTTCTTATATGAATTATAGAACATGAATGCATGCTAAAGAACAAGTATGGACACATCAATTAGTATTGATTCAAAAATCACCTTGGAAATTTCACCATACATCAAACTTACAAACTAAGCAAAATTTGGAGATGTGATCATTCATGAAAATTGATGCAACCCTGTTTTTCCATGCTATTCATGATTATGAATTTTATGTTCAAATGGTTGTATGTAAACCTTGGAATTTTGATACAAGCTTGTTTTTGAAAGGTTTATCATATTTTTGTTTGTATCATGAAATCTGATCATACCTTGATACTCATGTTATATAGGTATGTTTGGAAAATCGATTATATTTTGATATTATCTTGATACAAACATGCTGGACAGAGTTGGGGATTATGAAATTGATAAATATGTTGAACAAACTTTACCATCCATTGACTTTGATACAAATTTAATATCGACTTAATACAAATCTGTTTTGAAGTATCCAACTTAGATTTTGGGAACCTGATCATATTTTGATACAAACATGTTTTGATATTCAATTTCATGCTTAGAAAATACTGATCATGCTCTAACACAAATCATGACATATATTTTGATTAAGGGAACTCTTAGAATCAAATGGATTACCTCTATGCTTTGACACAAATCATGTTGATCATTTTGGGAAATGGATTTTAGTTAAAGGAAACCCTTTAGGATCAATGGGATTGAATCTAATTGAATTAGGGTTTCTGAAATCTCATTTCTAAAACTGTACAATGAAACAAATCTGATTTCAGAGTTTTTGAACTGTCGTCTGTATCAGACCTGATCAGTCCACTGACCGATCAGGACTCACCCTGATCGGTTTGGAGACCGATCAGGGATCACTCTGATTGGTCCGGTGACCGATCAGAACAACTCTGATCAAGGAACCCCCAGATCGTTCCAAAATGATCCAAAAATTTCTCAGACCAATCCCTTCTCGTCGAATTGTATCAGTTTAATGATCATACTGATACAAACAAACATGATACAATACGATTACAATTGAAACATACTTGATCACCCATTGGTACAAACCTAGTACTAAGGGAGCACAAATTTGTTCAAGTGGTACAAACTTGGTACTTAATAGTGATTTGGTACAAACCTATGTTGGAATGTTCAAATTCATAAGAAAGGGTTTGTTGAGCCATGACTCTTGTTCTTGATGTCGTGTTTCAGAAATATTTCTGAAATGTCGAATATTAATAGAGTCTACACCCCTATTGTGGAATGTAAATTGTTAATGCAGTCTGATCAGGAATGTATCAGAGTTTTAGGAATTTTTCTAAAATTTGATCGCTCCCCAGACTAATAAGAGATATCTCTGTATCAAGTAATCAACGAACCTGATTGGTCACGGAGACCACTCAGGATTATGTGTCGGATACAGATGCATTCCCTACTTGTCACATGAAACATATACATGTTTGACCAAGATATACTTCTGTATATGTTTTCATGTGCAATTCACACTCGTTACTGTATGATGCATATACATTGTTGCCATGATACATTTATGGTATATGCCTCTCATATGCAAAATTTTTATCCTTTGATTATTTTGGGTTTGGGGAGAGACCCTTGGGTTGAGGGGGAGGTATATTCAACTTAATAACCATACCCTTTTCGATGTTTGACAAAGGGGGAGAAAATGGTTGATTAAGTTTAGAGTTATTGTAAGGGGAGGACTTTGATTCCCTTATGGTAATTGAACTGCCTTCAATTGATCATTAATGCCTAAACTTAAATCTAAACTTAAATCGGGTTGTCAAACAACAAAAAGGGGGAGATTGTTGATGCAGTCTGTCCCTGGTTGTTGTTTTGGTGTTTGACACGGATTAAAGTTTGATTCAAGTTTGGTTGAATTTGGGTTAAGTCCAGGTGGATCGGGAGATCTCACGCTGGCATGGGAAAATCCTAACCTGGAGGGTTAGGCGTTTAAAATCCTAGCTTGGAGGGCTAGGTGTGAGAAAAGTCCTAATTCGGAAGAGGTGGGTGAAAAGTCCTAACTTGGAGGGCTAGGTGAAAAGTCCTAACTTGGAGGGTTAGGTGCAAATTCCCATCTTGGAGAATTAGGTGAAAAGTCCTGGTGAGTGAAGCCAGGTGTTTGAAATCCTGGTGAGTGAAGCCGGGTCCTGGTGAGTGAAGCCAGGTGATGGAAATCCCGGTGAGTGAAGCCAGGTCCCGGTGATGGAAATCCTAGTGAGTGAAGCTAGGTTGAAATCCCGGTGAGTGAAGCCGGGTCCCGGTGAGTGAAGCCGGGTGACCGAAATCCTAGTGAGTGAAGCTAGGTTGAAATCCCGGTGAGTGAAGCCGGGTCCCGGTGAGTGAAGCCGGGTGACCGAAACCCTGGTGAGTGAAGCCAGGTCCTAGCTTGGAGGGCTAGGTTGAAGTCCCAGTGAGTGAAGCTGGGCATGGCACGAGTCAGAGAAGGGCTGGAGGCTTGTTCTCGTGACTTAGAGTGCATTTGGGCTTGCGTGGATCAGTCTGGTGACCGATCAGGGAAGTTGGCACGGTGCTCCTTCGTGGATCGGTCTGGTGACCAATCCAGCGATGGCTGATCGGTCGGGTGACCGATCAGGGAGCATACAGTGAGGTTGGGAACCTACTGCTCTGCTCCTGATCGGTCTGGTGACCGATCAGGGAGAAGACAATTTACTCACTGCTTGGCTCCTGATCGGTCTGGTGACCGATCAGGGAGCATACAGTGGGTTTTGGGGACCTTACTGATCTGCGCCTGATCGGTCTGGTGACCGATCAGGGATACTGTTCAGATCGGTCTAGAGAACGATCAAGTGTCGCGAGGTTCTCACTATAACCGATCAGGATGACTCCTGATCGGTCAGGAAGCAGCCTGATTGGTCTGGTGACCGATCAGGCTGGAGCCTGATAGGTCTGGTGATCGATCAGGCTAGAGCCTGATTGGTCTGGGGACCAATCAGGAGTGTGCAGAAAACTGTTGGATCGGTCTGGTGACCGATCAGGCTCCTCCCTGATCGGTCTGGTGACCGATCAGGAGCAGAACATTAATTCAAATACACTGTCAGAAGCTCTGATCGCGCTGTTTTCTCTGTCGATTCTCTGATACACTGCTGATATATGTTGATATGAGTTGCTAAGCTTCTATTGGAGTGTGCAGGCTTTACAGGGATGATTCAAACATTGGAGGAGAATCAATGGGAGGCTTTCCTTGGAGCAGGTTTGGCTGTTTCCTTGTTTCAGGTCTCAACGGCGTCTGGAGAGCAGCTGGCAACTGACGGAGGCTCAGCTGGAGAGGGTCTTCAGTGGACTGAGTGCTCAGGGAGTCAGGGGGTCAGGCTGTGGCTTCAGTGGATGCTGATGGAGAGCCTGGTGATGGGAGCAGATGCTTAAGACGAGGCTGGAAGCAGAGGAGCGACAACGGAAAAATAGACAGGAACTTGAGGAGTTTGGCTGGGCTGTGTGTTGTGCTCTCTGTTGCTTGGTGCTTGAGCGTTCTTGTTTCATCTTTGTGAGCTATCCTTCTCTTAGTCTCGTGAGCTTATCTTGTATCCTATTGAGACGCTTGTGGAGAGGTTTCTCCACCGAGAAGGAGGCGCTGTTTTATCCGGGTCACCGGGGCTTGATCTGCCGACGATCAAGGGATCGCCCACCTTACGGGCACGCCAAGGAGTAGGGGCAAGTTATCCCCGAACCTTGTAAACGATCCTTGTTAGCGATCCTTGGTTTGTATTCTTTGTTTCTGCATTTTTGTTAAGATTGTTTCTCTACGTATGCTTTGTTTCCGCTGCTGCTAACTTAAGTGCAGAGAAAGATTTCAAAAGAGCAACTTGTGGGTGTCTGGCTATATTCACCCCCCCCCTCTATAGCCATCTCGTCACCAACACTATATTGCCTCCAACTCCAGGTACCTATAAGACAACAAACACAAGACAAACACACACATAATCTTAGCCTTATTGAATGGTTTGTTGGGTTTTTCGGGCCGCGAAAACCGCCTTTTCGCGTCGCGGAAACCCCGAGAACCCAAAGCCATGGATCTCGTGCGAAGAAAAATTCCGAAACAAAAATTCACGTATTCATTTCATGCTCAAAACTCGATCTACTCCTAGATCTAAAGAGGGATAAACTGTTGGTGCAATCTTGCTCAAGTAATTATGGTTTTCATGTTTGGCTAAACAAGTTTAAGTTAGGCAATGTTTTGTGTTCTAACTTGTGTGCCTTGAGTAAGCAGGAAAGTTCAGGTGGAAGACTTGGCAAGGGAAGTCCAAGAAGAGAGTCTTGGCAAAGGAAGTCCCGGAGGTGTGACCTCTTGGCAAAAGGGAGATTTAGTATGACGAAGCCGATGGAAACACTTCAAGCAAGTGCAAGGATGATGAGTCGTGGACTCGGAAGCATCCAAGAGAGGCACAAGGCTTGTGGAAGGTGTTTGAAGGAATGAGTCAAGACTAAGGGATGAAAAGGGAAGCTGAAATATGATTTCTCAGCTTCATCAGTCGACTGGTAAGTTGTCAGTCGACTGGGACCACAACCCACAACACACAGAGAATCGGGTCGACCCAAGGAGGGTCGACCAGTCGACTTCCAGTCGACTGGAATTGGTTCCAGTCGACCGGCCAGTCGACTGGTACTGTACCAGTCGACTGGAGGTCGACCGTTGCGAAGGCGGCTGAGGCACTCATTACATATTTTATAGCCGTTGAAGCCTACCAGTCGACCGGTAAGTGAGCAGTCGACTGGAGTCGCGGATGAAGATATAAAACCTAGTGTTTTATCTTGGAGAGGGCAAGGGCTTTTCTTGTATACGAAGTGTGTGATCATTCTAGAGCTCTCCAAGCTTCACAACTCTCTCAATCTCCTCCTCCAAGCTTTCATTTCATTTGTAAGAGGAGGGAGATCATTGTGTTAGGGTTTCTCTACCTTCAAGTGTGATCTTGAGAAGGAGAAGTTCATAGTGAAGGGTGTGTGTGGTGTGTGTGGATCCTTGGATTAGTCACCTTGAAGAGGTGGATACCAAGTAAAATCAGTGAGTTAGCATTGATTTCTTTCCTACCTTTATATTTCTATTTGTATTGCTTCCGCTAACGTGTTTGTAGGAAAGTAAAATCGAAAGATAGCTATTCACCCCCCCCCTCTAGCTAGGGCAAAGATCCTAACAAGTGGTATCAGAGCGAGGTTTAGCTTTGGGAAGATCTAACAATCTACAAAGCATAAAGAATGGCTCATCAAGAGGGATATAGCACCACACGACCACCTTACTTCGATGGGAACGATTTTGCTTATTGGAAAGGTAGGATGGAGTTTTACTTAATGAATGATTTTGAAACTTGGCTTAGTATTGTGGAAGGTTTCAAGAAGCCAACGAATGAACAAGGAGAAACTCTTCCGATCAAGGCGTGGCCAAAAGAGATAAGAAAAGAGGCTCAAGCAAACGCCAAGGCTATCACGACTTTGCAATGTGGATTGTCAAAGGAACAACTAAACAAGGTTGGACCCTTCAACTCGGCAAAGGAGCTTTGGGAAAAGCTCATTGAGTTGAATGAAGGGTCAAGTGAATCGAGAAGAGCCAAGAGGGATCTTCTTGTCGGCCAACTTCAAACCTTCTCCATGAAGCCTCATGAGACCGTAAGTCAAATGCACGGAAGATTCAAGGAGATCGTGAACGGTCTTCATGTGATAGGTGAGAAAGTTGAGAACCGAGATTTGGTGAGGTATGTTCTTCAAGCCTTCCCTAGAACTACCCTATGGGCATCAATGGTGGATGCTTACAAGGTGTCTAGGGATCTTTCAATTGTCAAAGTTGATGAATTATTTTGTGAATTCGAACTACATGAACAAACTAACTTGTCTTCCAAGGAAAAAGGCATTGCTCTATTTGTAGAAAAGAAGGAGAAGAAGAGCAAGAAGAAGGAAAAGAAGGAGGTGTCCTCATCCGAATCCGAGCAAGGCTCCTCGGATAGTGAGGAAGAAATGTCCGCAAAAGAAGTAGCACATTATGTGAAGAAGATGATGGGAAGATCCAAAAGATTTACAAGAAGGGATGTGAGGAAAATGTTCATATCCCCAAAAGGTAAGAGTAGTCAAAGTTCTAATTCCATTTCTAATGTCACGTGTTATGAGTGCAACAAGAAAGGGCACATCAAGACGAATTGCCCGGAGTTGAAAAAGAAGGAAGAAAAAGAACACAAAAGGAAAGAGAAGAAAAAGAAAGAAGTGATGGTGGCTCAAGCCGAATGGGACAATTCAAGTAGCGAATCATCGGATGATGAAGAGGAGTTGTGCCACATCACAAGGCACATGGCATTAATGGCACATCAAAGTGATCAAGACACATCAAGCGAAGAAGAGAACTCAAGTAGCGATGAATCATCATCTAGCGAAGATGAGGTAATGGATTCTCCCAAAGAAAAATTTCTTTATGATACTATTGCATATCTTAAGAATGCTTTGGTTAGGTCAAAAACTAAGGTCAAGGGGCTAAAGGAAGAAATTAGGACCCTTAAGGAGGACAAAGAGAAATCATGTGGTGTAAGTAAAGTGAATGAGGAGAACATCAAATTAAAGGAGGAAGTTGTTGATCTAAAGAAGCGCTTAGAAAAATTCTCAATTGGATCAAAAGGACTTGACTTGCTCCTAAATAGTCAAAGGGTTGCCTATAGGAAGGCCGGGCTAGGATATAAAGATAAAGAAGTCTCCTATATTTCCCTTGTAAATAGAAAAGGATCATCCAAGAAAAAGGGTGTCAAGGGTAATGTGAAACAAGTGTGGGTTCCAAAGAAGGATGTAAAAAATGCAAAAGGTTCAAACCTTAAAGGCAAGGTAAAACAAGCATGGGTGCCTAAGAAATACCTCAAAAATGTTAGTGACTCAAACCTTTGGGTACCTAAGAGTGATGTGTTTTATGTTGTCTAGGTAAAAGAAAAGAAGGACACAAGCATGTGGATCTTGGATAGCGGATGTTCAAGCCACATGACCGGGGATGTGAGAAAGTTTTCAAAAATCAAATACACAAAGAAAGGGAAGGTGTCCTTTGGAAATAGTGGAAAGCTCAAAATTATAGGTAGAGGTACAATTGAGGTATCTTCTACTATCACAATTCATAAAGTTCTTCTAGTCAAGGATATGGAGTTTAACTTGCTTAGTGTGAGTCAATTATGTGATTCCGGGTATCAAGTGGAATTCCATACCAATAAGTGCTTGGTTAGACAATTAGGGTTGAAAAATGTTGTCTTGGAAGGGTTTAGGAGGCAAAATCTTTATTACATAAATCTCTCTTATGCTTCTAACCCATCTATTGAGTGTTTCATGTCAAAAGAAGATGAAGGATGGCTATGGCATAGAAGACTTGGACACATCAACATGAAGAATATAGCCAAGGTTGCTAAAATGGAATTGGTAAAAGGCTTACCTAAAGTGAAGTTTGTCAAAGATAAGATGTGTGATGCATGCCAAGAAGGTAAGCAATCAAAGTCTTCACACAAAGGTAAAACTTTAGTAAGCACTAAATTACCTTTGGAATTATTGCATTTAGATCTTTTTGATTGTCATAGTACTCCTTCATTGACGGGAAATAAATATTGCTTGGTTATCATTGATGATTACTCTAGATATACATGGGTTTATTTTTTGAAACATAAGGATGATACCTTAGCAATTCTCATAAGCTTTACCAAACGGGTAGAAAATGAAAGAACCTTGAAAATCAATAGGATTAGGAGTGATCATGGTGGAGAGTTTGAGAATTCAAACTTCTCTAATTTTTGCTTAGAAATGGGATACAAGCATGAATTTTCATGCCCTAGGACTCCCCAACAAAATGGAGTGGTTGAGAGGAAAAATAGGGCTCTACAAGAAGCGGCTAGAACTATGTTGAATGCATACTCTCTTCCCACCTATCTATGGGCGGAGGCGGTTAACACCGCTTGCTACATTCAAAATAGGGTTGTAGTTCATAGATTCTTAGGAAAAACACCTTTTGAATTATGGAATGGGAAAATTCCCAAAATTCATTACTTTAGGGTGTTTGGTTGTAAGGCTTACATCCTAAACACAAAGGATGACTTGAGAAAATTTGATGCTAAGGCGGATGAAGGCATTTTTGTTGGGTACTCACTCACTAGTAAGGGGTATAGGGTGTACAATAAAAGAACCCAAGTAGTTGAGGAATCATCAAATGTTGAATTTGATGAATCCTCTAACACTTACCCTAGAAAATCTCCTATTGATAAGGACATAGAAACTAGACAAAAGGAGATAACCCAAGTTTTTCAAAACTTACAATTGGAAAGCAATGATCAAGGGGGAGGAAAGGGAGAATCGGATGATGAAAGGAGAAATGATGATGGTGAAAATGTTGAGGTCACTCATTCTAGAACGTTAAGGAATCACCACAATCACCCCATTGATCAAGTAGTTGGAAATATTGACCAAGGAGTGAGAACTAGATCCTACTTTAGGGAACATTCTAGTCAAATAGCTCTAATTTCTAGCTTTGAACCGAAATCAATTAATGAAAGCCCTAGGTGATAATGATTGGATTTTGGCAATGCAAGAAGAGCTAAATCAATTTGAAAGGAGTAAAGTATGGGATTTGGTTCCTAGACCCGATGGAAATACAATTGTAACAACAAAATGGGTGTTTAGGAACAAGCTAGATGAGCAAGGCAAGGTCACTAGAAATAAGGCTAGATTGGTTGCTAGGGGCTTCAATCAAGTTGAGGGGCTCGATTATGATGAAACATATGCCCCGTAGCTAGATTAGAGTCTATTAGAATCCTATTAGGATATGCCGCTTACATGGGTTTCAAACTTTACCAAATGGATGTAAAATCGACTTCCTAAATGGAGTCATTAGGGAAGAAGTCTATGTAGAGCAACCACCCGGATTTGAGAGTCAAGACTATCCAAACCATGTTTATAAGCTTAACAAGGCTCTATATGGGTTAAAACAAGCTCCTAGCTTGGTATGAAAGACTCTCATCCTTCCTAGTGTCTAAGGAATTTAGGAGAGAACAATTGACCCAACCTTGTTTATTAAATCTAGAGAAATGATTTATTTGTTGCCCCAAGTTATGTTGATGATATCATCTTTGGGTCAACAAATGATGATTTTCTTCAAGAATTTATTAAACATATGGAAAATGAATTTGAAATGAGTTTGGTTGGGGAGTTAAAATTTTTCCTAGGTCTTCAAGTCAAAC
>JAGFNQ010000943.1:0-30903 GCA_024364735.1 Boesenbergia rotunda
CTTGATCTGCGGTATGAGGAAAATAAGACTATATACACAATAGGCTTAGTAAGACTCTTTCCTACTCACAAAATCCATACGTCACATAAACATAAACATAATGCTTCAATCCTACATATCATAGCATACTTCTTATCGTAAACATAAACACAAATCATGGCCTCTTTCTTAGCATGAACATAAATAAAATCATGGCATCATAATTTAGCATGAACACAAATAAAATCATGGGCATCATAATTCAGCATGAACCTAAATAAAAATCATGGCATCAAAATTTAGCTTGAGCATAAAAATCATGGCATCATAATCTAGCATGAACATAAATAAAATCATGGCATCATAATTAGCTTGAACATAAAATCTGGCGTCATAATCTCATAATCTAGCATGAACATATAAGTAAAATCATGGCATCATAATTTAGCATGAACATAAAATCATGGCATCATAATCTAGCATGAACATGAATAAAATCATGAGCATACATTTGCTATCATGGCATAATTCTTAACATAACACATGGGCATATTCTTAATCATAAACATAAGCATAATATTCGCTATCATGGCATAATGCGTAGCATGAATGAATGCATGGGTTGAATGCATAGACATAGGGATGCTTAATTTAAAATCATACTTTCTTTTAAATACTTAAACATAATCATCACATCATTTGGGGTCCCCGGCTTGTACCACATACATACATCATATGTGCGCATCCCTAAGTAAATACGAGGTAGCTAGTCTCGACCTACTAGGATAAGGATAGCATAGTCGGTAGTCCCAGAACCGGGGCGTTCTTAAGGTGCCCATCCCTGTTGCACAGCTTCGGTAGTGCCAGAATTGTGGACAGCATAGTCGGTAGTCTAGAACCGGGGCGTTCTTAAGGTGCCCATCCCTTGGACCCATACTTCGGTCCGGTACAAGCCCATTCATAAAGGAAAATAACTTTACATGCTTCATCATTCATACGACATTTATAGCATATTCAAACATAACATAACCTTGTTACATGAAGCATGACATAAAGCATACTTGACCTTTCATTGTTCATACTTAATGCATAGCATCATGATGCCTTAAAGGCATGGGCATTATCTTCATTCATAAAAGATGGCATGCATCTTCATTCATAAAACATGGAATGCATCTTCATTCATAAAACATGGCATGCATCTTCATTCATAAGACATGGCATGCTTACATAAAACATCATTCTTGTTCATAGTGCTTGCATGATCATGGCATATAAGATAAGCATTGCATTATATTCATTAAACATGACATGTCTACTTAGACCACCATCCTATTCCATAGAGCTTGCATGATCATGTTACATAAGGTAAGCATTGTATTTCATACATAAGTGTAGTATCTATCACAAGCATGCATAGGTGGGACTTCTATAAACCTGTTACATACTATCTAAGCGCATGTCATAGAACATAAGACATTCATGAATAAACCCTATTAAGCATGACATCTAACATGAACATACAAACATGTAACATAGTACCTAAGGTTAGGGTTATAGGTAACATAATTTCTACCACATGCTTGAACCTATATATATACATCATAATGAGCCATAAACCATCATTCTTCAAACCCTAACTCCACCTAAACCCTATTTACATTGCTTGGCCGAAACTTGCAAGGAAGGCTTCCATCATTCAAATAACATGTAAGGTAGCATAAGGTAAAGAAACAACCATACATTACCTATAAGGCCATAGGAAGCCATTGGAGTTCATGATTAGGGTTAACCCTAACCTTTAGCCCTACTTCTTAGGGTTGGCCGAAACCTTACAAGGCCATAGGTGTATGGAAAAATTTCATAAAATTCCCAATCAAACATTAAACACCAACCATACCATACCATAGGGGCCTTTGGAACCCATACTTGTAGAAAACCTTAACTCCTTGCCCTAGTACCCTTCTTGGCCGAAACCCTTAGGGTTATAAAGTCTTGTGAAAATTCACATAAATCACCCTCAACCTCTCTTGTATCATGAAGATACAAGATACATGCTTGAAGGGTTAGGTCCAATCCTAACCATGGAATCATGGTGAAGGTTCCAAACCCTAAAGGGTCTTAGGGTACCCTACAAATTTCCCAATATTATCTTCTACTCTATATTCATCATGAGAATACTTTAGAAAGCGTGAGAGATATTTTTAACATCATTTTTGAACCCAAACACATGGTGGCCGAAAGTTCAAGGGCCAAGATCATGGGTTTTTCTCAACATAAAACCTAAACGAAACTTCATAATATGATAAACATCAAGGGGAAACTATCATACCACAGGTGAGGGAGTCTTACCTTAGATTATCTTGGTTTTAGACCATAGATTTGGGAGAAGGATAAAGATCTTGTTGCCTTTTGACCACCTCTAGCCTTTGTAATCTTGAACAAGAACCTTGGATCTTGGAAGGGGAGGCCTTCTTGTGAGCTTTCCCCAAGGAAAAACCTTCCTATAGGTTTCGGCTAGAAGGGAAAGAGGAAGAAGAGAAGTGGCTTGGTGGATGAAGAGAAGAGAATGAATCTTAATTGTTAAGTTACTTCTCATTTAAACACCATGAAGAGGGGTAAGTGAAGAGACATGGTGCCTTCTCTCATGTGACTCTTCATTTCCTTTAGCCTTAACAACAATCCACTCCATTTCCTCATAGCACTCCCTTGCTAGGTGAATTGGTTAGTACATGCATGATGGTAGACTAGGTCTAAGGTTCAATCCTTGGTGCATGCACTCTATTTTTATTTTCTTTTTATGTAAACTCACCCATAATCATGCTAATATTCCTAATTAAAATTCTTTTAGATTTATATTAAATTCTACCTAATTAAAACCCATTTTTGGAGCCTATATAAGGCTCATTAGTACTTAACTTCTCAATTTAAATAGGAAAAATCATGGATTTCTAGGCTAAGGTTCGTACTAATATCTCTAGGTCCCTCAGAAAATTATCTAGACATGATCCATATTTTAAAGAAAATATTGAGAGAATTTTCTGGGTCGTTACAGGGACGATGAGCCGAGGGAAGCGAACTTCGAGGCATACACGAAGGATGACACGGGGAGACGAGCCATGGGCTTGCATGCATCCGAGGGACGAGAGCCGAAGTTGAAGAAGGCTTGAAGGCAACAGGTCGAGGTTGCTGAAGGCAGGAACGATGAGCCGAGGGAAGCGCACTTCGAGGCATACACGAAGGATGACATGGGAGACGAGCCGTGGGCTTGCATGCATCTAAGGGACGAGAGCCAAAGTCGAAGAAGGCTTGAAGACAACAAGTCGAGGCTACTGGATGAAGAGTCAGCTAAGTCGTGAGGATTCGAGTGCTGAGAGAATTATACTCGGAAAGGGAAATCATAGGTAGCAGTCGATTGGTGCTTGGAACAGTCGACTGATGAAGAGCACAGAAAGATCAATCGACTGACTGGTATCGACTAGAATTTGAATCATCAGGCTGAGACATTCAAATTCATGAGGACCAGTCGACTGGTGTTAGCACCAGTCGACTGATAACAGTCAGAACAATATCGAGCACGATTTAAGAAGGCTCATTTCTGTCATAGTTTACTTGACAAAATAAGTTTGGTTAGAGCTTATTAGTAGTCTTCTAGTGCTCAGGTAATGTCAAGAGTTTGTGGATAGGTTTCTCCACCCACAAGGAGCGACAAGAGCTAGCCAGAGGTCTTCCGGGGACTCATCCATCGACGGATCGGGATTGTCCACCTTACGGACAGCCGTGGAGTAGGAGCTTTATCTCCGAACCACGTAAATGGTTTGTGTTAGTGATAAGTACCATTTTGTAGATTATTTTAGTTGCTAAAATCCAAGTTTGACCCATATTTTTCTTGCTTAATTGTGAATTTACCTAGGTTCTAGAAATTATTGCTATTTTGGACTTATTTACAAATTTATACATATTTGGATTATTTGGCCTCTGAATTTTTGATCTATTTTTGTAGGCATGAAAGGATCATGGACCTAGGGCATACTGGGTCAAACTTGAGTCGGAAGTGGACCCGGATCGAGTTATCAAGCTTCGGATTAATCTGGGTCATCCGATTCAAAAGTGGCTAGATCTGAGCCATCCGGGACCATCTGAAGCAATCCGAGCTAGGGTTAGGGCTGATCAAGCACTCTGATCAAGATCTGAAGGTTTCATCCCAATCAGAGCTCATTCAACCGTTGGATCAAGCTCAGAGGGCTCTAGACTGTCCATTCAAAGATTAGGTTGATCTGGACCATCCATTGCAAATCCGGTTGATCTGACCCTTGATCAACATCATCAAAGTTTGGTTCAGATCGAATGAAGATCAGCCGTTGGATTTTCTCAAATCAATCTGAGCCGTCCGTTGTCAAATACTTAATCAAAAATCTGCCCTGTTGCTTCCTCGTCGCGTCTCCGTCGCAGTGTTCTTCCTTCTTCGTTTTTCATCGCGTTTCTTCAACTAGTTTCTTCAATCCAAGGGGCGCGACCCCTCAATTCTCTGTTTAGATCAATTGCTAGGTCATTGGGGAGGTTTGTCGGTGAAGTTCCAGCTCTAAATTGACAAGAAACAGAGCTGTTGTGAGGTTTCTGTGGCTCTGCTGTTTGAAGCCTTCGATTTCAGGTGTGCTCCATTTTCATCCACCGAAGCTATCTGGAAGGGTTCCCTAGAGTGCTCTGACCATCCCCGAATCACCATCGCATTTGGAAGCAGCTGGATTGGAGGAATCAAATGGAATTTTCAGAATTGGGAAGAGCTGAGCTGGAATGGATCGCAGATTGAGTTTTCCATTGATTTGCTGAGCTTACGGGTTCGAGGCTCACCTTTGCGTGACGAACAAGGAGTTCTTGACCTAAGAGAGAGATTGAGGATTAGTTTTCTTCTTGAATTTTCGATTTGTAGCTGTAATTTCATTTCTACAGTGTTTCATTTCTGAACTTTTTGTATCAGTTGACATAGTTTTGTTTTCTTCATTGTTCTGCTTAATTAGGTTTAAATTCTTCAAGTTGAGTAACTAGATTGCTTGTTAGTGAACTCTCAAATTTAATGTTAGTTTCCCTACAATTCCCGTTCAGTTTACAGCTTGCGTGCCATTTTGTTGCATGCGTATCAGCCCTTAGTTTCTACAGTATCAGTCCTTTAAATCCTGCATTTTATATCAGTAGTCTAGTTTATATTCTGAATCGTTTTTGATACTAGTTTGGTAATTTCGATCTCAGTTGCTTAGTTTGGTTTAGTATCCCATTCGGTTTCTAAATCCTGCACTTCATGTTCTGATTTCTGCCTTCATTCAGATTTCAACTCTGCAAATCCAATTACAGTTTCTGCAGCTTAATCTTTTCCAAACATTGGTCATGCACATTCGTTTTCAGTTGCTTGGTTTATTTTTCTTTTGATTCGAAGTTTCATATCTGCAGTCAACGTTTCTGCATTTCTGAATTCTAGTCCTGCCATTCAAGTTCTAATTTTGCCATCTAGATTTAATTTATGCAAACCTCATCTTCTTATTTCTGAAATTGAGTCAAGTGAGCTTAGTTCTTACTTCTGAACTCGCGTGCAGTTTTTTTAATTCCATAGCAATGGATATCAGATTCTGAATTGGTTTCCAACATATGTATCAGCCCTTCCTTGCATATTAGACTCCATTTCTGCAGATCAGTTCGTTTTGTATCAATTACAGCTTAGTAATTCTGAATTCGTGCCAAGATATCATTAGCCATTCTTAAGCTTTTTCTGAATTGTAGATCAGTGAATCAATTCCAGCTTGTTTGTTGTTGCTTGGTTGACTTGCATCTAAGTTGCAGCCGAATTTTCCTCCCTGCATTTTTGAAAATTTTGCAGTTTATTTCTGCAATTCGGCAGATTTGTTGTGTCAAGATTCTGCAATGTTTCTGAGTTAAACTTGTCCCTGTTTTGATCAGTCCAATTCGGAAATTGTCAAATGATAGTGTTGCACTTAGTATCAGATCCTTATTGGCACATCAGCTTTCTTAATTTGGCATCAAGTTTGTTAAATTGTTGCACTTTGTATCAAGTGGAGTCTTGTCAATGATTGTGTACCAGTTTGGTTAAAGATTGAATTGCATTTACTTCGCTTGGAGTAATAATTACTGAAGAAGTTCTTTGCATTAGTGCTAGTCGAAATAAGATTTGATTAGATAACATCTTTGATTTCCAAATTTGACAAGGTTGCATTAGTTGGATAAATTGTCCATTGGTTGAGTTATTGATTGCCATCACTTGTTTAGCTTATTAGCTAAGTTCCCTTAATTTCATGCGTTTTCATTTCATGTTTGCAACCCCAAAACTCAATTCTAATTGAAACCCATAAATATCAACGACACATAAACTCAAGCACGAATCAAACAACCTCAACTAGCCCTAGGAAAAATACGACCTGTGGCCCCTTTACTACGTTTTCATACTTTGATTGCAAAAAGGGTTTCCAGCTTTCACACATCTAAATTTTGAGACCCACTTTCGTGACACCTATCTCGGGTCCATCAAAATTTTTGGCGCCGTTGCCGGGGAAGCAACTAGTTGATTTGTTTGATTTTTGGCTTTTGTGCTTATGGGCATATCATTTGATTCTATTTTCTTGTGCTTTATCTTTTATATACGGTTGCTGCCATTTTTCTTGTTTGTTTTATGACAGGGCTGCAAGATCAAAATGTTTCAGCAATCCCATTCAAATTTTCAGCAACCAAACTATCAATTCCAACAAGGGCAGCCACAATGTCAGCCTCTCAACCAATTTCAACAGCGCTATTCAGACTTTCAGCCTTTCCAGCAATTTCAGCAGCCACCACAGCAAGATTTCCAACAGCCCTACTCAAATTTCCAGCAAACTCAGAGTGGGCAGCTACAATTCCAGAATTTTGAGCAACCAATTCAGCAATTTCAGCCCAAAATTCAGCAACCTTATCAACAAATCCAATCACCTTTTCAAGGAATTCAGCAAGGGTGTTTAGATAATCTGAATTTTCAGCAACCACCCTTCCATCAAGTTCAACCAAACCAAGGATTTTAGCATCGTAACCAAGATTTCCAGTAGCCTTATCCAAGTTTTCAGCAGGGAAATAATCAATTTCAGCCTCAACCTCAGCCATGGCAGCAAGAATTTCAACCCATATAGAATTTTCAACAACCTCTTCAACATTCACAGTCGTACGATCAAAATTTTCAATTTCAAAACTAGAGCTTTCAGTCCCAACCATTTCAGCCTTTCAATCAACAATGTCAATCTCAGATCCAGGATTTCCAGGGCTACAATTCTCAGCAAATTCAACCATCATCCCAGCCCAATTTTCAACAGTTTAATCAGCCCATTCAACCATTTGAGCAGCCCCAACCGTTCCCATTTCAGAATGCACAGCCTACTCTTGGTCTTCAGCAGCCTTATGTTACATTTCAAGACCAACAGGAGTTCCACACTAACCAAGGAGGCTTTGAGAATCCTAATGAGAATGAGGCTCAACAACAAAGGATGATAGAGATGTTGCAACAAATTCAAGAACAACAACAAAGGCTTCAAAACTGTGGAAGACAACTGGAACAATTAGTTCATCAAATGAAACAAAGGCAACCCAAGAATCAGGACAATTATCTTCTCAAGCTACTCTCAATTCTGAGGGGTATGATTGTGATCTAACTTTAGGGAATGAAGAGGTTGTGTCAAGTTTAAACACTCCAGATGCCGAATTTCCTGAAAAATTTCCAGCATACCATTTTCATATTCAAAATAGCCCCGGAGTTGATTTTTTATCAGTTCAAGGTGGCCCTAGTGCGTGGCAAAGTCCTTCTTCAAGTGATCTTGCAAATTTGGTGAAAGAAGAAGAAGAAAACATCAAAATTAGAGCACCTACAGCATGCATTCCTCTTGAAGCACTACAGGACCATTCTCAATTTTTATTTTGTGATAATAGTGTTATTGATGGTCCTAATTTTTCTAATATTGTTGTTGCAGATATTATAGAAGAAGCATACATAGGAGATGATTCTATAGGTGTAGGGGATTGCACTAAGCCCCAGGGACCACCAACAGTGATAGATAAATTAGAAGATTCAGAGGATGAACCAGAAAGTGTAGGGACTTGCATGGTGGAAGCAAGAACCCAAGGATCACCTGCTTTAGTTGAGTGTCCACCAGAACCTGAACCTGAAGTGGAGCTTGAACATGATCAGGAGGAGAACATGGATACATCTACTTTTGTAGAACCTCCAGGTATTTTTCACCATGATCAGGTAAGTCTTCTTCCTATTTCTTTGGAAAAATTTATTGAGGTACCTCAAACTGATTTTATTGTTTGTGATATGCTTAGGGATGCATCTCTTGTAGAATTTGATTATGAAAAATCCCTAGAGGTATCTAATGTTGAATTTACTGAATATGAAGCATGTTGTGATACATCAGATGTAAATGTTGAGTGTGATAAATTGTTAGAAATGCCTCAAATTGATGTTGTTGGTTGTGATGAGTCTCTTGATATATCTTATGCTGAAAATAATTGTGAAAAATTCATTGAGGCACCTAAAGTTGATTTCATTGGTTGTAATGCATTGCTTGATACATCCTTGGGTGAAAATAATTGTGAAAAATTCATTGAGGCACCTAAAGTTGATTTCATTGGTTGTAATGCATTGCTTGATACATCCTTGGTGGAAAATAATTGTGAAAAATTTATTGAGGCACCGAGAATTGATTTCATTGGATATGATGCAGTTTTGGATATATTTCATGCAGAGACTAATATTATTTCATTCCTTTCTTACCCTGCACGCTTGAGAGAGGTATTACATTGTTTTGCAGGGTCTAGAAGACTTCTGGAGTGGGTGCTCCATCTGAACAGACTCCAGCCTCCTGGATGAACTTTCAAAAGGCATCAAGAAGGAGGAGTTGATTTTACTCTAATTCAAAGCACTCCACCTCTTACATGGGTCTTGAACCTAAATCGCCTACGACCACCTGAGCATTTTTGTGTAAAGTTCAAGTGTGGGGGAGACATGCACCGTGACATAGATCAAATGAACGAAGCTCTCTCAGCCACCCAGACTCCTCCACTACCACGATTGAGGCTACTTCTTGATAGACTCCATCCACCAGAAATAAAGGGGAGTTTGTTCCTTCTTACATTTTTCTTCACTTTTATGACTTCTAAAATTTTCGTTTAAATTGAGTCCTTGCTAATAAATGCATGAGTAGAGTAGAATGACTAGGAGTCATTGTAGATACCATTTTAGTTTTCTTGGAAATTTGTTTCTTGCATGATTAGGAATAAATGTATCCCTCTAGGTTATCTTCATGTCATTTTAGAATTTTTGAAAATAAATTAAATCTGGTTGTTAAAACTTGAGGTTTGAGCTAATGGATGAAATCTTGGATGCTTGAGTACTACTTGGTTTTAAATTCTTATTTGATGATTTGAGATGAATTATTTTTGCCTAGTAAGACTTAGCCTTATTATTGTGATACACATATGTTATTGTACTCTAGAACTTGCTTAGGTTCTTTCAAAACCATATTTCAATGATCGGATCACATCTATAGAGGCTAATCCATTTGTTTTCCTTTCCATATCAATTTTTAGCACTAATCATGTTTATTCTATTTTCCTTTACTTATCTCCTACTCTTACCCTTACTTTTCTATGGACTTGTTTGTTTGGGGATGTTCTTTGATGTTACTTTGCCCGAGACGGACAAAGATTTAAGTGTGGGGGAGTGACTAGTGTTTTGGAAAGAGTTGGTATCAAAGAGGCAATTCATGTCGGAAAAAAAAAATTTCTGCAAATTCCATGTGACAAGAATGAGTTTGAGTGAGTTTGGTACCAAGAATGAGCAAGAGAGAAGGAAGCAATTGGAGATCTAGCTTCCTTATTATATTTTGAAGATTCGAGTGGCAAGCAATGGAAAAATCTGAAGAGAAAAAAATTGGCACGCAAAAGCAAAAAGAAAAAAAAAATTTTGTGGAGCTAACTTGGATCGGAAATGATGTGGATCAAGAATTGGGAAGTTGGAATTATTTAACAACACTTTGTTTAAGTTTGAATTGAAGGCTGAGAAATTTGAATGGAAGCTGAATTGAAGCTGAGCAGAAGCAGGAAAATGCAGCAAAATCTGAAGCTAAGAAAAATCTGTGCCAAAAGCCAAAAGAAGTTGTTCGGCCACCCTAATTGCAGCTGATTGCAGCTGCTATTTACTATAGAAATCAGAAACAGCTTGGCATCAAATGCTGAAATGCAGCTGCACAAATTCAAGTGCTTCTGCAATTGCATCTAAACTGATCTGAATTGAAAGTGAAACAGTTTTTGCTGATAAGGATTAAGAACAAGTCCATCAACCAGCCAGCCATCAGAAATCTGAAAAGCAGCAGGTTATTTGAATTTAAGTGCCGAAACTAATCAGGCAGTGCTGAAATTCAAACCTGAAAATGATCTGTGCAGATCAGTACCAACCTGAAAATGATTGTGTGGTGGATGGAATTCAAACATGTTGAGCAGAAATTTTCGAGTGAAACAATTGAGTTCTCCACTACGATTTGGTGATAGGATTAAATGTGTAACTGCTGTGAAGAAATCAGAGAGTTGCCAAGTCTGAAATCCATTGATTGCTGTAAAAAAAAATTCCAGAAACATATTAAAGGCAGATTCAAGAAGAGAGTAGCTATTCATTGGAAGCTCACAGCAATGCTGAGTTGAAGCTGATTCTGCTAGGAATTTGAGCACATAAGGACTGAACAAGCAGCTGACCATTTAATGTAGAGAAAGAAGAAAAATAGTTCGGAAGCAAGGTTGAAGTTTCGACCATTTAAAAGAAAAGAGAAGAAAGAAGCAAAGTTGGCACGCAAGGTGGAAGATTGGCACATTGAAACCAACCAAGTTTTCTTCATCCAAATCAAAGGCATTGTTCAAATTTGACTTCACCACACTTTGATATCACTAGAGGACTGTAAAGAGGGGCAAAGCACATTGGAATCATTTTTGAGCAACCAAGTCTCCCACTTAATCAATTTTTCCATTTTCTTGGCTTTTACACCATTTCTTACCATTTTCCATGTTTTCACTTGTTTTTGTAGATATTGATCCTAATCATGAATAATGGTGGAGATTAGATAACAAGCAAGCCTATGGTAGTGCAAGAAGCATGTGTGTTTGAGTGAGCTCCACTTCCATCATTAACTTAGAACTTAAGGAGAGAGCCACCAAAATCTCCCTTGAAAGGCTAGTGATTTAAATTCATCTCAATGACTCATGAAGGATGAAAAGGCTAAGTTGTTGATTTAAGGATGAGATACTAATCCATAGAGCTTAGATTTTTGAGAATTGACAACCTTAGGTAATTTCTTTTCATTTGCTTCTAATTATGCTTAAGAAAATCTAAGGGATACATACTTAGTGTTTTCGCGAGACGCTCAAGCATAAGTGTGGGGGAGTTGATAAGTACCATTTTGTTGATTATTTTAGTTGCTAAAATCCAAGTTTGACCCATATTTTTCTTGCTTAATTGTGAATTTACCTAGGTTCTAGAAATTATTGCTATTTTGGACTTAATTGCAAATTTGTACATATTTGGATTATTTAGCCACTGAATTTTTGATCTATTTTTATAGGCATGAAAGGATCATGGACCTAGGGCATACTGGGTCAAACTTGAGTCGGAAGTGGACCCGGATCGAGTTATCAAGCTTCAGATTAATCTGGGCCGTCCGATTCAAAAGCGGCTAGATCTGAGCCATCCGGGACCATCTGAAGCAATCTGAGCTAGGGTTAGGGCTGATCAAGCACTCTGATCATGATCTGAAGGTTTCATCCCAATCAGAGCTCATTCAACAGTTGGATCAAGCTCAGAGGGCTCTAGACTGTCCATTCAAAGATTAGGTTGATCTGGACCATCCGTTGCAAATCTGGAGGATCGGAGCTACCACGAGATAGATCCTGACCCTTGATCAACATCATCAAAGTTTGGTTCAGATCGGATGAAGATCAGCCGTTGGATTTCCTCAAATCAATCTGAGCCGTCCGTTGTCAAATACTTAATCAAAAATCTGCCCAATTTCTTCCTCGTCGCGTCTCCGCCGCAGTGTTCTTCCTTCTTCATTTTTCATGGCGTTTCTTCAGCTAGTTTCTTCAATCCAAGGGGCGCGACCCCTCAATTCTCTATTTAGATCAATTGCTAGGTCATTGGGGAGGTTTGTCGGTGAAGTTCCAGCTCTAAATTGCCAAGAAACAGAGCTGTTGTGAGGTTTCCGTGGCTCTGCTGTTTGAAGCCTTCGATTTCAGCTGTGCTCCATTTTCATCCACCGGAGCTATCTGGAGGGGTTCCTTAGAGTGCTCTGACCATCCCCGAATCACCATCGCATTTGGAAGCAGCTGGATTGGAGGATTCGAATGGAATTTTCAGAATTAGGAAGAGCTGAGCTGGAATGGATCGCAGATTGAGTTTTCCATTGATTTGCTGAGCTTACGGGTTCGAGGCTCACCCTTGCGTGACGAACAAGGAGTTCTTGACCTAAGAGAGAGATTGAGGATTAGTTTTCTTCTTGAATTTTCGATTTGTAGCTGTAATTTCATTTCTGCAGTGTTTCATTTCTGAACTTTTTGTATCAGTTGCCATAGTTTCGTTTTCTTCATTGTTCTGCTTAATTAGGTTTAAATTCTTCAACTTGAGTAACTAGATTGCTTGTTAGTGAACTCTCAAATTTAATGTTAGTTTCCCTGCAATTCCCGTTCAGTTTACAGCTTGCGTGCCATTTTGTTGCATGCGTATCAGCCCTTAGTTTCTGCAGTATCAGTCCTTTAAATCCTACATTTTATATCAGTAGTCTAGTTTATATTTTGAATCATTTTTGATACTAGTTTGGTAATTTTGATCTCAGTTGCTTAGTTTGGTTTAGTATCCCATTCGGTTTCTAAATCCTGCACTTCATGTTCTGATTTATGCCTTCATTCAGATTTCAACTCTGCAAATCCAATTACAGTTTCTGCAGCTTTAATCTTTTCCAAACATTGGTTATGCGCATTCATTTTCAGTTGCTTGGTTTGTTTTGCTTTTGGTTCAAAGTTTCATTTCTGCAGTCAACGTTTCTGCATTTCTGAATTCCAGTCCTGCCATTCAAGTTCTAATTTTGCCATCTAGATTTAATTTCTACAAACCTCATCTTCTTATTTCTGAAATTGAGTCAAGTGAGCTTAGTTCTTACTTCTGAACTCGCGTGCAGTTTGTTTAATTCCATAGCAATGGATATGAATTAGTTTCCAACTTATGTATCAGCCCTTCCTTGCATATTAGACTCCATTTCTGCACATCAGTTCGTTTTGTATCAATTACAGCTTAGCAATTCTGAATTCGTGCCAAGATATCATTAGCCATTCTTAAGCTTTTCTGAATTGTAGATCAGTGTATCAATTCCAGCTTGTTTGTTGTTGCTTGGTTGACTTGCATCTAAGTTGCAGCCGAATTTCCTTCCTGCATTACTGAAAATTCTGCAGTTTATTTCTGCAATTCGGCAGATTTGTTGTGTCAAGATTCTGCAATGTTTCTGAGTTAAACTTGTCCCTATTTTGATCAGTCCAATTCAGAGATTGTCAAATGATAGTGTTGCACTTAGTATCAGATCCTTATTGGCACATCAGCTTTCTTAATTTGGTATCAAGTTTGTTAAATTGTTGCACTTTGTATCAAGTGGAGTCTTGTCAATGATTGTGTACCAGATTGGTTAAAGATTGAATTGCATTTACTTTATTTGGAGTAATAATTATTGAAGATGTTCTTTGCATTAGTGCTAGTCGAAATCAGATTTGATTAGATAACATCTTTGATTTCCAAATTTGATAAGGTTGCATTAGTTGGATAAATTGTCCATTGGTTGAGTTATTGATTGCCATCACTTGTTTAGCTTATTAGCTAAGTTCCCTTAATTTCATGCGTTTTCATTTCATGTTTGCAACCCCAAAACCCAATTCTAATTGAAACCCATAAATATCAACGACACATAAACTCAAGCACGAATCAAACAACCTCAACTAGCCTTAGGAAAAATACGACATGTGGCCCCTTTACTACGTTTTCATACTTTGATTGCAAAAAGGGTTTCTAGCTTTCACACATCTAAATTTTGAGACCCACTTTCATGACACCTATCCCGGGTCCATCAGTTAGCGTTTGTTTATTTGTGTTATTAGTATTTTCACTTGTGCACGCTAACATTGTAGGAAGAATCCGCAATCGAAGTGGGTGATCGACTATTCACCCCCTCTTGCTAAACGTCAAGGTCCCAACAAGTGGTATCAGAGCGAGGTTCGCTCGTCTACGAACTAACCACCGAGAGAATATAAATCTAAAGGAAATGGCGATTGAAGAAAGATTAGGGGACGATATCAATGTTCCACCTTCCTACGACCCCGAGAGTTTCGAGTATTGGAGAATGTGGACAAAGACATAGTTTGGCATGGATTGGATTCTCATGATCGCGCTCAAAGAACCATTTGAAGTTCCAAAAGATAAACACTGGAAAAAGCTCCGACCAAGATATTGGAATAAAGAGCAACAAACACAATCAAAGGCAAACGAAAAGGTAATTTCAATATTACTTAATATTTTGCATAATGATGTTATGAGTGGTGTAGGTGAATATAAAAATGCACACGAATTATGGAGCAAGATGTTAGTGCTCCATGAAAACCCTACACAAGCTCAAGTAGTGGAAGAGCCCAAGGAAATGAGCTCAATGGTCCAAAAAGAGGAGAAGGACTAATCGGATGAAGAAAGAAGCTCAACATCCGAAGAAGAGGAGAATGAGGAAAATGATTCATCCATCTCCTCAGGTGAAGTGACACAAGAAATTGAATAATCATCCACTTCATCGAAGGGGGGCATTGGACTGCGGTAAAGCATATACTAAAATACTTGAGACGGACTAGGGACTATATGCTGGTTTACCGGGCAGACCAATTAATCCCTGTGAGTCACACGGATTCAAATTTCCAGTCAGATAGGGACAAGAGTAAGTCTACTTCAAGGTTTGTGTTTACTTTAGGAGGTGAAGCCATAGTATGGAGGAGTGTCAAGCAGAAATGCATGGCGGACTCCACTATGGAAGCTGAGTATGTGGCAGCCTCAGAGGCGACCAAGGAAGCTGTATGGCTCAGGAACTTCATGATGGACTTGGATGTGATTCCTGGTTTGCCCAGATCTATCACAATTTATTGTGATAACAGTGGTGCAGTTGCAAACTCAAAGAAACCATGAGACCATAAGACGAGTAAACACATAGAGCGCAAGTACCACCTGATACTAGAAACCGTAAAGCGAGGAGAAGTAGCTGTCGCCAATATTGTATCGGAGGACAACCTGGTGGATCATTTCACTAAGGCCCTTCCAGAGAGAGCTTTTGATTGACATGTGGAGGATATGGGGGTTAGATGTATGACAGTATGAGGACAGCAGAGTCTTTGAGTATAAGTGGGAGATTGTTAAATGTATACTAAAAGACTTGTCCTTTTATATAAAACATCTACATTTTGAAAGAGAATCACAACAACACAGTTGCATGTTTAAATTAGTATATACATAACAATCTCATACTCTGCATTGTATATAACTTGGTGTGTGGTGACACACAGAAGATCATGTTATCAATTCCTTGCATAGTATAAGTAGAGGCTCACAACCGAGATAGAGTTGGACAAACCATTGGGATGGTTGTAGTGTAATTAGGTGTGATTTGTCTTGACCATAGAATTACACTAGTGCACATTGTGTGCATTGAGCAGGACCAAAATAGAGGTGATCCAGTTTGTACTGACTTTATAATTCGATCGAACCTTGGATTATTATGGAGTACAATCTGTTGGATCGAGAAAACACGATAGAGGGGGGGGGGTGAATATCGTGAAAGCATTTCGGATTAGAAAAGAGAATGCGCAGCGGAAATTTAAATCAAACACACGGAACACAAGCGTTTTTACTTGGTTCGGAGTCGCGATCGGCTCCTACTCCAAGGCCCACGGTCCTTGACCATTTACTGCGGGCAATTCTATAATGGCGCAAAGATTTAAAAAGATTTGTACAATAGTAGTGCAGTAAAAAGGACAAGTATACTCTTCGTTACTGACGCCCGGTGTGGATCGTACTTCGGAGCAGAGGGTCGTCGTCGGCACTAGAATCTCGAGTTCAGAGGTTTCCGGAGCAGAGCGCTTGAGCGAAGAGCGTAAAGGCGTTGGAAAAATTGATTGTCGAAGCCTTAGGGGTCGACCCCCTTTTATAGTACTCCTAGGGGCGCTTGACACGTGCCTTTGGATCCGAGAATCCTCATCCGAAGCTCGGTCAGTGCTTATCCCTCCAGAATCGGCCTCGGAGCCGACGGGGGCGCCCGGGACACTGGGGGCGCCCTGGTTGATGTGGTCTGCTGGCTTTGTGACTGTTTTTGCTTCGATTCAGTTTTGGCTTTGACTCAGGGCGCCCGGACCTCCAGGGCGCCCTGCTTACTGTAGTTTCGAAGCAACTCTGATTTGCTTGTTTTACCTTGACCTTGGGGGCGCCCGGGACCTTCAGGGCGCCCTGCCCAGCTATCTGCCCCTCTCCTTTGGGGCGTTCTGAGCTGCAGAAACACATTCCTTCGGTCCTGCATACAAGGTTAGTTCCAAAACAACAAAGTAAGAGTATTAGATGAATTTTTTACAGTCGTAGCTGTCTTGGTTCTGACTTTGGGTCTCCCAAATGGAACCCTAGGTCGAACCGACGCCTACTGTTCCCTCAACGGGGAATGCGCCGTCACCTACTCCTCTTAGGAGAATTTACCTTTTGCCAATCTGTCCTCCGGTTGGACTTTTGCCCAGTTTTACTCACCAGGTCTTCGAGCCCAAACCGCGACCAGGTCTTAGTGCCCACCTTCCGAGCAGGTCTTCGGTGCCCAGCTCTCGGCCAGGTCTTAGTGCCCAATTCCTCGAACCAGGTCTTCAGTGCCCAACCCTCGGCCAGGTCTTAGTGCCCAACCCTTGGTCAGGTCTTAGGCGCCTAGCTCTCGGCCAGGACTTAGTGCACAACCCTTGGTCAGGTCTTAGGTGCCCAGCCCTCGGCCAGGACTTAGTACCTAGTGTTCCTAGGACTTTTCCTGCACACTTAAGTATCATTATTAGATCACAAATAATACTTAACTTTGAATTCTTTGCCAATATCAAAACAAGGTTCGATATGGTGCTTCCAGCACCAACACAATCTCTAAATCCCGATATAATAACGGGCACGTGTAGTTAGTATTTTATTTCTTTGATTTACCAATGGGCGAGATTTATTCTGCTAAATCGATAGACCCAATAAGTTAGGAAATAATATTAATTACATGGTGTGCCATTGATTATTGATGGAATCCGTGTCCTGGTGAGTCGGGATGATGATGCCCCCTTGATGAGCTCATAAGGTTCATCATGTTAAACCCTGTAGGTGAATTTGATCCAACTTGATGATAAGGTTGAGTTGTTCTAATCAAGGAGTCAGAAGTTGATTAATTAAAATTGCCAGTAATTTAAATTAATCAACGGACATTCGATATCTTTAACACGGGGAGATGGATGTACTCATAATAGGTGTAACCCATATGAAAATATAGGGGTTGGTGAGGAAGTTCAATGGAGATCCTTTAGTCGAATGAATCTTCATTAATGGATCGGATTTGGATCCATTAGCGGGCCAAGTCCCAACTCCTCCTCATAGTCCCTATCTTAGCCCTATATATACCCCATGGAATCAAGAAACCAAGGCTAATCCAATTAATCACCACAACCCAAGGCTTTTCTCCTCTCCCTCTCTTCCTTCTCTCTCCTAGGTCACGGCAAAGAGGAGAAGCTTCCCCTTCTTCCTGTTTTTCTTCTCTTCCTCTCATCCACTCAGTGGCTGACCTATAGATAATGGGGGAATTCTTCTCTCCCTTTTGTAAGGTCCGACAAGGAAGAGGAGGTGGCCGGTGTTGGGTTGGAAAGGAGGTTGTTTTCTCTCCTTCTTCTTCTTCTTCATCTTCCCCTCGGAGCTTGCTTGTGGTCGGGGCACCTTGGAGACCTTGGAGTTGCCGGCCGCACAAGCAAGGAGGAGAAGAGGCCGGCGATAGCAAACCCTAGGACTAGGGTTTTTGGTTGGCAAGTGAAGAAGTGATTGTTTGGTGTCCCTTGGTGATTTCGGTTCTTAGTAGCTCGTCACCCACATGACGTCCAAGAGGGAGGGTCATAAGGTAGAAGGCTACGAGGTAAAGGAAGGTATAAATTTCTTCCTTGACTCCTTGTTTTTCTTATCATTTCATGTGACTTGTTAATTAATTATTATGTTCTTGATTATTTGTTAATCATTGTTAATAATTAATTATTGGGCCTCGATAATAAACACAAAAATCGGCGATCCACTCGTCGTCTTTTCCGCGGTTGATCGGTTAGGCGAATTACAAGGCTCGATCATTGAGATTGGCCAAGTTGTAATTCGAGCCGATCGATACGATGACGAGATGGTCGTTTGGGAGACGGGTCTCCATTCGGATTAATTTTTAATCCATAGACAAGGAGAGGTCTCTCAAGGATGACCAAATACCAAATATTTGCTTAGGAAACCGCCAAGCCATACCCATCAAGGCTGTACTGAATCGAAGCTCGGTACCTATGGCCTGGTGCAAACTCTGCCAAAATCGCGAAGTGAAACGCAGGTCTTTTTCTGATATGATGCTCAGGGGATCACCGTGTAGTCTGATAATCTCATGGTAGTACAACTCTGCCAGCTTGCCCAGTGAATCTATCCTCTGAATTCCCAAGAAATGAGCAGATTTGGTTAATCGATCAACGATCACCCAATTTGGATTGTGTCTTCTCTCAGACCTCGGTAATCCCACAATGAAATCCATAGTGATGTGCCCCTATTTCCACTCAGGAATAGGGATCTTTTGAAGTAATCCGGTAGGTCTTTGATGCTCGTCGACCTTCACCTGCTAGCACACTAGACATCTAGCAACAAAATCCGCGATGTCTTTCTTCATACCGTTTGACCAGTAAGAACGTCTCAAATCTCGATACATACAGGTTTCGCCTGGATGTATAGCAAATCGAGATCGATGAGCCTCCTGAAGTACTCATCCATGACCGGATGTGACTTAGGTATGCACAATCTCCCTCAGAAATTTAAAATACGTTATCTCGTGTAAAGTCATCTACTGCTCTAAGGCTATCCAGCTACCTAAGAACTGCAGATGCTGATCACTAGCCTGAACCTCTCTGATTCTCGTCCTGATTGAAGACTGAGCAACCATAGTTACCAACAACCCTTTCTCTATCTGATGTGAGTCACCACACACCGTGTTATTTACAGTGCAAAGTATTAGACGGTTATGCATATACCAATATAAATACGCATCAGCGTTATTGTGATTCTCTTTTAAAATATGGATGTACATACAGAAAAGACAAGACTTTTAGTATACATCCTAACAGTACTGACCCTGGGGTTGGGAACCAAGTAAATCCCATGAGTTATTGTTGTGTGTTTTTCTTATTTTATATTCTGCTGCGTACTAACACTCTGATAGCAAGAACGAATGAACTGACGATGAAGTTGATATTCACCCCCCCTCTATCGACGCCACCGATCCCAGATTAGTGCCCAATCCTGTAGACCAGGTCTTCATTGCCTAACCAACACGGCCAGGACTTAGTGCCCAATCATTCAGATTAGGAGTTAGTGCCTAGGTCAACTAGGACTTTCCTGCACACTCAGAGCAACGCATCAGATCACAAATAACCCTTAATTTTGAACACTTTACCAATATCAAAAAAATGTTTGATTTAGTGCTATTGATGATTAACTAAGTTGGGTAACGTCAAATATGGGGTGACTGGCTCGGTCCCATAGAAGTTTTCCACTAGTTGCTTGGGTAATTTGGGAAGCGCTCGCAGCGGGCGATCCAGAAGCCCAACATCCCATGATTGAGCATCCCATTTGGTGGAAAAATTCTTGCAAAATTCATCACAGCTAGGGATCGAACCGCAGGTACTTGGGATATAACTAGTTTCTCTTCCGCTACACCATAGCCTCGGGGGCTCAATTTAGTGTTGTTGACACCAACATGATGGTGGTAGTTAGATGTCATATCTCTATATCAGGGATCCATTTGCAAACTTAAGCTCCTTCAATGATCAATCCAATGACATACTGATATCGGAGGGTAGCTTCTTTTTCTTTATCTAGATCTTTTCTCCTTCTGGCGATTAGTCACTTGGTATGACCCTCGAGAGCTAGAGGGGGTGAATAGCTCTAATCGCTTCTCATCTCGATCTCGTGCTCATCATTTGAATGCGCAGTGGAAATCTTGATTCAAACTTGACCCCATATGTACATCTCTGAGATTTTACTTAGTATTTGCCTCTTAGGCGACTAATCCAAAGCTCTGCTCCTAGTGATCTTCCTCTACTATGAAGTTCTACTTTTCGGATACATTTCAGAGGCAGAGAAGCCTTTTACAACGTTGTTCTTACAAGAACACAACAATACAACAAGAAACAAGAAGGCAAAATGCCAATGAAAGAGAAAATGACTTTACAATGAATATCTTACTTTGATTGCTCTTTAGTTGCTTTGGATTGCCTCTTGGTGGTGGGAAATGGAGAAGCACTTCATCTCCAAACACTCAAGAACCAACTATTAATAACTCCTCAAAACCCTCTATTAAAGTCTTTAGGTCAGGGTTAATTCCCGTCTATCAATCGACTGATCTTACCCATCAGTCGATTGATATAATCTCTGACCATTGAACTATCTCTGAACTTTCTGTAGGATCAGTGCCGTCGATAGAGGGGGGAGGGGTGAATATCGACTCGTCAAATCTTTCAGAAAACTCGTCGTTTGTTCATTCTAGTCAAAGAACTAGTAGCACAGCGGAAAAATAAAGAACGAAAAGAATCAACACTCGTACACGTAGGGATGACAATTTTATCTGAATCCGACGGAGGATCCAACATCCGACCCGAATGGAGGAGGATATGGAGGGACTACCAATACCCTATATCCGACCCGAATACCTGATTAAATAAAAAAAATATATATACATTAAAGAATTTTTTTTTCAAAACCTATTAATAATTTGTGTTAATATTAGAAATAGATTATATATATGTTTAATCTATTTTTAAAATTATAGATATATATCTTTTTAACTATGATGTTAATTCTAATGTACATTTATTCAATGATATAGTTGGATAGAAAGAAGAAAAAGTATTAGAATATAAGATATCCGATCCTAAAATGTGTATGGGTATTCCGATGGATATCCGATACCCAATGGGTATGGGGATGGAGGATATACAATCCGACCCATTGCCATCCCTACGTACACGCGGGATTTATTTATTTGGTTCCCGACTCCTCAGGGTCAGTACGTCCAATGCCTATGTACACAGCGTGAGTCCACTATTGGTCTCCTTTCCAGAATTTCCGGAGGCGGAGAATACCCGTCATACAGTTGAGTTACAAGTACAAAAAGATATAACTGAAAATCCGAACTTGTAAACTAAAAGCAAACCAAATAAAAGTCAACCCAGCCAATCTGGAAGTCCGAAGTGCACTGCACTTTCTCCTAAAGCATCCTTGGTCACAGAGCTTCGACTTTAGTGATTTTTCTTCGCTCAGAATGAGCTAGCAGATGTAGAAAGTGATGTTCTGAGTTGAGGGGTCGAAGCCCCTTTTATAGTATCATCCAGGGTGCCCTAGAGCCCTCTGAGGTGACCTATAGGCCATCAAATCTAATCTGCAATCGCGGTCTTCGCGCAGGAATAAACCCAGCCATCCAGGGCACCTGGGATGGCCTTGAGGGTGCCCTAAAGCATGGGGGAGCCCTGAAGCTTGGGGCACCCTGGATGCTCCTCTCAGGTGCCATTTCCCCTGCGTTAGCTCTTTTGTCTTGCCTCCAACTCCAGGTACTTGCAAGACAATCAAACACAAGACAAATATACAAATTGGTTCTGACATTGGATTTCTCTCGAAACCCTAGGTCGAACCGACGACTAATGTTCCCTTTCCCGGGGAACGCACCTTAATCTACTCTACCCTGGAGAAGTTACTTTTACCAACCGGAACCTCCGGTTGGACTTTTACTTAGCCTCTGAGACTTCCGGATCTCGTGACATCCAAACCTCAACCCGTCTCTACTTCTGTCCATGGTCATCTCTCAGCTAAGTTGCTTGATCCCTCAGACCAAGACTTCGTTCCCAATTCCTCGAACCAGGACTTCGGTTCCCAACCCTCGGTCAGGTCTTAGGCGCCCAGCCCTCGGCTAGGACTTAGTGCCCAATTCCTCGAACCAGGACTTCGGTGCCCAACCCTTAGTTAGGTCTTAGGTGCCCAACCCTCGGCCAGGACTTAGTGCTCAATTCCTCAAACCAGGACTTCGTGCCTAGGTTAACTAGGACTTTCCTTCACCTTGATAAAGACTTCCTTTTCTTGCCATATTAATCCTGACTATACTTCCCTTTTGCCAAACATCAAGTCCTGTTTGGCTCACTTCTTGGTCTAACTGACCAACCCTGGGTTTTCTGCCAAACATCAGATCTTGTTTAGCTAACCCTTGTTCTAACTGATCAAACCTTAGTATATTAACCAGATTAAATCTAGGTTTGATCACCCTGCCAAACATCATGTCCTGTTTGGCAAACCCTTGGTCATCTTAGCCAACCCTGGGTATTATCTACTCTGCCAGACATCAGATCTTGTTTGGCTAACCCTTTGTCAACCTGATCAAACCTGGGTTTACCCTACCAAACATAAGGTCATGTTTGGTTTAATCCTTGATCACTTTGACTAACCCTTACCTTGTCTAACATATATATTACTAACTTAAGTATATTGTTAAACATCAAAACATTAGAGGAAGACATCACTGATGCATCTTGCACCAACAATCTCCCCCTTTTTGATGTTTGACAATATCTTAAGTTAGATTGGGTCTAAGGGTTAAATCTAGGTTTAATCCTTTGGGAGAAATAGAAAAAAAAATTAACTTAAACTCTTCTCTCCCCCTTTGTCTCACATCAAAAAATTACAAAAAAGCTTACGCCAACAATGAAAATTTTTGAAAAAATGTAACTTAAGCCTTTTTCCCATTTGAGATAATTTCTCTCCTCCTTTTGAAAATACTTATATAATTTTTGAAAAAAATGATTTTCTAAATTCTTCCCCCCCCCCCCCCCCCCCCGCCCCCTTTTTTTTTTTTTGAAAAACTAAGTACTTATTTTATAAAGTATAAAAAAACACTAAGTACTTAAATTGCACCAACAATATGGATATATATATATATGTTAAAATCCATAAAGAGTATAAATCCTAGAACCTAGGGTAAATCCACAATTACACAAGTAAAATATGGGTCAAACACTGATTTAAGCATATAAAATGATCAATAAAATGATACTTATCAACTCCCCCACACTTAAGCTTGAGCGTCTCGCGAAAAGTACTAAATATGTATCCCCTAGCTTTTTCTCAAACATAAGTAGAAGCAATTGAAAATAAATTACCTAGGGTTGTTAATTCTCAAAAATCTAAGCTCTATGGATTAGTATCTTGTCCTTAAATCAACAACTTAGCAATTTCAACCTTCATGATTCATTGAGATGAATTTCACTCACTAGCCTTTCAAGGGAAGTTCTTGGTGGCTCTCTTCTTAAGTTCTAAGTACATGATGAAAATGGAGCTCACTCATACACACATGATTTTTGCACTACCATATGCTTGCTTGTTATCTACTCTCCACCATTATTCATGATTCAAATCTACATCTATAAAAGTTTATTCAAAAGTGAGAGATATATGAAATGGTAAATAATTAGGTAAAAGCCAAGAAAATAGAAAATTTGAATGAGTGGAAGACTTGAATGCTCAAGGATATTTTTGATGTACTTTGCCCTCTCGTCAATCATCATAATGAAATCCAAAGTGTGGTAGAGGGAGGCTTTGGTATTGCCCTTTAAAATTTTGATGAAAAAGCCTCATCAACTCCTTTGTGCCACTTTTCCATCTTGCGTGCCAATCTTGCTCTTTGTTTTATTTTCTAATTTTTTTTTCTCTTCCTTTCTTTTCTCTAATGAAATCAGAATGTATTGGAACAAAACTCTGATTCGGATGAGAATATCTCCACTGATTTCATGGTACCAACAACTCATTGTGTGCCAACTTTGTTCCTTTTGTTTTTCTCAAACTGTTTTTTTTTCTATTTTTTTTTCAAGCTGCTAACTTCCTGATTTTTCTGCAGCTTCCCTTTATTCATTCATGGCGCGACCAGCTTCCAAACTTCTCCCAGATCTAGAGCACTCAAGTGAAACCAAACTCAGAATTCTGCTTCACAGTTTTTTTTCAAGTCTACTTTGTTTTTTTTTCTGCTCTCAAAGTTTCAAACCGATTTCTTTTCCTCTTCAATACAGATTCAACAGCAGAGTCTTCAATTGTTTCAGCACCTCACAGCTTCTCACTTCCAGTATTTCCAGATTATTCAGATTTCGAAACATCTTCTTCCACTTAATAAGCTTGGCAATTTGCTTCCTTGTGTCATTTTTATTTCCTTTCCACTTTGGCTCAGATTTTTCTTCCTTCTTCGACTGAATTAAATTTGGCACAGAATTTTTGCACTGGTTTCAGATTATCACAGCTACAATTCATCCTCTAGCATAATGGTCGAAACATGCTCTATAGCAAGTTTGATACAACATTCTTCATTTGCGTGCCATTTCTTTTCTTCATTGCAGATTTTTTTTTTCATTGTATGCCATTTGTTTTCCTTGGATTTTCAAATAATGAGCAAGAATCTAGATGCTTCAATTGTTGTCTTCCTTAACTACTTCTTCTTGCTTGATCTTGATACCAAACTCAACTCAATTTGGCACATGATAAAAAAAAATATTTTTTCTCAAAAGAAGTGCATCCTTGATAAAACTTGATTGCAAATCACTAACCACTCCCCCACACTTAATCTTTTGTCCGTCTCGGGCAAAATAGCATCAAAGAACAACCCCAAACAAACAAGTCCCTGTAAAAATATGGTTAAGAGTAGAAGATAAGGAAAGAAAAATAGAAAGATCATGATTAGTGTCAAGAATTGATATGGAAAGGTAAACAAATTTATTAGCCTCTATAGATGTGATCCAATCATTGAAATATGATTTTGAAAGAACCTAAGCAAGTTCTAGAGTACAATCACATGTATGTGTCACAAAAATAATGCTAATCCTCCCTAGGTAAAAATAATTCATCTCAAGTCCTCAATCAAGAATCCATGGCCAAGTAGTACTCATGCATCCAAGATTTCATCCATGAGTTCCAATCTAAAGTTTTAACAATCAAATTTAATTTGTTTTCAAAAGACTCTAAAATGTTATCAAGAGAACCTAGCGGGATACATTTATTCCTATTCATGAAGAAAATGTGCCAAAAGACATAAAATGATATTTACAATGTCTATTTATTAATTCTACTCTATTCAAGCATTTATTAGCAAGGATCCATTTTTTTAAAAGAAAATTCTACTTCTAAAGAACATAAAAATGAAACATGCAATGAAAGAAAATGCAAGAAGGAACAAACTCCCCTTTATTTCTGGCGGTCGGAGTCTATCAAGAAGTAATCTCCATCGTGGTAGTGGAGGAGTAGGAGCAGCTAAAAAAATTTCCTTCATTTGCTCAATTTTATTTTGCATTACTCCCCCACACTTAAACTTGACAGCAAAATGTTCAAGTGGCTGTGGACGATTAATGTTCAACATCCATTTTAGAGGTGGAGTGCTATGAGTCAAAGTAATATCATCTCCTCTCTCTTTATTCTTTTTGGAAAACCTTCCAAGGGTTGAAGACTGCCTAGATGGAGTACCCACTCAAGAAATCTCTGGGGCCATGCAAAAACATGTAAAACCTTTCTCAAGTGTGTAGGGTAAGATAAAAGTGTAATACCATCAATCTCTACATTAAATGTATCCAAAAATGCATCGCATCCAATAAAATCAATTTTTGGTACCTCAGTGAATTTTTCACAAGCAGTTTCTACATAAGGTGTATCAGAAAATGTTTCATAGTCAATAAGATCAATCTCAGGTACCTCCATAAGTTTTTCACACTCAATTTGAGCATAAGAAATAGCAAGAGATTCTTCACAATAAACAACTTCAATTTCAGGCTCTTCTAAAAATTTTTCACAATCAATTTTAGCATAATCTATCTCAAGAATATCATAGCAATGCATAAAATCAAGCCTGGGTGCCTCTAAAGAATTTTCAAAATTATTTTTCACAAATGATGTATCAAGACATTCTTCACATGCAAATCTAGACATCTCCCTAAAATTTTCTAAAGGAAAAGAAAAAATACTTACCTGATCGTGTTCAAAAATGTCTGTTGGTTCTACAAGAAATACCTCCATCTCAGGCTCAAATTCTGGTGGACATTCATCTGGAATAGGTGATCCTTGGGTACTTGCTCTCATCATGCAAGTCCCTACACTTTCTGGAAATGGTGGTGGTCCCTGGGGCTCTGTGCAATCCCCTACACCTGTAGAATCATCTCCTGTACATGCCTCCTTAGTAATACCTGCAACAACCTTATTAAAAAGATTAGGACTATCAATAGCAGTATCATCACAAAATAAAAAACAAGAAAACTCCGGTAAAGCTTCAGTTTTGAAATCAAGACTGTCACATGTTTTTCCATTCATCACCTCAGCATCCTCTGAAATCAAAGCTCCTCCCACTATGTCAAATGCACCATCATCATCAATAAACTGTGCCTCAACAGTCTCCTCTGCGGTGTCTATGCTCATAATAGAGTGATCTCCCCTAGGGTCCTTCATGGCATCAAAAATGCTAAACTGGACTACTGTGTCTCCCACCTCCATCGAAAGTGTGCCAGCATATACATCAATTTTTGTTCTAGCAGTCTTCAGAAAAGGCCTTCCAAGGATAAGTGGGGATCTACGTGCAAGATACTCTCCCTCCATGTCTAGAATGTAGAAGTCTACCGGGAAAATCAACTCTTTCACTTTAACCAAAACATCTTCAATAATTCCTGTCGGGCGAGTCTGGCTTCTGTCCGCTAGCTGAATCACAACTCCAGTGGGTTGTAGAGGACCAATGCCAAGAATCTGGAAGACTATCCTGGGCATGACATTAATTGAAGCTCCTAAATCCAGCATGGCATCATGTAGCGTGGTGCTCCCTATCTCACAAGATACAGTAAACATCCCAGGATCTTCACATTTCTGAGGTATGGCATGGATGAGTGATGAAACATTCTTCCCCATGCTGACCATTTCATTTTCCTTAAGCTTCTTCTTGTGAACACATAGATCTTTCAGGAACTTCGCATATTTAGGAACCTGTTTAATCATCGTCAGCAAAGGTACATTAATTTCTACTTTGCTAAAAAATTTTACCAGCTCGTTGTACTCTTTGGTTTTCTCCTCCTCCACTTGTCTTTTGGTTGGAGTTCTCCCCTGTGGAAAAGGCAAGGGCACCCTAAATTCTTCCTCTTGAACCGAAGATGGAAGGGCTGATTTGTGAGCTGCTGCCCCACTTGGAATGGCTGCTGTAAAATCTGTTTCGCCACTGATTTGTGCTTCGTTTTCCACCAAAATTATAGGATTGCTTGATGAGGGAGTTGAGCATGGGCTAAGGGTGGAATCAACTGAATTTAAAGAGGTTTCGGGTCTGTTTTGGGATGGAAATGAAGATGCTGCCCTGTTTTCAGAAAATTCAGCTCTTGGATCATTTTGAGTTGATGCAACCTTCCCACTCCTCAAATAAATTGCGCTAACGTTTCCCTTAGGGTTAGGAACAGCTTGAGAAGGTAGTTGGCATGATCCCTGAGCTTTATTTTGATTTATTTCACTAGCCATTTGCCCAATTTGCCTCTCAAGGTTTTGTATGGCGGCAAAAAGATTTCCTTATTGTGTTTGTTGTATTTGGGACTGTTGGGGTTGATAGGAGGGCTGAAATTGTTGTTGGAAGGGCTGATAAGTATGCTGGAATGTTGGAGAATTTTGTTGAGAATTACACCCTTGAAAATTCTGATTTTGAAATGGAACTTGTTGTGGTGAGGGCTGAAATTGATTGGACTGAAATCCTTGATTTTGGGGCTGAAATGTTTGGTTCCAAGGATGGAAATTTTGCTGTGGTTGTTGAACTTGCTGCTGTGAAGGTTGGTATTGTTGCTGAAAATTCAAATTCCCATGGAAACCTTGTTGAACCCCTTGCAACGGTTGCTGGAAATTCTGAAATGTAGGCAGAAAATTCTGATTTTGGGTTTGAAATTACTGATTTTGATGCTGAGATTGTTGTGGCTGCTAGAAAAATTGTTGGGGTTGCTAAATGTGTTGTTGTGGTGGGCCTTGTTGGTAAAAGAATTTCCATACCTCAAATTTGGATGATCCCTCCACCCAGGGTTATAAGTAGGAGAGTATGGGTTATTCCTAGCTTGAAATTGTCCCCTAACCAAAGCTGCTATTGTCTCATCCTGATGGAGGTTGGGGCATGAATCTGAATTGTGTTCTTGACTAGAGCAAATGCCACATACTCTCACCACTTGGCTTGATTGTGGAGGTACCAAAATATTGGAATTTTGATTTGCATTATTAACACTCAATTGCTTAATAAATGATGTGATCTCTGCCAATGAATTCTTTATCTCTTTCTAATCATTAGAAACCACCTGAACTTCTCCCGCTCCTCTGGTGGATAATGCTCTGCTTCCAAACTGTTGTGAGTTCTCATCCATATTTGTAATTAGCTCCCTAGCTTGATGTGGTGTTTTGTTGACTAAGGCCCCTCCAGCTGCAGCGTCAATCATAATCCTATCCATCTGTAATAGTCCCTCATAAAAGTACTGGATGAGGAGCTGCTCACTAATCTGATGCTGGGGGCAACTGGAGCAAAGCTTGTTGAATCTCTCCCAGTAATCATAAAGTGTTTCCCCCACCACTTGCTGAATGCCACAAATACTTTTTCTGATAATTGTTGTTCTGTAGGCTAGAAAATATTTCTCTAAGAATGCCTTCTTCATGGAAATCCAGCTAGACACGTGCCCAGTAGGTAAGTAGTAAAACTAGTCCTTAGCTGCTCCAGTCAAAGAAAATGGAAAAGCCCTCAGTTTGATGTCTTCCTCTGAAATACCCTGAGGCTTCATAGTGGAGCAAACAACATGAAACTCATGCAGGTGTCTATTTGAATCTTCTCCAGATAATCCTTGAAACTTAGGCAAAAGATGGATGAGTCCAGATCTGAGCTCAAAATCTCCACCCAGCTCTGGATAGGCAATACTGGAATACTGAAATGAAGCATCTGGTGCTGCGAGTTCTTTCATGGTCTTCTGGTGGTCCGCCATTTGATCAACTGAATAGACTGAAATAGAATGAGTAGGAATAATGCCTAATCCCTCTAAAACACTGAGCTGGCTCCTCCTAGCTCTGAAAGTCCTCTCAATCTCAGGGTCAAAATCCTCAAGATCACCACTTGTAGACCTGGTTATAAAATAAAAAACAAATCACAGTAAAAGTATATAGAAAATATAGACAGAGGAAACAAATAAAATCAGATCACCAGATATAGCAGTAAGTGCAAAAAAAATAGATCAAGAAAAATATAAAATGAACACAAGCAAAAATCAAACAACTCAATTAGTATGTTCCCCGGCAACGGTGCTAAAAATTTGATGACCGTTTGTGTCGTGTCACGGTTTCAAATACAATTAGTGTATCGAACTCCTCTACACTAATGTACCATAGAGTAACTCGAGTCGTCTCCCAACGAATGTAATTGGTACATGATAATTCTCAGGATCGTATTTTATTTCTTTTGGATTTTGGATGATAACTGGGGTTTGGATTTGAGTTGCTAAGACTAATAAACGAAATGAATAGCAAAGCTAGTATGAAATCTAATCCTAATTAATGAAACACAGTGCGAATAAAGAAGATCTACTCTAATCTAAACCATACTTGCAAGGATTAAAGCAACATAAAGTAAAGCAATTAACAAAACCTAGATCAATCCAACATAATTTCATCCAAATAAAAACATGAACTCAAGGCAATTAAAAGAGATAAGACAAGCAAGAATTAAGCCAAACAAGAGACATGAAATTAAACCTAGCTATAGAAGCATTTAGTCGAACAACTTATGAGTCGAATTCAAAATGACATGAGTGCATGCAATTTGAAATAGGGAAGTTCAATCCAATACAAACGTTCTTCAATTGACACAAACTATCTACACATAGCAACATTCAAGATTGATCATTGAAACACAATAACTATCCCCAAATCAACACATAGCTATGAAATGGAAGTTGTTGTCTACTGGATCGGATGAAGGAAAACAACTGCAGTGAAGAAATGAATCTGTTGTAAATGAACTGCTGGCATTGTGATGGAATTGCAACCGAATAGGTAGCTGCCGAGTCTTGCTAAAGGAAGAGCTGCTGTCAAGGAGATCTACTGCTGGAAATTGAAACTATCAAGCGACTGAATTCAGAAAATTTAAGCTGCTGTGAAGAAACAAATTGCTGCCAAATGCTATTGAAGAAGTGACCACAATTGCAGAAATCGAAAGACAGTTGAATCTAATTGAATCCAAGCAAAACAGAAAATTGCTGTGAAGAACTGGAATTAAATTGTTGAAAAATGAAACTACTGAGAAAGCAGATACTAGAGAAAAACAAAACTGGGAAGAAGATGTAATGGCTACTGCGGTGGAGATGGAGATCACTTCCCTCAACCCTAGAAGAAGCTGGCGAAGGAGATGGATCAGCTAGGGTTCGGAACCCCCAGAGCCCTAGCTGTGGTGGTGGTGGACATGCTGCGACGATTGTGTTCGGCTAGGGTTCGGAACCCCCAGAGCCCTA
>JAGFNQ010000943.1:30987-110459 GCA_024364735.1 Boesenbergia rotunda
GAGATCATCCTCCCTCTTTATTCTTTTTGGAAAATCTTCCAGGGGGTTGAAAACTGTCTAGATGGAGTACCCACTCAAGAAATCTCTGGGACCCTGCAAAACCATGTAAAACCTTTCTCATGCGTGTAGGGTAAGGTAAAAGTGTAATATCATCAATCTCTACATAAAATCAATTTTTGGTATCTCAGTGAATTTTTCACAAGCAGTTTCTACATAAGGTGTATCAGAAAATGTTTCACAGCCAATAAAATCAATCTCTGGTACCTCCATAAGTTTTTCACACTCAATTTCAACATAAGAGATAGCAAGAGATTCTTCACAATAAACAACTTCAAATTCAGGCTTCTCTAAAAAAATTTCACAATCAGTTTTAGCATAATCTGTCTCAAGAATATCATAGAAATGCATAAAATCAAGCCTGGGTGCCTCTAATGAATTTTCATAATTATTTTTCACAAACGATGTATCAAGACATTCTTCACATGCAAATCTAGACATCTCCCTGAAATTTTCTAAAGGAAAAGAAGAAATACTTACCTGATCGTGCTGAAAAATGTCTGTTGGTTCTACAAGAAATACCTCCATCTCAGGCTCAAATTCTGGTGGACATTCAACTGTAATAGGTGATCCTTGGGTACTTGCTCCCATCATGCAAGTCCCTACACTTTCTGGAAATGGTGGTGGTCCCTGGGACTTTGTGCAATCCCCTACATCTGTAGAATCATCTCCTGTGCATGCCTCCTTAGTAATACCTGCAACAACCTTATTAAAAAGATTAGGACTATCAATAGCAATATCATCACAAAATAAAAAACAAGAAAACTCTGGTAAAGCTTCAGTTTTGAAATCAATGCTGTCGCATGCTTTTCCTTCCATCTCCTCAGCTTCCTCTGAAATCAAAGCTCCTCCCACTATGTCAAATGCACCATCATCAGTAATGAACTGTGCCTCAACAGTCTCATCTGCGGTATCTATGCTCATAATAGAATGATCTCCCCTAGGGTCCTTCATGGCATCGAAAATGCTAAACTGGACTACTGTGTCTCCCACCTCCATCGAAAGTGTGCCAGCATATACATCAATTTTCGTTCTGGCAGTCTTCAGAAAAGGTCTTCCAAGGATAAGTGGGGATCTACGTACAAGATACTCTCCTTCCATGTCTAGAATGTAGAAGTCTGCGGGAAAATCAACTCCTTCACTTTAACCAAAACATCTTCAATAACTCCTACCGGGCAGGTCTGGCTTCTGTCTGCTAGCTGAATCACAACTCCAGTGGGTTGTAGAGGACCAATGCCAAGTATCTGGAAGACCATCCTGGGCATGACATTAATGGAAGCTCCTAAATCTAGCATGACATCATGTAGCGTGGTGCTCCCTATCTCACAAGATATAGTAAACATCCCAGGATCTTCACATTTCTGAGGTATGGCATGGATGAGTGATGAAACATTTTTTCCCCATGCTAACCAATTCATTTTCCTTAAGCTTCTTCTTGTGAACACAAAGATCTTTCAGAAATTTTGCATACTTAGGAACCTGTTTAATCATCGTCAGCAAGGGTACATTAATCTCTACTTTGCTAAACAATTTAACCAACTCATTGTACTCTTTTGCTTTCTCCTCCTCCACTTGTCGTTTAGCTTGAGTTCTCCACTGAGGAAAGGGCAAAGGAACTGAAATTTCCTCCTCTTGAACCGAAATGGGAGGGGCTAATTTTTGAGCTGCTGTCCCACTTGTTGGAGCTGCTGTAAAATTTGTTTCGCCACTGATTTGTGCTTCGTTTTCCACCAAAATTACAGGATTGCTTGATGAGGGAGTTGGGCATGGACTAGGGGTGGAATCAACTGAATTTGGAGTGATTTTAGGGCTGTTTTGGGCTGGAAATGAAGATGCTGCCCTGTTTTCAGAAAATTCAGCTCTTGGACCATTTTGAGATGAAGTAACCTTCCCACTCCTCAAATAAATTTCACTAACACTTCCCTTAGGGTTAGGAACAGCTTGAGAAGGTAGTTGGCCTGATCCCTGAGCTTTATTTTGATTTATTTCACTAGCCATTTGCCCAATTTGCCTCTCGAGGTTTTGTATGGTGGCAAACATATTACCTTGCTGCATTTGTTGGAATTGGGACTGTTGGGGCTGATAGAAGGGCTGATATTGCTGTTGAAATGGCTGATAAGTAGGCTGGAATGTTAGAGAATTTTGTTGAGAATTACAACCTTGAAAATTCTGATTTTGAAATGGAACTTGTTGTGGTGAGGGCTGAAATTGATTGGGCTGAAATCCTTGATTTTGGGGCTGAAAACATTGATTCCAAGGCTTGAAATTTTGCTGCGGTTGTTGGAATTGCTGCTGTGAAGGTTGGTATTGTTGTTGAAAATTCAAATTCCCTTGGAAACCTTGTTGAACCCCTTGAAACGGTTGCTGGAAATTCTGAAATGTAGGCTGAAAATGCTGATTTTGGGGTTGAATTTGCTGATTTTGGGATTGAAATTGCTGTGGCTGCTGTAAAGTTTGTTGGGGTTGCTGAAACTGTTGTTGTTGTGGGCCTTGTTGGTAAAAAGAATTCCCGTACCTCATATTTGGATGATCCCTAAGGGTTGTTTCTGGCTTGAAATTGTCCCCTAACCAATGCCGCTAGTGACTCATCTTGTTGGAGGTTGGGACATGAATCTGAATTGTGTTCTTGACTAGAACAAATGCCACATACACTCATCACCACTTGACTTGGTTGTGGAGGCACCGAAAGAGTTAAATTTTTACTTGCAATATTGAGACCCATTTGCTTAACCGCTGATGTGAGCTCCATCAATACATTCTTAATCTCCTTCTGATCATTAGCAACTACCTGAACTTCACTAACTCCTCTAGTAGACAAGGCTCTGCTTCCAAACTGCTGAGAATTTTCTGCCATATTTGAAATGAGCTCCCTAGCTTGATTTGGTGTTTTGTTGACTAAGGCCCCCCAGCTGCAGCATCAATCATAATCCTATCCATCTGTAATAATCCCTCATAAAAGTACTGGATGAGGAGTTGCTCACTAATTTGATGCTGTGGGAAACTGGAGCAAAGCTTGTTGAATCTCTCCAGTAGTCATAGAGTGTCTCCCCCACCACTTGCTGAATGCCACAAATACTTTTTCTGATAATTGTTGTTCTGGAGGCTGGGAAATATTTCTCTAGGAACGCCTTCTTCATAGAAATCCAGCTAGACACATGCCCAGTAGGTAAATAGTAAAACCAGTCCTTAGCTGCTCTAGTCAAAGAGAAGGGAAAAGCTCTCAGCTTGATATCTTCTTCTGAAATACCCTGAGGCTTCATAGTGGAGCATACAACATGAAACTCATGCAGGTGTCTATTTGGATCTTCTCCAGATAATCCTTGAAACTTAGGCAATAGGTGGATGAGTCCAGATCTGAGCTCAAAATCTCCACCCAGCTCTGAATTAGCAATGCTGGAATACTGAAATGTAGCATCTGGTGCTGCGAGTTCTTTCATGGTCTTCTGGTGGTCTGCCATTTGATCAACTGAATAGGCTGAAATAGACTGAGTAGGAATAATGCCCAATCCCTCTAAAACACTGAGCTGGCTCCTCCTAGCTCTGAAAGTCCTCTCAATCTCAGGGTCAAAATCCTCAAGATCACCACCTGTAGACCTGGTCATAAAATCAAAAACAAATCGCAATACAAGTATATAGAAAGATGAAACAAATAAAATCTGATCACAAGATATAGCAATAAGTGCAAAAATAGATCAAGAAAAATATGAAATGAGCACACAAGCAAAAATCAAACAACTCAACTAGTATGTTCCCCGGCAACGGCGCCAAAAATTTGATGGACCCAAAAGAGGTGTCACGAATGTGGGTCTCAAATTTAGATATTTATAAGCTGGAAACCCTTTTTGCAATTAAAGAATAAAAGCGTAGTAAAGGGGTCACAGGTCGTATGTAACGCCTGCTTTTTTTTTTCCATAAGCGGCGTTACGTTAACATGCTTAGGGCATGTAGACATCATAAGGCAGCGGAATAACTTTAACTTATACATGCCCTATTACCATTCTTAACTTAATGACATGGGAACCTTAGCATCTTAACTTTGAACTTAAGCATCATATCATGTCATACATAACATCATATCATAAGGTTCCAGAAGTCATTATTCAAACATATAAGTAGCCAAGGTGAAGTTCTAGCATAAACAGTAAATATATGGTTTCCTGGGCCAAGTCACTACTACACACATGCGTTCTTGCCCTCCTGTTGCTTCCATCATTTTCCCCTTGAATGATCTGCGGTATAAGGAAATAAGACTATAAGCACACAGGCTTAGTAAGACTCTTTCCTACTCACAAAAACCATTCATCATTCATCATCTCATAATGAGCACATGAAACATTAACATACTTGGTGCTCTACTTAGAACATAACATCTTACATCACTTATCGTATACATAGCATGGCATGAACATAAACATAGTAAACATTCTAAACATGGCATGATACATGGCATAAACATAAACATAGTAAACATTCTAAGCATGACATGATACATGGCATAAACATAAACATAGTAAACATTCTAAGCATGGCATGATACATGGCATAAACATAAACATAGTGAACATTTTAAGCATGACATAATACATGGCATAATACCTATCATAGCATGTGACCATCTTCTTAACATAATCATGACATAGATCATTCATTCTCATGCATACTTCTTAACATGAAACGTAAGCATAAAATCTTATCAACATAGCATAATGCATAACATGAATGGATGCATGAGTGGAATGCATATACATAAGGATGCTTAACTTTTAAAAACATACTTTTAAATGCTTAAACATAATCATCATAACATCATTTGGGGTCCCCGGCTTGTACCACATACATACATCATAGCGCGCATCCCTAGCAAGTCCGAGGTCTCGAGCCCCGACCTACTAGGGTAAGGACAGCATAGTCGGTAGTCCCCGAACCGAGGCGTTCTTAAGGTGCCCATCCCTTGGACCCATACTTCGGTCCGGTACAAGCCCATACATAAAGTAAAATACTTTTCATGTTTCATCATTCATAAGACATTCATAGCATAACCATGTTACATAAAGCATGACTTAACACATGCTTGTCCTTTCATTGTTCCTTCTTATTGCATAACATCATGATGCCTGTAAGGCATGAGCATTATCTTCATTCATAAACATGGTATGCATCTTCTTTCATAAGCATGACATGCATCTTTATTCATACAACATGGCATGCATCATTCTTATCATGAACATAAACATAACATACTTATCATGGCATCGTTCTTATCATGAACCTAACATAACATACCTATCATAGCATCATTCTTATCGTGAACATAACCCTATCCTACTTATCATGGCATCATTCATATCATGAACATAAACCTATCGTACTTATCATGGCATCATTCATATCATGAACATACAGAATAATTTAGCATGGTTCTTAATATAACATGAGCATATAACTTAGCATGGTTCTCTACATCACATACACATACATAGGTAGGATTTCCATAACATTCTACCTACCATTCAAATACATGGCCTAAAACATAAACATCCATGGTAACCCTATTAAGCATGGCATCCAGTCAGAACCTAAACATGAAACATAAAGCATGGTGCTTAAACCTTAGAGTCATGGTTAACATGATTCCTACCACATGCTTGATCCTATACATATAAATACTTTATGGTAACCATGAACCATCATTCTTTGAACCCTAACTCCACCCCCAAACCCTAGATCCAAGGCTTGGCCGAAACTTCTAAGGTGGAGTTCCATCAATTCCATAAACATGTAATATAGCATAAGGTAAAGGAACAATCATACATCATTTATGAGACCATAGGAAGTCCTTGGGGCTCATGATTAGGGTTAACCCTAACCTTTAGGCCACTTTCCTAGGGCTGGCCGAAACTTATAAGGCCATGGGGGTATGGAAAAATTCCATTAAAATCCCCAATCAATCATAAAACACTAATCACATCTTACCATAGAGCCATTGGAGCCCTTACATGAAATAAATCATAACTTTTACCCTATTAACCCTTCTTGGCCGAAACTTATAGAGTCTCTAGGCCATGTGAAAATTCACATAATCACCCTCCATCACCCTTATATCATGACAACATATAAAAATATATACTTGAAGTTTAGGACTCAACCCTAACCTTTGGGTCCTTGAGGTTGGCCGAAACTTATAGGGTCTCTAAGGTACCCCAAAAATTCTCAAAAATTGTATTAAATCTCTAGACATCATGAGAGTACATTAAACAACATGATTTGGATTTTTATCATCATTTTAGACCAAGAATCCCATGGGCCGAAACCTATAAGGTTAGATTCATGGGTTTCCTTTGGTTTTTCCAACATAAACATCATATACAACTTTCATATCATGTTAATCTTCAAGAAAAGCCATTATACCATAGGTGAGGGAGTCTTACCTTGGGTTTCTTGATTTTTTGAACCTTGAAAGAGAAGGAAATGGTAAGATCTTTGGACCCTTGAACCCCCTTGTCCTTGTATCTTTGGAAGACCCCTTAGATCTTGGGGATGAGACCTCTTGTGGAGCTTTTCCAATGGAGAACCCTTCCTTGGGTATTCGGCTAGGATGAGGGGAGGAGAAGGAAGAAATTGTAAAGTAATGGGAAGAAGAGGTAACTCCCAAAACCCCCCTCTTTATAGCCCATTAAGGAGGTAAATGAAGAGTCTCTCCATGACCCTTCATCTTCTTCTAAGCCTTAACCAATCTCCACTTCATTCCCTTATAACATTCCCTTGCTAGATGAGTTGGTTAAAGGATACATGGTTGTACAAGAGGTCCAAGGTTCAATCCTTGGCCCATGCACCTTATTTTTATTTTATTTTTCCTTTTTATTTTCTATTATTTACCCTAAAATTCTGAAAATTCTCTAAAAATTCCCCCATAATTATGTTAATATTTCTCATTAAAATTCCTTTATATTTCTATAAATTTTTACCTAAAATCTACCAATAATTATTGTACTAAAAAGCCCATATAAGGCCCATTAGTGCCCTTTTTCCCAATTTAAATGAGAAAACATGGATTTTCTAGGTCAAATTTTATATAAATATTTCTAGGTCTCTCGGAAAATTATCTAGACATGCTCAATATTTTAAGAAATATTAAGAGAATTTTCTGGGTCGTTACATCGTATTTTTCCTAAGGCTAGTTCAGGTTGTTCGATTCGTGCTCGAGTTTATGTGTCGTCTATTTTTTTTGGGTTTCAAATAAAATCTGGGTTTTGTTTGCAATTAGAAATGAAAATGCAATGGAAAGGAAGTAAACTTAACTAAAGGAACTAACCAAGGTAATGGCAGCTAAGGAACTTAACCAATAAGAAACCGAATCAAACAATTTCACTTAATCGAATCTGGGAACACAATCTGATATTAAGTGCAAGTCCAATGCAAAGCAAATGAATCAAAACAATGCTAAGCAATCTAAAACTAATCAACTCAAGGGCACTGCCGAAACCTAATTTGACACTATATGCAAGCAACAAAAGGGAAAACTCATATGCAAAGATGGATAATGGAATTCAGAAACTAACTGGATGCTAAACAAGCTAACTTCAAACACCTTATTACAAGTAAAATCTCATTTAACTTGATACCGAAACTGGTTTTTGATACAAAGTGGATAAAATGAAACAACTTGATACAAAGGAATAGAATCTTTTGCGCCTAAAATTTCTGCTAAATGCAACACTCGAAACTATCAAATTCAGAAATGCAACTAGTTCCTCAGCTTGAAAAGGTAAGCTATCATTCAGATGAAACTGAAGTCTGAAGGTAGAAATTCAGAAATGAGGTGCAGAACAGTGCAGAAATAAGAAAATGCAGAAACGTTACAGATTTGCAGAAAACACTACATATAAGCAATTCTCTGATACGCAACAGTTGCAGAAAACACTACATACAGATTTGCATAAAACACTACGTAAGAAAATGCAGAAACGTTCAGATTTGCAAAACTAACAGTGGCACATAGCAATTCTCTGATACGCAACAGTTGCTGACAAATGCAGTAAGGTATCTACATACAAGCAAGCATAAGCATACTAACACTTATCACTAATTTCAGGAATTAAAGCTAGCAACAAATTCAATTCGAAGTAGCAACAAAATTCAGAAGCTAAGCTGGTTCACAAGGGAAAGAAAAGGGAACTGATATGCAACAGATTTCTGAACAGAAATTCAGAAACAAAACCAAATTCAGAATCAATTCAATTGCAAAATAAACGGACCTATTGCAATCGTTCACTACACAAACAATCTGAATAACTAGAGTGCAGATTTGATAAACTAACAACAGCAGGAAACGATACAATTAAACTGATGCAGAATTCAGAAACTACAGCAGATACGAAAAACAGAGTTTAAATGGCAACTGAAACTGAAATTACAGCTACTGAACAGCAATTAACTAAGGAAATTAATCCTCAATCACTCCCTTGTCTCAAAACCTTCTTGCCGTCACACAAGAGTCAGCCAAGAACCCCTTCAACTCGCAAATCACTGGAAAAGTAGCTCCAAATTCAGATCTGCTCACAGACTTCAATCAGCTGGAAAAACCAATCTGATCTCCTTGATTTCGCAATGAACAAATGCGATTGAGCTTTGGTGATGATCAGAGTGTATCAGAAGACCCTTCAGATAGCTCTGATTGAAAAGGTTGGCACACAATCACAATCAAGTTGATCAAATCACAGAAACTGATGAAACCCTCACTCAGCCCCTGTTCCGATGCAAATCCGTGATTGAATCTCCATTGAAGCCTCTTCCAATGATCCAGATCTTGCTCCAAGGTGCTGATCGAGTTGGTCACGCCTTCAGATAGAGAAATCACCGAAGAAAACGAAGAACAAGTAAGAAATGAAGAACTCAGCTGCGAAGATGCGACGCCAGATCTGAACAGGGGAAGCTGTTTAAGTAGTTAACCAATGGATGGCTGAGATCATTTCACTTCCATCCAACGGCTGATCTTCGTCCGATTTGGTTCAAATTTCCCAGATCTTGATCAGAGGTCAGGATCATCCTCGGGGTAGCTCGGATCTGCCAGATCTACAACGGATGGTTCAGATCACCTTGATCTTTGAAGGGATGGTCTAGATCTCTCTGATCGTGATCCAATGGCTAGATGATCTCCGATTGGGCTGAAACCTTCATATCCTGATCTGATCACTCGATTAGCCTTAATCCCATCTCGGATTGATCAGAAGTTCTTAGATGGCCTAAATCTAAGCGTTTTTGCATCGGACGGTCCAAATTAGTTGACGTTTGATCACTTGATCCAGTCCACTTTTGATTCAACATTGACCCACATGACCTAGGTCCATGATCCTTCCAAGCCTACAAAAGTAGATCAAAAATTTAATGACAAACAACTCAAATATATCAAAATTTACAATTAGGTCCAAAAAGAATATAAATCCTATAACCTAGGGTAAATCCACCATTAAGCAAGTAAAATATGGATCAAACACGGATTTAAACATATGAAATGATCAATAAAATGATACTTATCAACCATACTCAATATCAGAGCAAGAAGAAGCTTCCACCTCCGTCAAAGCAAAATCAAAAGATCATATAATTTGCATTGGGTGCAACCAAAAGGGACACTACAAGAACAAGTGTCCGTTGGGTAAGAAAAGGAGGTAAACCTCAAGCTCAATTCAAATAATTTGAAAACTAACATCAGTTGTAGGGATGGAGCAAAGAAGGATAAGAAGCATATAATTTTCTTCACGTGTGGTGAGCATGGACACTACCACACCAAGTGCCCTAAGAAAGGAGAGATCAAGAAATTGGTGCACTTAAAGAAATTGGAAAAGAAAAGGAGCTCGAGTCAAGGGGGAGCTTCAAAGGTAAAAGGGAAGGTAATCTCTTATTTAAAGTTAAATCCAATTTCAAATTCTTATATGCTTGTTAAGAATAATCATGGATTTAGGTATAATGATAGGGATAGGGTTAATGTGGTAGACAATTCTAGAAAATCATTACCCAAGGCTAGACCAAGAAAGACCCAAACTACCATGCCTAAAGGAAGGAAGGTGGTTAATGATTGAGGCACAAATCCCAAGAAGGGGAGATATATACCTAGGAAGGTGGGTAGGTCTAGGAATGTCCAAGGTGGACATTGTTGACTCTAGGGTTAGAGCTCTAGAGTTGGAAAATCAAGTCTTGAGGGAAAAGCTTAATAAGTTAGAGAAAACTCTAGATAGAATCACTATTGGATCTAAGGGTTTAGGTATGGTGTTGGGTGGTCTAAAATCCGACAATGATAGATCGGGTCTAGGATACCGATCTAAGGTTTCTAATGCTAATGAAAAGAAATATGCTAGGGTAGCATATAATTATGGTAAGGAGGAAAATCTAAGAATGGCAAGGGGATGCCATTAAAAGGAAAGAAAAATGTCTTAACTAAGGACAAGGAGTCCAAAGTTAAGAAGGTTAAGTTTGTAGGCCAAGAGTCACCGGAGGTACACCGGTGTGGCCTTGTGGTTGTGAATGAGTCACCTAGGGAGGTGGCTAAGGCTAAGAGCTTAAGGGGGACCTCTAGGAGCCAAGTTGGGACCCATGGTCTATGGATCCCGAGAGGTTTTCTCTCAAAAGTCTAGAAGGGCCATGAAGTGTGCCAAAGGAGTTGAAGACAGATTTGAGTCTCAATTCATGGGTTTTGGCACATTTGAGTTGTGAATCATGCATGGAAATATGACATTGGGGTCATATAGCATGAAAGTTAGTTTGTGATGTGTAAATGCAATATAAATCAATGTTAGGGATGTATTGTGGCTTGGTATGGGCAGAGACATCCAGAGGAGATCAAAATAAGGACTTTAGGTCAAGGTTCAATTGAACCATTTAGCTAGTTTTGGGTTTTATGTCAATCATGAGAATGGTGATAGATACATTTTTGAGTGTATTTTTCCAAGTAGATATGGGTACCACAAACCTCTCAACAAAATTTGAGAATTTGTGGAGATTTATGGAATTTTTGGTGCATTTCTGAATTTGGGTCAGAAATGCTAAAATTGGGTTTTTCAGAGTATCAGTCGACTGGTAGATGGGGCAGTCGACTGGTCAAGGATGAATGGTTTTTTAGCAGTCAAAAGGTGTCAAAATGATGTAATACAAGTGTGTAATCTTATGGGGGGTTAGTACACTGTGTTTATAATCATTAGGGGTTAAAGGATCCAATAAGAGGAAAATTGTTGGAGTCTTTTTGATGTGTGGCAAAGGGGAAGAGGTATTGGGTTTAAGTGGAAAACCAAACACGCCTTTGCAAGAAATCCTAGGTCCAGGGGGAGCTTAGGTAAAGGGGGCATTGTTGTCATTTGGTGGTGTAAGGGGAACATGGAGAGGTTCATAAAAAGCCTTTGTAAGTCCAATGTAGGGGGAGCCTTGGAGAGGTTTTAAAAAACCCATTTTTGGGAAAAGTTCCTAACTTGAGGAGGTTAGGTATGGGGATGTCTTGGGATAGGATCCATGTTGCATTGCATATGCATTGGCGGTATAAGTCCAAGGTGGAGCCTTGGCAACGTAAGTCCAAATGGTTATTAGCATTGTTTTTTTTTCTATTTGTTTTCCCTAACTTAAACGTATTGCCAAACATCAAAAAGGGGAAATTATTGGGGAAATCTATGGTCCGGAGTGACCATGTGTTTTGATGTTTGGGCAAAGGGTTTAAGTTAGGTTTACCATTGTGATTTGATATGTGTGATTGAGTTTTGAGGACTTGGCGAGTACACATGGAGTACGTATCCGAGGGACGAGAGCCGAGGGAAGAGGACTCCAAGGGCAAGCTGGGGGAAGTGGACTTCAAAGGGCATACGTGAAGGATGGCATGGAGGCAAGCTGAGGGTTTGCGTGCGCATCTGAGAGACGACAGCCGGTGGAAGAGGACTTCAAGGGGCGGGCCAAGGGAGTGGACTTGAAGGTATACGTGAAGAAGGGTCTTCGGAGTGAGGGAGAGTGAATATGTAAGCTGGGCAGTCGACTGGGAATGGATCAGTCGACTGCCAGCAGGGAACTCGAACTCACAGAAAGATCAGTGGACTGGTTTGGGACCAGTCGACTGATCAGGTCAAAAATCTAGCCGTTGAGTTAGCTGTTTGCTAGCTACTGCGGTGGGATTAGTCGACTGCCCTGTGGGCAGTCGACTGGCAGCGGCTAGTTCAGATTTAGGCTCCATTTAAAAGAGCTTCGTTTTGGCTAAGAGTCTTTGACGAAATGAGCTTGGTTAGAGTTCATTAGTAGTCTTTGTTGCTTAGAAGTGTCGTTCGGGTTGTGGCGAGGATTCTCTACCCACAAGGAGCTACACGAGCTAGCTGGAAGGCATCCGGGGAGTCATCCACCGATGGATTAGGATCGTCCACCTTACGGATAGTCGTGGAGTAGTAGTGTCATCTCCGAACCACGTAATGGTGACGTGTTAGCGTTTGTTTGATTTTGTTATTATTGTTTCCGCTTGCGCTCGCTAACATTATAGGAAGAGAAAATCGAATGAAAGCTATTCACCCCCCCTCTAGCTTAACAGTAAGATCCTAACAGTATCAATTGTGCAATTCAAGAAAATAGATTTAGGATTCAAGTTCACTGGAGGTTCATGACCTTAATAGAAAAGGATAACTGAATTTGAGTTTTGAACTTGCTTCTGTTTCTTGGTGTTTTGGAGGTTTCCGGTAGCTTTCTTGGTTTTCCGACGGGTTTTCAGGCTGCTCCAACCATCTTCTCTAGCCAGGGGCAGCTGAGGACCTTCCCCACACAGTGGCCACGTGGTTGGCTAAGCTTAGGCGGAAATCCACTAAGGGGAAGAGAGCCTCCAAGCCTTGTGCTCTCTTACTGGTTGACATAGGTGGCTACTCTTCTTCCATTGGTTGTGTTAGGTGGCAGTTGCATTCCCTAAGCACAGCTGGACTTCACATCGAACCATGGCCAAGAAGAAGAAGAATATGAAGGTTTCCTCTAGTCAAAAGGCTCCTAATGAGGTGGCAAGTGAAGATGAGGTGGCAAATGTGTCCAAAGGCGATGGGATGACTCAGCCAGCTATTGATGACTTGGACAGCACAAATCAGCAAGTTCCTTTGTGGGAAACTGATGTGGAGGTGACAAATTCGCCCTAGCAGCAAGGTGCATGAAATGGATGTTAGATGTGTATACTAAAAGATTTTCTCTTTTTATAAGAGCATCTATATTTTGAAAAGAGAATCACAACTACACTAGGTGCTTGTTTATATTAGTACATGCATAAAAGTCCATTACTTTGCATTGTAGACAACATGGTGTGTGGTGTCACACGGAAGATCATGTTATCAGTTCCTTGCCTAGTATAAGAAGAGGCTCACAACCGAGATGGAATTGGACAAACCATCGGGATGGTCGTAGTGTAATTAGGTGTAGTTGGTCTTGACCATAGAATTACACTAGTGTGCTTTGAGTACATTGAGCAGGACCAAAACCAGTGGTTATCCAATTTGTACTGGCTTTATAATTAGATAGGACCTCAGATTTTATTATGGAGTGCAATCTTTAAATCCCGATATAATAACGACACATATTATTAATTATTATTTCTTTGATTTACCAATGGGCGAGATCTATTCTGTTAGATCGATAGGCCCGGTAAGTTGGGAGATAATATTAATAATATGGTGTGCTATTGATTATTGATGGAATCCATGTCCTGGTGAGTCGGGATGATGATGCCCCCTTGATGAGCTCAAAAGGTTCATCATGTTAAACTCTGCAGGTGGATTTGATCCGACATGATGATAAGGTTGAGTGGTATTAATCAAGGATCTAGAAGTTAATTAATTTCAATTGTCAATAATTTAAATTAATTAACCGACATTCGATATCTTAAACACGGGAGGAAGGATGACCCGTAATAAGTGGAGCCCATATGAAAATATGGGCGTTGGTGAGGTAACTCAATGAGGATCCTTTAGTGGAATGGATCTTCATTAATGGATTGGGTTTGGATCCAATAGCAGGCCAAAATCCAACTCCTCCTCATGGTCCTTACCGTAGCTATATATATATCCCATGTGGCATGAAACCAAGACGAGATGATGAATCCAAAGGAAACACAAGAAAACCCTAGTCTATTCTCTCCTCTCTCCCTCTCCTCCTCCTCTCTCTCTCTCTCTCGGTGAACGACGCCTCTTCTCCTCAGACTTATTTCTTCTCCAAGGGAGAAGAAAATTTAATCAAGCAACTTGATTAAATTCCCTCTCCATCCTACTGTGGATTTCATCTCCACGCGGCTGTGCGGCGCCAAAGTCAACAGCCTCTTCACGCGAGAGAGCAATGAAATGGAGACATGCATCGACTGTGCATGCAAATGGGATTCATGCTTCCTTCTCCAAAGCATGGACAGCAGCAGCTACTATGTTTTCTCTTCTCCACCCACGCATGGACAACAACAAGAGAATGAAGGTTGCCCGATGTATGTTCTCGATGGAGAAGACAAACTCGCGTGAGCAGGCATGCTTCTTCGGCTTCAGGCAAGAAGGTTGCTTCGATGAAGAAGGTGGCTCACGCAGCTGCTTCAGAGAGAGAAAGAAGGTTGATTAAGCAACCTTCGGTGGTCGATGTCTCTCCCGCAACCCACCTATAGAGAACGGCTCAGGCGCTGATGGTATGGAGGAGTGGCATTATAGGGTTTTGTGTTCAGATTTTTCTTCCTCCTTGGAGTCGCCGGCGGCATCCCTTTGGTTAGGGATTGGTTGGCACAAGGAGAAGGGATCGACTTGGTGACCACAGTTCTTGGTAGATCGTCGCCCACACGACGTCCAAGAGGGGAGGTTCATACGGTAGAAGATCACGAGGTAAAGAGAAGGTATAATTCTTCCTTAGCTTCTATTCTTCTTTTTGTGTCTTATTGTTTTGCCTCGTCATTTCATGTGTGTTATTTAATTATTTTGATTATGAATCATAGCTAATAATTAATTAACTGGACCCCGACCATAAACACAAAAGTCGGCGACCACTCACCGCCTTTTCCGCGGTCGAACGGTTAAGCAAATTACAAGGCTTGATCTTTGTGATTGGTCGAGTTGTAATTTGGATCGTTCGATATGATGACGAGATGGTCGTTGGGAGACGGGTCTCCATTCGGATTAAATTTTAATCCGTAGACATGGAGAGGTCTCTAAGGATGACCAAGATTCTCTAAGGAAACCCACAAAGTCATACCCAACAATTGGTATCAGAGCTGAGGTTTCCGATTTTGTGTGTTTAGGATTGGTTAATTTTTCGCATTTTTCATAGATTATATTTTGCTGGATGATATGTGGATGTGTGTAGGCTAACTTTGTGTTGCAGGCACTGGATTCCAACTTATCATGGCCAAATATTTGTTGTGTGAATGGTTGTGCAATATTTTTGTAAATTAATTAATCCTCGGGGTTGACGAGACTAGGTAGTATTTAATTTTTGAAATTAAATATGGCACATGTTTAGCCGAGCTATTTATTTTACTTTCGATCTAGTTTCATGTACACTAGTTTGTGGAGTATAGGATCGATGATGTAAATAATTAGCTAATCATTTCAGCTCGGAGATCTCTCAAGGTAGCTTGCGCAGAAGGAAGGGAGGAGCAGACGAAGTGATGACACAACTGGAGGCGCATTGGAGACCAAGGCCATGAAAGTTGGAAAATCTAGGATTTTCTATTTTTCATATGTTGGTTATGTGCTTGTTGTGTGAATGTGCTAGTTAAAATTCCTCGTAATAAATTACTAAGTGGGAGAGGGACCCTAAGGGTCCCATGGCCTCCATTACAATCTGATAAGTGATGCGAACAAGTCTGCGCGTCGGCTCTGAATGCCTTCTTCCCCATCGGATGGACTTGTTCTGTAGATCACTGGGTCGGAAAAGACTATAAAAAATTATTAAAGAGCGTGTGTACTTCACCATCGGAAGGTACATAATCGAAAATAATTTTCTTAGTGTCGTGTAATGGTAAACACTTAGATGCAGATAATAGTATCTTCCCTATCGGAGTCACTGCTATTATTTTGCAGGGCCAAAGTGAACCAACTATTAATCTTACTTGTCAAAAAGTTAGGTTGACGAGATAGTAAGATTGATGGGTAAAACCTCCTCTTACGAATGTAGGAATTTGTACACGTCCACACCATCGTGGCATGCGAATTTCTCGATGTATAGGGGTGCTGGTTGATTTCAAAAATTTCTTATTTTGAGGAATCAATTTATTTTCGATTTCTAAAGTAGTGTATGTTGTGAGTCTTAGGATTTTCAAAATAGCCTTTAACCCACTAGCGACCATACTTAAGGAAAACAAACTTACTGGCCCCAATTACATAGACTGGAAAAGAAACCTAGACATTGTCCGTACTAGGGAAGAGTACAAATATGTGCTCTTCGAAGAATGTCCTGAAATGCCTAGCGAGAGCTCTGGTGAAGAGCAGAGGGAGCGTTACAAGAAGTGGATCAAGGCAAATGAGATGGCGCGGTGATACATTCTGGCGAATGTATTGCAACATCAACATCAGCCCATGCCCACTGCTAGTGACATGATGCTAAACCTCAAGGAGCTCTTTGGGCACCAGGGTCGGGCCACTAGGCAAGATGCGATGAAGAACCTGATGACGACTTCTATGGTCGAATGGACACCCGTAAGGGATCATGTCCTGAAGATGATGACCCACCTCAATGAGATTGAGATTCTTGGAGGATCAATCGATGGGGAATCCTAGGTCGATATTATACTCCAATCTCTGCCTAGGAGTTTTGAGCAGTTCCGGCTCAACTATAACATGAATAAGCATGAGTATACATCGGGGAACTGCTAGGAGAACTCCAAGCGGTAGAGGGGTTCTTTCGTCAGTGTCAAATACCGAATTTTAAGGGTAAGATGTTGAGGTTCTTTCAAGTTTTTACTAACACAATTCAAGACATCATCAAATCAAACTATTTTTAAGTCATCAAAATAGTTGTTCTTGTTGAGAATGTTAAATACCAAATTTTAAGGGGTTGAAAAGTTAAATTTTGAAATTTAGGGACCTAGTTGTGAATAGCGAATCTTGGAGGGCCATTTTGCAAAAAGGACAAAACTAATATAAAATCCTAAAAGCCCTCTCCCCCTAATCAGTTTTCTTTTCTTCCCCGATCGGTTTTGCCCGATGCCGCAGACCGCACGCGAGCGGTTTCTTCCCAACGCTCCATCGCGCCGCCCGCCGTCGCCGCGAAGACTTCCTTTCTATGTGTCCTGCCCATTCTTCTTCTTCACTGGTTTCGAAGCCGAGCAGTGCCCTAGCCCATCGCGCGAGCCGTGCCCTAGCTCCTTTTCCTCTGGATCGCGCCGTTGCCTCGCGTGGAAACATAGCCGACACCGTCGGCCCTGCTAGCCAACGTCGTTGTCGTGAGTCGACGAAGCACTGCCAGATTTTGTTTTCCGTCCTTGATTTTTCTCTCCGGCTGAAATCAAGGTAAGGGTTGGATTTTTTTAGTGGTCAGAGGACTTGTTTGCTTCTACAACTCATCCTTGCTAATTTAGAATAGCATAAAGAAACAAGGAAGTAATTAATCAATTTCTGTTTCGTTCTGTTGCAAACTTGCAATCTTCCTTTTTCTTTGTCCTTAATTTTATTGTGTTGTCTCCATTAGTGAATGAATGAATGAAAACCCTACTTTATTCATGGTGATCTCATTACATGGGTTCGAAGTCAGTAAGGGTGATTCAATATTATGGGAACTGTGTTCTATTTTCCTTATATTGGTTGTGAGCTTGAATGGTATGAATTTAGTGTTTTGATCAATTGTGCATACAACATGGTGTTCTAATGAGGAAGGATTGGTAGGTAGTTTATGGAAGCCACTGTGAAGGGTAATAATTAGGGTAAGAAATCAATTGAGATTCTTGAAGGTTAAATATGTGTTGTTGATTTGTTAGGATTACATGATGGGTTAAATCGGGGACTAATCGATGTATATTAATTAAGACTTGTCCTAATTGTATCTGGTATTTTGTGGGGTAGTTTAATCAATTGTGAAAGATAGATACAATTGAATAAAAAGATGTTGTAATTATGGTTGGCCTTAATTTTGCTTATATATAGTTTAAGTAATTTATTTAATTTTTATAATTAGTTAAACTTATGTATTGATTCAGGACCTTGAATTTGGACTCGTTTGGTTGATCGTGGGAAATTTATTTCGGTCACGTTCTACAATTAAAAGGCGGGTACTTCTCCTTTGTACTCGAGTAGTTTCTTTTACCTTATAGCATGGCTATTTTATGTCTTATAGGTTGCTTGACCTTATTCTTTGTTGTTTGATATATTAACATCGCCGTTGATACTTATTCTTCGTTGATCTTCGAGTATTCCAAATTCGTATCTGTACAGTCCTCTGTTGGTTTTCTGTTCTCTAAAGTGCCTCTTGTACACGAGTACTTAGAAGTCCATTAAACACAGATAGGTTTATTTGGCATTAAAATATCCTACCTAGTAGTGTAGGTGCATAACCGTTGGTATCGATTTCCGGTTGGATGTATTGATGCATCGTTTACTAGTTGGATTTTGGTTGCATCATTGTTTCTCCGGTTGTTCGTGCATTTTGTAGCATGCACCATATCTGCACATTGCATACTAACGACTGTTGGGCTTCCATATGGTTAAGCGGTCGTTAGTCATTTTGTTGCTCGATTCACTCAACCACTTGTTGTCGTGGTAGTTGTTAGAGTGTGAGCAACTGTCCTGTTATGCCACACATGTTGCAGTTGTAGGCAAGCAGTGACACCCTCACCGTTGTTTTTCGAGGGATACTGTAGTTGTTGATAGCTCCCCTATGTATTGGGGTCTGGAGTGTGGACTCCCCAGCATCCTGTCCTCTCAACCACACCTTCTGTAGTATTTGTTGTTGGAGTACGTATAGTTGTCACACCCTACCCACTCGGTCACACAGATGGGATGTGTTGGCGGCTTGACTGGCGTCAGGGGTGCACATGTCATTGCATCATGTGCATACGTATTTCGTTTATACATTTCTCCTGTGATTGTTGCATTTATATGAGTTATGGTTGTTGCACTTGATTGACATGGATGTATATCTTGGTTTTACTATTGTTGTGTTGTTTTATACATGCATAGTTGTTATTCAGATTTTATACCATGTCGTTTTACTTATGTTATGCATGATTAGGTATTCTTATATTTCTTATAGACTGTACTCGTTGATTCTCTACTTAGTTATCTTTTATTATGTCATGCTTATTGTCTACTCATATACCCGCAGAGTCCGCCCGTACTCACCACCGCTACCTCCCATTTTTGTTTCAAGTAGCAGGTAGATATTTTACTTGGCGCTAGGAGATGATCCAGTTGCCAGCCCCTCAGTCCCTCAGTTCCACTGGGTTATTTTATTTGGAGTTGTTTCAGAGTTGGTTCTCCGTAGTTTCTCTGTTTCCGCATTTTATTTTATTTTCTGGTATGGTCTTGACTAATTTGTAGTTATGTCTTATTGGTCGGGTTTATTCGTTGTGGAGTTTCTTTTTAAGTTGTGGTTTCTTTTATGCCTAAGGTGGCCGAGCCACCCATTATCTCTTCTGTTGATATAAAAACTGTGTGGTGATGTTTTTATTTTCTGTTATGATTGCTGAGCCATCTTTTATAATTGGAGTGTATGTATATTTGCCCCAACTTGTCCGCCGTACAGGGGAGATGTTGCCCGATTTTCGAGTAAGCATGTGCCTCTAGGGGCGTGATAGTCAGAGTTCACAGGCCTTGGTCACTCAGAGGGTTTCTACATCTGTGCCGAAAGGAAGGAAGAAGAAGAAACAAGGTGAGTACGAGAAGGCAGCAGGATCGCAAGGACCTCAGCCTGGTGTGAAGAAACCGAAAGGCAAGTGCTTCACAAGCCAGCAGACTAGACATTGGAAGGCGAACTGTCCCCGTTGGCAAGAGAAAGGTATATCTTTTTCTTTTATCGTTGTAACATGTTTAGCGGTGTTATCTACCGGTACCTGGTGTGTAGATACGAATGCCACTAAATATGTCTGCAATTCTTTGCAGGGGTTCCAGGAAGCCCAACAACTAGCTGAGGAAGAGATTACTGTCTACATGGGAAATGCTACGAAGGTGGCTACTATTGCAGTGGGAGTCATTTATTTTTATTTAGAAAAATAAAGTTTTGGTTTTAAGAAAATTGCTTTTATGTACGTAATTTTTTAGAAAGAACTTTGGTTCAGTTTCTGAAATAATGGATATTCTATTGCCTTTTGTTATGACAAGTGGAATAGAAAGATTATCTATTTTGGAACATGGATATACAATTTAAGCAATTAGAACCAAAGTCTCCCATGATACAAATAGTAGTTAATAGCTCATCATCTAACCAAAATAAGAGAAAGGTTCCTTCCAAGATGAACCAAACATATCTTTGGCATCTAAGGCTTGGTCATACTGACCTAAGTAGGATTCAAAGGTCGATAGCCGATGGGCCCTTGGGTACATTGGTAGTGGGAGACTTCCCAACCTTTGAGTCTTGCTTGGAAAGTAAGATGACCAAGAGGCCTTTCAATGCGTAGGGATATAGAGCCAAAGATATGATAGAATTGGTTCATTCTGATTTGTGTGGTCCTATGACTATCTAGGAAAGAGGTAGCTTTGAATACTTCGTGAGACGAATATTCAAAGGTATGGATACGTTTACTTGATGGCCACAAGTCTGAATCTTTGATTAGTTCAAAGAATTCTAGGCTGATGTGGAGAAATATCAAAGTAAAAGTATCGAGACACTATGATCATATCATAGTGATGAGTACCTCTTGGGAGAATTTAGGACTTACATATCAGAGGTTGGGAGTCAATCCCAATTGACTGCACCCGGTACGCCCCAACACAACGGTGCAGCAGAGCGAAGGAAAAAGGCTCTTATAGAGATGGTTAGGACAATGATGAACTGCTCTGAGTTGTCGGATTCGTTCTGGGGATATGCTGTGGAAACGGCAGTGTACATACTTGATACCATCTAGGTCAGTGCCTTCTACTCCCGTAGAAGTGTGGACTGGGCGAAAGCCAAGTCTAAGACATATTCGGACATGGGATAGCTCAGGACATGTGCTGAGAAGGGATACTGATAAGATTGGAATCTCGTGCGCTTGTTCGTAGGTTATCCTAGAGGAGCGAAAGGTGGTTCTATAGTCCTAAGGATCAAAGGGTAATCATTGGCACGAATACCCGATTCTTAGAGAAAGACTATGTGATGAACCATAAGAGCATAAGTAGACTAGTTCTTGAAGAATTAAGAGAGGATGTTCCGACCTTAGTACCAACTGCACAAGAGGATATACCACAAGTCACTGCACCACGTGTCATAGAAGATACACAAGTGGTACCTCATCGTAGTGGGAGGGTTGTTAGTCAACCAGAAGGATTCATGTTCTTGGGAGAGTCTTCGGACTCGGTCCCTAGCGACCATAAATCAAGATCCTTGAACCTATGACGAGGAACATCCACTTTGAAGAGATAATCCAGTCATATGGATTTATTCAAAGGACGGATGAGATTTGTGTATGTAAGAAATGTGACGGAAACATAGTGGTATTCTTGTACTATACGTAGATAATATTTTGTTAGTTGGCAACAATGACAAAGTATTATCAGACGTAAGGGTATGGTTGTCCAAACAGTTGATATAAGGACATAGGAGAAGCAGAACATATGCTTGGCGATCAAAGTTCTAAGGGATCACCAGAGAAGGATGTTGTGCTTATCCCAAGCTTCATACAGTGACACTGTCCTATCTTGTTTTAGCATGGAAACCTCCAAGAAAAGTTTTGTACTTTTCAGTTGTGGAGCTACTCTATCTAAGGAAATATGTTTAGATAAAGCAGGTAATGGCGGTTTCTTTAGCGTCGGCTATAGGAAGCCTCATGTATGCTAAAATCGAGACCAGATATCTGTAGTGTCATGGGCATGGTTAGCAGATATCGGAGTAACCCAGGTTAAGGAAATTGGATTGTGGTAAAAGCATATATTAGTGCTTGAGAAGGACTAAGGAATATATGATGGTTTACCGGGAAGACCAATCTCCGGTGGGTTATATGGATACAGAATTCCAGTCGGATAGGGGCAAAATATAAGTATTCCTCAGGGTTTTGTGTTTACTTTAGAAGGTGGAACCATAGGTTGGAGGAGTGTTGCGCAGCGGCTGCGTGGCGGACTCCACCATAGAAGCTGAGTATATGGCAGCCTTTAAGGCAGCCTACATGATTCAAGAACCTCAAGATGGACTTCGATGTGATTCCTGGTTTGCTCAAAGCTATCACATTTTGTTGTGATAAACAATGGTGCAGTTGCAAACTCGAAGGAATCACGAGCCCATAAGGTGAGTAAACACATAGAGCGCAAGAACCACCTAGGAGAAGAAAAGCTGTTGTTGCCTAGATTACATCAGAGGACAACCTGGGAGATCTTTTTCACTGAGGCCTTGATAGTGAGAGCTTTAGGCATGTGGAGGATCAGGGAGTCAGATGTATGGTATTTTGAGGACAGCAAAGTCTTCAAATATAAGTGAGAGATTGTTAGATGTGTATACTAAAAGATTTGCTCTTTTTATAAGATCATCTATATTTTGAAAAGAGAATCACAACTATACTAGGTGCTTGTTTATATTAGTACATACATAAAAATCCATTACTTTGCATTGTAGATAATATGGTGTGTGGCGTCACATGGAAGATCATGTTATCAGTTCCTTGCCTTGTATAGGTAGAGGCTCACAACCGAGATGGAATTGGATAAACCATCAGGATGGTTGTAGTATAATTAGGTGTGGTTGGTATTGACCACAGAATTACACTAGTGTGCTTTGAGTACATTGAGCAGAACCAAAACCAGAGGTTATCCAATTTATACTGGCTTTATAATTGGATAGAACCTCAGATTTTATTAGGGAGTACGATCCCTAAATGCCAATATAATAACGGGCACATATTATTAATTATTATTTCTTTGATTTACCAATGGGCGAGATCTATTCTGTTAGATCGATAGACCCGGTAAGTTGGGAGATAATATTAATAATATGGTGAGCTGTTGATTATTGACGGAATCTGTGTCCTAGTGAGTCGGGATGATGATACCCCTTGATGAGCTCAAAAGGTTCATCAAGTTAAACCCTGCAGGTGGATTTGATCCGACATGATGATAAGGTTGAGTGGTACTAATCAAGGATCCAGAAGTTAATTAATTTGAATTGTCAGTAATTTAAATTAATTAACGGGCATTCGATATCTTAATCGGGAAGGACGACTCGTAATAAGTGGAGCCCATATGAAAATATAGGGGTTGGTGAGGTCTCTCATGGACGACCAAGTATTCGCTAAGGAAACCCGCCAAGCCATACCCAACAATGGAGAGCAAACTCAAGAAGCGAATGGCCAAGAAGATGGCCGGAATCAAGGAAGAAATCCGGCAAAGCAATTGGAGGTTCCGGCTGCAAACAATGGTCCAGCTGTTGTGGGAGTTGATGGACATCCTGATGCGAATAGCGTTGAACGTGACAAGGTTAACAATCAAAAACGGAGCTGGACGTGGCTGTTCAAGGACAACAGAAGAACAAAACAAGCTATAAAGCTAGATCAATGTGTATGTTGGATCGATAGAACCGATAGAGGGGGGTGAATATCGGTATTCGTTTTTCGGAAAATTAAGAGCAGGTGCATAGCGAAAAATAAGAAAAATAATAACACAGAGACGCAGTCGTTTTTACTTGGTTCGGAGCCTGGGTCGACTCCTACTCCAAGGCCCACGGTCGTTGACCATTTACTTTGGGCAATTCTATATCAGGCGCAAATTCGTTTACAAAAGATTACAGAATTAGAATTAAGTACAGTAAACCTTAAAATAACTCTTTTACCGACGTCTGGGGTAGATCGACTTTTTCTTAGCAGTGGGACGTCGTCGACACGAGTTGGAAGGATTCCGAGGCGAAGCGCGAGTGCAGAAGTGCGTAGAAGAGTTGATTCAGAAGTTGTATTTGGAAGCTTGGGCGTTGGGGGCTATTTATAGCACCTCGGGGCGCCCTGGACGTCGGGGGCGCCCTGCCACGTGTCAAGCGATCCCTAATCCTCTCGGTCAAGCTTTATCCCACCCGAATAGGGATGAGGTTTGACCCTGGGGGCGCCCTGGACGCTGAGGGCGCCTTGCTTGACTTTTTCCGCGTTGGCTTCTCGGCTGGATAAGGGTGATTGACTCTGCTGACATAGGCGCGGGGCGCCTTTGCTACTGAGGGCGCCCTGGCTGCTGAGGGCGCCCCGGCCAGTAGTCAGCCGAAGCTCCTTTTTGCTTCACTTGTTTCTTGTTCACCTTGGGGGCGCCTTGGACACTCAGGACGCCCTGCTCAGTTGCTGCCTCACTCCTTTGAGGCTCTCTGAGCTGTAGACACACGTTCCTTTGGTCCTTCATCTAGGGTTAGTCCAAAAACAATATAAAGCATAAATTTGTTGTTTTATACAGTCTTAGCTGTCTTGGTTCTGACTTTGGGCCTCCGAAATGGAGCCCTAGGTCGAACCGATGCCTACTGTTCCCTCGACGGGGAACGCGTCCTCACCTACTCCTCTCGGGAGAATTTACCTGATGCCAACCGTTCCTCTGGTTGGACTTTTACCTGACGGTCCTTTGTCAGGTCTTGGATGCTGAGCTGCCCTTCGCCCGGTGTCTAGCATTCCTTCGCTAGGGCTTCAGTCCCAAGCTGTCCTTTGCCTGGCGCCTAGCAGTCCTTCGCTAGGGATTTGTATCCTAGCAGCCCTTCGCTAGGTGCCCAGCAGCCCTTCGCCAGGTCTTTGATGACTAGCAGCCCTTCACTAGTTGCCTAGCAGTCCTTCGCTAGGACTTGATTACTAGCAGCCCTTCGCTAGTTGCCTAGCAGTCCTTCGCTAGGACTTGGTGACTAGCAGCCCTTCGCTAGTTGCCTAGTAGTCCTTCGCTAGGACTTGGTGACTAGCAGCCCTTCGCTAGTTGCCTAGTAATCCTTCGCTAGGGCTTTGTACCCTGGCATTCCTTCGCCAGGTGCCTAGCAGTCCTTCGCTAGGGCTTTTTCTGCACACTCAGTGAACAACATTAGATCACAAACAAACTTAACTTTGAATCCTTTGCCAATATCAAAACAAGGTTCGATATGGTGCTTCCTGCACCAACAATCTCCCCCTTTTTGATTTATGGCAACACAATTCAAAGTTAAGTAAAAAACATATAACAGTTAAGCAAGAGGGTTAAGACCAATAAAACATAGCAGTTCTGAACAGTCTAAAACCAATGTAATTTGAACAGACAAAATTTTCTCATACTCCCCCTGAATCATTGTGTTATAAAATACTTAACTTAACACTTAACTTTGACCCTTCCTCCCCCTTTGACATATATCAAAAACAAAACATGGGTGAACAGGGTAAAATTTTGAGAAGTTTTGCAAACCTAAATTTTGTTAAAAAACTTTTACTTACAAGGCTTTGCAAAAAAAAGAATTTTACTTAGGCAAAATTTTGAAGGCAAATTTCCCAAAAAAAATTGTTTACCAAAAATTTTTGCACACTTAGAAATATTTGTTTGGAAACACTTTGTGCATTTTGGAAAACAAGTTCTGGATAAGTTTTTTTTCCCCAAAAAACTTTTAACAAGTTTTTTGCTCGAGCATATTTTGTGTACTAAGAAAAAAAATTTATTTAGGAGAAGACATGTATTTAACAAAAATTTGAAACACTTAGAAATACTTAGAAACTTTTGAAGCACTTTTTGAAAAAAATCTCTCTTTCCTTTCTCTCCCCTTTAATGTGAAATTCTTCTGTTTTAGACCATTTCTAAAATAAATTTTCTTTGAAAAAGAAGGAAAATTTTAATGAAGAGTTTAATTTCTAATTTCACACTTTTTCTACTCTCCTACTTGGATATATATCAATAAAGAGTTCTAAAAATATATTTTGAAGGACATTTAAAATTTGTGTATCAGAGCTTATGGGTTTTGAAAACATAAATGTTTGAGAATAATGTCAAGAATTATAATAGTTTCTAAATAACATCATTTTGAAAGAGTGAAGAATTGATGCAAAAAATAGTATTATAGTCAAGTGTATATTTGCATTGAGTCCATGCATGACAAGCAACAAAAAAGAATATATAATCAATAAGATTACTTGTTTTGAATATTTTGAAAAATACAAGTACTTTAAAAGATATTGAGCTTTTTGAGAGATGCAAGTACACTGTATCTTTGAAAAATATAAGTCACTTTGAAAAATATTATGCAATTTTTGAAAATATAAGTATTATTTGAAAAATATGCATTTTTGAAAAATATGCAAGTAAGGTATTTCAAAAATAATTTTATAAGCCACAAAAATATTTTAAAATAATATTTTGTAAGACAAATTACTTATGTTTTCGACACAATTTTGAAAATATAGTGTATGAAAACATATTAGTTAGAAATGTTTAATAACTCTTTTAATTTGACCTCCCCCTAAACTTGACGCAGTCCTTGGAAGCTTGTTGACTACAAGTATTCTTCCTCTGAGTTCTTAGGGTTCAGTTCAGATCAAAGGAATTTATCTAACAATTTCAAAACAAATAATTACCAAAAATATTTCAGAAATTCTTCTTTTAACTCAAACTCCCCCTAAATTTGACACATCCTAGGAATCCTTGTAGATCATGAAGTGGACCTTCCTCTGTGTCTTTAGGGTTTATTAAAATTAAAAGAATAATTTTGAATAACCTTCTGAGTATGATAATTTTCAAGGAGATACATTTTTGAAAACATAACTTGAAGTGATAACACAGTTTTCAAAAAATATTTTGAAATGATGATAATTTTTCAAACAGAAAGTAGTATACGAAGGTTTTTGAATCAAAATTAGAAAACCTTATCGAGATGATAACTAGATTTAGAACATAAGGTTTTAAAAAAAACATTTAAATTTTTAAAGAGTATTAAAAGAAACTCCCCCTGTATCCGACACAGTCTGATTTTTATCTAAGTTTCTTAAGGGGTTTCAGTGTTGAGCAGGTTTGACTATGTTGACTAGGGTTGACTGTTTTGACCAAGTTTGACCAATCAATGACTAAAACAAAACAAGCCCTAGATTATATTTAAAACGAGTCTATTGAGATATTAAACATGAAATTTCAAAAAATGTTAGAATTGAAAGAGTAGGGTACCGTAAAAAAAACAAAAAAAATAGAGATAATTTTGAATAACTTTTAAAAACATTTTTTTTATTTAAAAGGATAGTGAATTATGCTTTTAGGTCCTAGATGTCTCACCCAGTTCTACGTGGTCAAGCATGTTAACCTTATGGGTTGTGTGGGACAAATATTTTAATTTTGAAAATAAATGATTGACAATAATTAAATTGAATTTTGAGAATAATTAATTAAGTTGAATTTGAGAATAATTAATTGAATTATTTTGAATTAAATTGATTTAATTAAGATTTAAATGAATTTAATTGATTTAATTAAGATTTAACTGAATTTAATTGATTTAATTGAGATTTAATTGATTTAATTGATTTAATTAAGATTTAATTGATTTAATTGATATTTAATTGATTTAATTAAGATTTAATTGATTTAATTAAGATTTAATTGATTTAATTGATTTAATTAAGATTTAATTGATTTAATTAAGATTTAATTGATATTTAATTAAGATTTAATTGATTTAATTAAGATTTAATTGATTTAATTGATTTAATTAAGATTTAATTGATTTAATTGGTTGGGTTGGACTCAACTTTTAGGTCCTAAGCATCTCACCCATTTCTAAGTGACAAAACATGATATCCTTAACTGTTTTGTGAGATGCATATTTTAATAGAAAGATTTATTTTTAAAATGTCATGATTAATTTTGAAAAGTTAAATTAATTTTTAAACTCAATTTAAATTTATTTTGAAAAGAGATATTTGAATCTGAAATTAATTGAAAATTTGTGTTAGATTCGAATTTAACAAAGAGTAAATTGAATTTGAATTTCAAAAATTGGCTTCCAGGTCTTGGCGAGGCACAAGGCCTTCTTTGGCCGTAGCCTTATTGGATCATCAACCCTTTCCTAGACAAAGCCTTTTAGTGAAATTTCATCTTCAAAATTACTTTTTGGTAAATTCTGGTCTAACTAGTTTGGGTCTTGGATCGGTAGCTTTGGCTAGTTCCGCCAAGATGGCTTCCCTAACGTACTATCATCTCACCTCCACCCAATACTATGTTGTTCAAATTTCAATTAACTGATTTAGTCCTTATACTAACCGATCCTAATTCTAAGCAAAAAAAAAACAAAAATAACAAGAAACACATAACTAAAACAAACAATTGTCTAAGTAAGGTCACAATTGGAGTAATACTCCGGATTTTCGAAATCAGCAAGATTATGAATTAAATTTTCTAACTTATTGACCTTATGTTTTAGGGTTTCATTTTCTTGTTTCAATTTTCTGAAATTTGCTTTAATTAAGTTACATGAATCAATCACATTATTCAAGGTAAATAACAGATTTTCAAATACTGTAAATTTACCTTTGTTGATTGTTTGTCCGGCATTCTTAGTAGCTCTTTTATCTGTGCATTCACTTTTGTAATGCCCGAACTCCTGGCACTTGAAGCATTGAATGCGACTTTTGTGCTTTCGTGCTTTTGGAACTGATTCCTTTGTCGCTGTCGGTGGTGTCGTTCGAATCTTACGAGTAGGACACTCACTTTGGTAGTGCCCTCTCTCCCTGCATGTGTAACAAATTACATGATTAAAATTTGAATTTACACTTTTACCTTTTGGTTCTTTATTGGGAATCTCCCCCTTGATTCTTGCCGCCTCGGATCTAGGCTCATCTTCTGATTCTGTGTCTGAGTCGGACTCGGGTACTGGTTGAAGCTCCTTCTTTGGTGGTTCTTTAGGAGTTTTCCCTACAATAAAATTTACACCTTCCTCGACCATTATAGTATCTATTTGATTATTTAATTCTAATTTTGAAAAGAATTCGAAATCGATTACCGTCTCAGTCAATTCGTCGTCTAATTCTGGTTCGATTTTGGATTCGGGTTCAGACTCTGACTCGACTGTTTGTGCTTGGACTGAAAGGGCAAGATAATTTACCTGATCTTCTTCTTCATCTGAGATCTCTTGATGAAGGTTAACCAATTTTTCCCAGGTTTCTCTAGCACATCTGCATGGACCTACTAGCTTGAGTTGCTCCTTGGTTAGGCCACATTGTAGGATTGCAGTTGCCCTTGCATCGGTCTCAATTTGATTGAGGGTGTGTTCATCCAGTTTGTCCCACTCAATTGATGACTCCTCTTCTACGGGTAACGAGAATCCCGTTTGGATGATCTGCCATAAGTCCATGTGGGCCTTCAGAAGGGACTCCATTTGACATTTCCAAAACGTGAAGTTCTCGCCGGAGAATAGTGGTGGACGTGCACTGTTCCACTCTTGGTTGGCCATTCAATATAAACCTTGCACACAAACAAAATAACAAAAAATTATACCAAGACTTAGTCTTGGATTAGTAGTGCGGGAGAAGGGAAGAAATAGCTCAAAATGAATGTTTCACGAATTTCGAGGCAGAATTATACTAAAATAATAAAAACAATTTATGACAAAATTTTGAAAATATTAATTTTGTCAATTCTGATTAATGATGAAAAATTAAAAATTTAAAAAAATTGCTCGAATTAAGGTAGCACGAATTTCGAGGAAAATATTAAAATAATGATAAAAAAAAGTTTGTGACAAATTTTCAAAAATTGTTCGTTTTATCAATTTTGACTTATAGTGAAAAAATGAGAATTCAAAATTGAAAAAGGCATATCAATTTTGACTTATCAATTTTGACCTACAGATATTTTTTATTTTAAAATAAAAGGCGAAAAAGATCGAGTGGTATTGATTAACTAGAAAGAAAAGAAATAATATTAAAAATTTTGTAAATCCGAAAAAAACTTTCAAACTGGTGGTTGCACCAAGTTTGAACTACCCCGCTCTGATACCACTTGTTGGATCGATAGAACCGATAGAGGGGGAGGTGAATATCGGTATTCATTTTTCGGAAAATTAAGAGCAGGTGCACAGCAGAAAATAAGAAAAATAATAACACAGAGACGCAGTCGTTTTTACTTGGTTCGGAGCCTGGGTCGACTCCTACTCCAAGGCCCACGGTCGTTGACCGTTTACTTTAGGCAATTCTATATCAGGCGCAAATTCGTTTACAAAAGATCACAGAATTAGAATTAAGTACAGTAAACTTTAAAATAACTCTTTTACCGACGTCCGGGGTAGATCGACTTTTTCTGAGCAGCGGGACGTCGTAGGCACGAGTTGGAAGGATTCCGAGGCGAAGCGCGAGTGCAGAAGAGCGTAGAAGAGTTGATTCAGAAGTTGTATTTGGAAGCTTGGGCGTTGGGGGCTATTTATAGCACCTCGGGGCGCCCTGGACGTCGGGGGCGCCCTGCCACGTGTCAAGCGATCCCTAATCCTCTCGGTCAAGCTTTATCCCACCCGAATAGGGATGAGGTTTGACCCTGGGGACGCCCTGGACGCTGAGGGCGCCTTGCTTGACTTTTTCCGCGCTGGCTTCTCGGCTGGATAAGGGTGATTGACTCTGCTGACATAGGCGCGGGGCGCCTTTGCTGCTGAGGGCGCCCTGGCTGCTGAGGACGCCCTCGCTGCTGAGGGCACCCCGGCCAGTAGTCATCCGAAGCTCCTTTTTGCTTCACTTGTTTCTTGTTCACCTTGGGGGCGCCTTGGACACTCAAGGCGCCCTGCTCCGCTGCTGCCTCACTCCTTTGAGGCTCTCTGAGCTGCAGACACACGTTCCTTTGGTCCTGCATCCAGGGTTAGTCCGAAAACAATATAAAGCATAAATTTGTTGTTTTATACAGCCTTAGCTGTCTTGGTTCTGACTTTGGGCCTCCGAAATGGAGCCCTAGGTCGAACCGACGCCTACTGTTCCCTCGACGGGGAACGCGTCCTCACCTACTCCTCTCGGGAGAATTTACCTGATGCCAACCGTTCCTCTGGTTGGACTTTTGCCTGACGGTCCTTTGTCAGGTCTTGGATGTCGAGCTGCCCTTCGCTCGGTGCCTAGCATTCCTTCGCTAGGGCTTCAGTCCCAAGCTGTCCTTTGCCTGGCGCCTAGCAGTCCTTCGTTAGGGCTTTGTATCCTAGCAGCCCTTCGTTAGGTGCCCAGTAGCCCTTCGCCAGGTCTTTGATGACTAGCAGCCCTTCGCTAGTTGCCTAGCAGTCCTTCGCTAGGACTTGATGACTAGCAGCCCTTCGCTAGTTGCCTAGCAGTCCTTCGCTAGGACTTGGTGACTAGCAGTCCTTCGCTGGGACTTGGTGACTAGCAGCCCTTCGCTAGTTGCCTAGCAGTCCTTCGCTAGGGCTTTGTATCCTGGTAGTCCTTCGCCAGGTGCCTAGCAGTCCTTCGCTAGGGCTTTTTCTGCACACTCAGTGAACAACGTTAGATCACAAACAAACTTAACTTTGAATCCTTTGCCAATATCAAAACAAGGTTCGATATGGTACTTCCTGCAGCAATAGTGTATCCAAAGGTGAAATACTTGTCTTCGGGTACAATGACATAGAAGAGATGGAGGAGACCATGGGTCATTGCCTTGTTGGATGCTTTATGGGGCAACATCCTGGAAGAGATGGTGTTAGATTGATTTCAAACCTTTGGAGGGTTTCCTAATGGTTTTTCATGCATAATAGTGGATGGATAGTCTATAGATTTGAAACAAAGAAGGACATGGAGAGTGTGATACAAAGAGGACCATACTTTGCTTATGGAGTTCCTATTTTTCTCAAGACCATGCTGCGATATTTCTTATTTGATGAAGATTGTAGGCTTGTGCCGGTGTGGATACAAATACATGGTTTACCTCCAGATTGTTGGTCTCAAAAGGTTTTGAGTATGATCGGATCGGAAGTGGGGAAACCGCTCTATACTGACAAATTGACACGCACAAGGGAGAGGTTGGAATATGCTAGGCTTATGGTTGAAGTCTCGGCCTTCGGTGAGAAAGTCATGGAGGTGCCAATCACGCTGCCCACGGGAGCACAAATCAACCTCAAGATTGTATATGAGATGTCTCCGGAGTTTTACGATGTATGTAAAAAGATTGGCCATCAATGTGGGCGTTGTGGTGACGATCCCGCCGGAACTAGGCAACAATATCCCTATTCAAGTGGCCAACCAAATCAATAAATCCGAGGGTGAGGTCTCAATCTACAAGGGGTTGGGGTAGAAGTAGAAGGAGTACTCGAGGAAGGCGACAATGGAGGTCGAGGCAACAAGAGGATGCTCAACCACAAATGTCGAATGAAGAACATAATCATGAGCAACAATGTGGATAACAACAAGTACCAAATTATGCTGCCCAAGTTGATCAACATTCCATGGCAATGGTCCTTCATAGCCCTAGTCCCATAGAGGAGGATCGGTCGGAGATGTTTGGTCATGATGGTGGGGGATTGTCGAGCTCTACTATGCCAATTTCACAACAAAATGTGGCCTCCAAGGGGGTAAAGGAGAAGGGTACAGCAGCCAGGGGTGAGGGCTCTCATTCTTTGGGAGGGCCTTCTTTCCATCAAGGTGAGACATCAAATCAAGGAGCACGGAGGGGAGGACAAAATGCATGAAATACACGGGTGCGAGCAGCCCGCAATGGTGTACAATGAATATAACAACTTGGAATATTAGGGGCTTTCATAAGTCCCTAAAACAGGGAGGTGTTCAGCACCTTCTAAGGAGTAAGGAGATACGGGTCCTAGCTCTTTTCGAGACAAAGTTGAAGGAGGAGTCACTTGTTCAAATCTTACAAAGAAAATTTTCAGGTATGGGTTATGTGCATAAAGTCAATATTTCTAACCATGGGCGCATAGTACTTCTGTGGGATATGCAGAGAACGGAGGTGGAGGTCATCCGTATATCAGAGCAACTTATTCATTGTCATGTTCGTTGTCAGATTTCGGAGATTGGTTTCTTTGTGACTATTATTTATGGACTTCATTCCGTGGTAGATTGAAGACCCCTATGGGAGGATTTGATTGATGTTGGGAAGCTCATGGAAGCAAACTCTAGTACATGGATGGTTATGGGGGACTTTAATTTCATTAATATAGCTCCTTAAGTTGAAGTAGGCTGGTTAATACATGGACATAATGCTAAATGGATTGTGGGGTTACCAGAAAAAGTAAAAAAAATGTTACTATTGGAGAGCAACTCAGTATAGCTCCAATATATTAAGAAATAAAATAGGTAGATGATGCAGCCTTCCGTAATTATACATGTTAAATGGACTAACGATTAAGGCATAAAGGGTAGAGTGATAGAGAACTCTAGTTAGTGTAATTAAAAATAATTGAAAAGATCTGAATCCATTTTCAACAATTATTCTTGGTTAATTCATCCTTCTCAACTCAATGTATTCAACCAAAATGCATGTCGATAAGTGATACAATGCATGTCGATTGTATCACTTGCTGTAAGTGTTTTACAAAAGAACTCAGCTGGTTGCTTGTTTTGTTTCAGACCAATTTCAGATGACAACATTGCATCTCTGTCGTACTATAATATAGTTGTATCATAATTATCTTCTAAAATCTTTTGTTCTACTATTTTTAGTTGTGAATGCTCATTTTATATTTCTATTTATTGTGACAATTCATATTTAAGAGAAGGAATCAGCTTATGGTGTAAAGCTAAGGGGCGCGGTTGTCTTCATCTGGTTGACTGCACATGGATGAAGCTAGCAACTGAGGCGCGGCTGTCTTCATCCATTTGTTTATCTCAGTTTCTTGTTCTTGATGTATATGATATTTTGATGATGTTATCTCAGTTTGGACTAATACTGGAGATATCTTGATATATGATATTTGCACAGTATGATGTATGATATTTGATGATATTTTGATGTATGATAGTTTGAAATGTGTTTGCTCAATACTGTTTAATTATTTAAATACTTTATTTTTTAAATGGTATTTATCGTAAATTGTTGGTTGCCTCAACCAAAAGACAACGATTTTTATTTGTTGTCAAACTATTGTTTAAATCACACACAAACAATGGTTTAATACTATTGTTAACCTGTTGTCGATCACATTAAAAGACAACGGTGAAAACTCATTGCTACACTGTTGTTATTGACTATAAACGACAATGGTTTGTAACTATTGACGTTGAGCACCCCTTTTAACAACATGACCTTTAACAACAGTATTTTTAGCCTACGACAACGGTGAACGCCCATGGTTAATAAGCATTTTTCTACTAGTGATTCTATCTATTCATGACAAGAAAGGAGGCTTGCCGGTTAATAATTATGAGATGCGGGATCTATAAAGGTTTGCACATGTATGTGGCATGGCGGATCTAAGATATATTGGATGTCGGTTTACTTGGATAAAAGTGGAGGTCTCTTGCAAATTAGATAGAGCAATGGTTAACTCACCTTGGCTTCTTAAAGACATTTATGCGTATGTAGATTTCTTGGTGCCGGGATGCTTATCGGATCACTCTTGTGCCATTATGCATATATTGCCTAAGGATAGGCCACCTAAGAGAGCTTTCAAATTCTTGAATATGTGGACATTACATGAGGATTACAAGAAGATTGTCGAAGAAGCATGGGCAGCCCCGGTTTTTGGACATGCGCAATACGTCCTAAGATGCAAATTACAATGGTTGAAGGGAAGACTAAGGGAGCTGAACAAGAATCAGTTTATGCACATTTCGGAGAAAGTAAAGAGGGAAAATGAGCCTTGGAGGAGGCACAAATAGTGGGACTTTTGGGTGGTGCTTTCCCTCCCGATTATAGAGACATCCGAAGAAAGGCAACACTACTATCGGAGGCGGAGAAGCTATTCTACCAACAAAGAGCCAAAAATGTATACTTACGGAGTGCGGGCAAATGTACCAAATTTTTTCATAGTGTGGTCAAAAGAAATAACAAAAGGAATGTCATCATAACACTCAAGAAAAGGAACGGGGAGCAAACCACTAGTTTGGGTGATGTTGCGGAGGAGTTTGTTGATTATTTTCATGGCATTCTTGGACAAGAGGAGGAATGTACCCATATGGACAACAACTCAATGACAGGAGGACACCTAAGTCGAAGCCAAAGTGATGCCTTAATCAGCCCGGTTAGTGATGAAGAGAGAAAAAAGACGCTATATCATATTGGGAGTGAAAAAGCCCCCGATCTAGATGGTTATGGTGCAAAATTCATCACTTCATCATGGGATATAGTGGGAGGAGACTTTATTGCAGCGGTAAAGGAGTTCTTTGAGGAGGGAAAGTTGTTGAGACAATGGAATCATTCTTTGATACCCCTAGTACCAAAAGGGGATCATGCGGAAAGTGTTACGGATTATAGACTGATCTCTTGTTGCAATGTCTTCTATAAAGTCATTACTAAGATATTGGCAAATCAGCTTTATAAAGTGATGGATTTTTTACTTAATCCGGCTCAAGTGGCATTTGTTCAAGGAAGAAACATTGGGGATAATGTCCTTCTTACACAAGAACAACTAAGGAAGTATGCAAGGAAAAGAATCTCTCCAAAATGCATGATCAAGGTGGATCTAAAGAAGGCTTTTGATATGGTTAATTGGGATTTCTTAATGAATGCTCTTGTTGGTTTTGATTTTCCCCAACAATATTGCAAATGGATAAAAGAATGTGTCATGACAACCTCATACTCTATCTCTTTAAATGGGGGTGTCTATGAGTTCTTTAGCGGAAGAAGGGGATTACGTCAAGGTGATCCTATTTCTCCTCTCCTCTTTGGTTTATATATTGAAGTGCTATCAAGGAAGATAAAAGTTGCATCCGATCAGCCCACTTTTCACTTTCATCCAAGATGCAAAGAAGTTGGTATTACACATTTGATATATGCGGATGACTTAATGCTATTTGCATGCGTCGATGAATCTTCGATTGGGCTATTGGCAAACTACTTGGAGGAGTTCGGTGCAGAGGTGGGACTCAAAGCCAATCCTATCAAATCCCAAGTTTATATAGCGGAAGTGGACAACAACACAAAGGGCCGGCTATTGCAAAGAATCGGGTTTCAAGAAGGGTCTTTTCCTTTTAGATACTTGGGCATTCCTTTAGTGGCGGAAAAGTTGCGCATTGCTAATTATGGTCCACTCTTGGAGGCAATCACAAGAAGAATGAAAGCGTGGCCTAAGAAGACTTTGTCTCGAGCCGAAAGATTGGAACTAGTCAAGACAATACTCCAAGGGGTGAAATGTTATTGGTTATCCATACTCTCTATTCCGATTGGGGTTATTGAGAAGATTAAGACTCTTTGCCGAATGTTTGTGTGGGATTCCAAGTATCCACCTATTGTATGAGACAAGGTATGCTTGCCAAAAGAAAATGGTGGTTTGGGGCTAAGAGACCCATTAATATGGAATGAGGCATTACTTTGTAAGATGCTATGGGAGATCCAAACAAGAAAAGAGTCTTTATGGATAAAATAGGTGCATCAACAATAAGTAAAGGGGGCTGATTTTTGGGAGTGGGAAGCAAAATCAAGTGATTCTCCATTGATAAAGAGGTTAATAGAGATTAGAGAGAAGATTAGATTGAAATCAAATGGGTTTAGCCAAGCAAACATGAAGCTAATAGAATGGTTTGCATCAAGAAGTGAAGGAGTGGGAAGGCATATGGTTTTCTCAAAATAACTATTGACAAACCTCATTGGGTGAGATTATTATTGAGGCCGGAAATCATGCCAAAGCACCGGGTTACTATGTGGTTACTTGCACAAAGAAAGTTGCGTACGACGGATAGAATGGATTTTATGGAAAACAAGCTTTGTTTGATGTGCCGACAAGCGGAGGATCATCTTTTTTTTTTTGCATGTTCTTATGCTAGTATCTTATGGAAAAGGATAAAGCAATGGTTGAGCATAAATTTCATATTTAAGATGGTAGAAGAACTTCTCCAAGTAATGGGACAGCGGTACTAAGGAAAGGGAAGAATGGTCAAAGCTAAACACCTTGGTGTCTCTAGTGCAATATATCTTATTTGGCGGGCAAGGAACAAATGTATATTTGAGGGGGCAACAACCAACATAGAGGACGCTTTTCGGAAGGTCTAGATTCATGTGCACTGGTTCGTGGACCTCACCTCTATATAACCTCATGATAGAGTAAGCAAATGGAGGATACTATGTGTTGTTATGCTCCTGTTTTGAGTAGTTTTTTCCTTGATGTTTGCTGTGATTTGCACCCAATATAGCCTGTTTTGTGAGTGTGTTGTGTCCATGTGTGGGTTGTGATTTGTGTGTGATGATGTGCCCATGTGTGGGCTGGATTTGTGTGTGATGTGCTGCCCATATGTGGCTGTGATGGTGTGTGAGATGTCGCCCAAGTGTGCGCTATGAAGATGAGTAAGTGATGTGAGTTTTTGATGTACACCCATATGAAGGGGTTGATCTAATGTGTTTTGTTCTCATGTGCTAAGTGGAGGATCTCCCTCACTGCACTTTTTAATATATGCACCATTTCAAAAAAAAAGAGACATTATTGGAACCAATGTCCAAGGGAGAAGGATCCAACCAGGACCAAAAGAAGGAGCTCAAACCAAGAGGAAGCTTCCAAGAATGCTCCTATGGTGCCATTAGTTAATGGTATTTCTATTCATCATGATGAAATGTATGATAGAAATAATTTCTATCATTTTAATGCTATTTATCATGAAAATAGGAAGCATAATAATTTTAGGAAAAATTATTAAGTCTTCCATGCTAAGACTACCACACATAAGGATAGGAAAATATTTAGGGCATTCAATGGTAGACCTATCCAATCCATGGTCAAGAAGAAAAATTTCTAAGCCAATATTAGAAAATCAAGCCTTGTGGATGTATGATTGAAAATCAAATTTTGAGGTCAAAACATGAAAAATTAGAAAAGTCCCTTAGGAAAATTGAAAGCTTATTTAAGGGATTAAAAGACCAAAATCAAGGTATAGGAAAACAATGATCCTCTAAGGGCAAGAGAGGTTTGGGGTACAAACCTAAAGCCAAAGTGGATGAGCCATCATATCATAGAGTTCCATTGAAATATGGAACTAAGTCTAAGCCTAGGAGTCAAGTCAAGGTCACAAGGAAAGTCAACTCTAGAGTTGACCAAGATATGACTACCATGATTAAGGCTTCGGAGAAGCCTAGAAAAGTTATTAGGAAGGTATCAATGGAGGTTATCCCTAGTGAGTATCTAGAATATCAAAGGAGCACCAATAGATTTTAGGTTCCTAAGAGTATGCTCTCTATACCCTAAATGAGTTTAGAGAGTATCAACTCTAATTGGAAAGATAGTTAACCCAACCTTAACGAAGTTGATACTTTGGGACATTTTCAAGAAATTATTACCCTTGAAAATGAAGAGAAAGTTGAGATGTACTCTTGAAAAGTAAAATTATGCCAAAATTATATTTTTGGAGGATTAGAACGTGATTAAATTGGCTCAATAAGGATAAAATTCAATGAAAGTACCAAGTTGATATTTTGGTATTTTCTAAGGTGATATGAGCAAATTCGGGTAATCTTAGGCTTAGCAATTAGGAAATGATACTTAGATAGAAAATCTAGGTATTTTCTTTTATGCTAAAATGTCATGATTTATGTGTCTGATCATATGTCTTGGCATCATATTTTATCGTTCATATTTCGTTATGGAAAATATCATATGTCATATCATACATACATCATGTAGCTATGGTAATTTTTCTATTGAAAATATATATTTAATGTATGTCATAATCATTATTATGCATTATTTAATTTATTAAAATTAAGGGCATTGACATTAATTGATATCCTAGGTCGGTGATTAAAGTTTATAATGTCTAGCTAGAAATGCATGAACTCTTAGTTTAGGGAGAACATGACTATTACATCTCACAACAAGTTTAAGTTGACTTGTATGAGTACATTAGATGTAAGTGAGATGTTAGGTAGATGAACAAAACTCAAGGTGTTGAATTAGTACATCTTATTGAGTTTTAGTATAATCTAAACAAGTGAACTCAAATCATTGGGAATGCTAGTATACAAGTTATGTGCATTTAGCACAAAATATATAGTTGGAAATTATATTTGAAAATTATTTCAAAACTATTTTCGAAAATCATGGTGCAGTCAATGTTTTAATAGAAGTCATCATTGCGAAGATAGCTACAAAATAGAATGAAACATTGAAATTTTCAATGATTTTTAATTTTGTGTCAATTTTTGATATTGTAAGGTATTTTCATAGAAAATATTTTTCCATGATAGTACATGGTATAAATAATGTTTACGTAAAATTTCATGATTTTTCAACAACCGTAGAATTATTTATGATTTTCTGAATTTGGATCCAAAAATTCTATTAAAAAATCAAAAAAATCATAAACTATAATCAATTAGGCAATCCATTAACCCGTATGCCTAAATCGATTGGCAACATATTTCCACAAGTAGAAACTCATAGAATCGATCAGGTGATCGATTGAATGGCCCAATCAATCACGTAATTGATTTAGGTAGGTCGTAATCATTTGAAACCCAACTTTAATTGATTCATATAGGCTGTTATCAATTGGTAACTAAAACCAATCGATTAGAAACCCTAATTTTGATTGATTTCAGTCCATTGAGTTATGGTTAAGTAGTGAAATACTTTTATAAGCATTTATGGGTATTCTTATGATGAAAATAAGGAAGGAATGGTTGAAAAGGACAAATTTGGGATTAAGGAAAGGTTTTAGATTTAAGTTTAAATTTTCAAACCCCATAACTTTGTTTTGAGTTTTCCTAAAGATTTAGGAACTCAAAATCATTATTGGTGTAGTGATAGAAGTTTAGGGCATGTTTTGAGGGGGAAGTCATCCTTAAAAGCATGATTTTCTTTCCATTGAGAATGACAAGGAGCCAATGAGGATTGGGAATCTTCATTATGATGGATATATGATCAAGGTTGAGCATTGAAAACAATAAAAGGTATGAGACTTTTATTGGATACCTTTGACCAATCGAAAACAAGTAAAGAAGAAGGTGTTAGCGATTGCTTGAAGTTCTACTGCGACAAATCATCGACGAAGCAATCAAAGTTATTCACCCCCCCCCCCAGCTCTCTACGTGTCCTAACAAGCATGACTTGTTTAAGTTGCTTTCTGATCGAATTTGATGTCGATGAAATTCTATGTTTAGAATTGAATTATGTTTTAGAGTTTTGGATAGGTTCTTTGTCTTTTTTGTGATGGTCGATTGCTTTATGTGGTTGCTAGGAATGGAACGTTGTGTTGGAAGATCTATAGATGTTATTGAATATGATCAATAGAGGGAGTGTGTTTTCTATTGGATTTATTTTGAATTAGGTATTATTTTTGGTGTTGATTTGCGTGAGACTCAAATGTAGAAATGTTATTTGTTCTATTAGCATTTGTGTGGTTGCCGTGAGTTGCAAATTTAGGAGTTATTTGGTTGGATTGATCTCTTATGTGATGATCTGATTGGATTAGCAATACTGTTCTTAGAATAGGGTGTAGCTCTATTCTTGGTTGTCTTTTGAGTGTGACGGGCGTGAGGTATTGGAGTCCATTAGATTTGATTCATGAGTTGGAATGGTTGCCTAGATTTGTGTTCTATTGATCCTGTGTTTGTGCCATGTGTTACATGGATGGGTTTAGGTGTGAATTGGTTTGGTTTCATTAGGTTTTGTAATACTTTTCTTGAGAGCTAAATGGGAAGTTGGATTATTTAGGGATTGGTTTCATTATCCGGTCTATAGCGGAGCTTGGTTTCCGATTTAGTTGTTCATTCATATATTAATAGATGAATAACACCTACTAATCAAGCCTTTTATCTAAGTTGATCCAGACGACTAGACGCAAGGGTTCTTTTCAAATATGGAAGTGTAAGTATCCCGGGTGAGTTTTAATGTGGTCAACCAAGTCAAGTTAAGTCCTGTTTGTATCTAATCTCTGTGTCTAAGTGTGCAAGTGTTTAGGAGCACAAGAAGTCAAGTGGAAGATACAGTAATCTAGTCTAGAAGGATGTTACGGGAAAAGAGCAACGAACTCGGTATATCCGAGGGATGCGGAAGTCTATGAAAGAGTACACTGGTGGAGCAAAAGGGCATGGGCGACGTCCGTGAGACAAGAAGCCGAAGAGAAAGTCAGCTCGAGAAAGAGGTCGGAGACGGGTTCGGGTGAGCCCAACTATGGATGGCTAGAGATTGTTAGGATATATACTATAAGCCTAGCTTTTGTATGAACATCTATTTTGGAATAAGAATCACAGTGGTCATGTGTTTGTATTTTTATATTTGTTATAATATATGTAATTATCCATTACTTTACATTGTAAATAACATGGTGTGTGGTGCCACACAAAAGATTGTGTTATCGGTTCCTTATTAAGTATAAGTAGTAGCTCACAACCAAGATGGATTTGGACAAACCATTGGAACGGTTGTAGTGTAATTTGGTATTAGTCTATCTTGACTATAGAATTACACTAGTGTACTTTGTGTGTATTGAACAGAACCGTTTTGAGGTTATTCGATTTATACTACTATATAATCGAACAAAACCTCTGCTATTATGGATGTACATACTCTTAATTCTGATATAATAACGGCCATATATACTTAATATTAATTTTTTTAATTTACCAATGGGCGAGATTTATTCATTAAGTCAATAGGCCCGGTAAATTAGAAAATAATATTATTTATATGATGTGTCGTTGATTATAGAAGGAAACATTGTCCTAATTATTTAGACTAATGATGTCCCCTTAAGGAGCTCATAAGGATTATCATATAAATCCTGCAGGTGGACTTGGTCCAACATGATAATAAAGTTGAGTGGTACTACTCTTGGAGTTATATATTAATTAATTAAATTGTCAGTAATTTAATTAATTAATGAACATATGATATCTTAAACACGGGGAGATAATGTACTCATAATAGGAAGGAGCCTATATTTTAAATGTGGGGTCGGTGCGGTAGTTTAATAATAACCCTTTAGTGGATCAGATTATTATTAATGGATTAGGTTAAAGATCCATTAGGAGGTCATAACCAACTCCTCCTTTTGGTCCCTATTATAGTCTATATATATATACCTTTTTAAGCCATCATAAAAAAAACCCTATTCTTCCTCTTGGTTTTGGGTGTGCGGCACCTTGTGTAACACCCCACTAAAATTCTCTTCAATATTATCTCTAATATTGAGTGTGATTCATGAATAATAGTTAGAGTTGTGGGAATTTTAGTGTAAGTGTTAATAGGCCTTATATGGGCTCTAAATGGTGGGAATTCCTAATGGGTCTTAAATAGCACTTCATTAGTTATCCTAATGGGCCCCACGAGGATAAAAGAAATAACATATCATGTAATGTGCCTTACTTTAGATGGGTTTGCAAAAGAATAATAATAATAAAAAAATGTAATGATGTAGGTGCCAAGGATTGAACCTTAGACCTTAGAAATGTTATAAGCCTTAAGAATGCATGTGTAACCAATTCACCTAGCAAGGGAGTGCTATTAGGAGATAGGTGTAAGGATAAGGGAAGTGAAAGTCACCATGAGAGGAGGCACCATGCCCTTTCACTTGCCCCCTTCACTTAGTATAAAGAGGCGGGATGAGAAGTGAAGAAGCTTAAGTTACTTTTCTCTTCTTCTCTTCCACCAAGGCCCTTCCTCTCCCCTCTCTTCTTCCTTCTTGGCCGAAAATCCCAAATGGGTTTTCCTCTTGGAAAACTTCACAAGAGGTCTCCCTCTTGAAGATCCAAGTTCTTCTACAAGGCTACAAGGGCAAGGAGTACTCTAAAGTCAAGAAGGTTTCCTTTTGTTTCTCTATTTGAGGTTTATAACTGAGACAACAAGGGTAAGACTCCCCTCACCTGCAACATAATAGTTATATATGTTTTTGATTCATGTTCTTGTATGTTTTTGACGATGTGTTGCAAAAATCGTGAAGGTTTCCCTATAGGCAAGTTACGGCCAACATGAGATTTAGGGCTTAGGTTTGTGTTTGATGCTATCTAATAACTCCAATGTTTTCTTGATGTTAAGTTATGAGTTATGATGAAAAAAAAAGATGAAGCAAAAAACCCTTAAAGGTTTAGGCCAAGGCTCTCATAAAGTCATAGACTTTTTGGCCACAAGAAGATGTTTGGGTTCTTTTGACTAGCTAATGTTTCAATTCCTTGTTAATGGTTGTTTGAGGGTTTTATATATATTTTTAGGCCATATTTCCCCTCTGAACACGTGGGGTTAATACCCTAAATAAGGGCTAAAAAGAAAGAAAAAGAAGAGTTAAAGATGTCATGTTATTTACTAGTGCTTATAGTGTTAGAATATGTATTATATGTATGTTGTATGAACCAATTGCTGTTGTTTTTGTCATTTTCATGTTGATATGAACCTTAGGAGTTTCTGATCAATTCCTTAAATTGGGATTTAGGATGGGTTAAGGTTACTACCTCACTTGATAATGTTCCTTTGTAGTAGGATATTCAATGTATGCATATTGTATGAGTGGTGTGATATTGTGTTGTGTTTTTATGCCATGATAACCCTATCTAAATGTTTTGACCAGTAGGGTATATGTTGAATTATGGTTGAATTAAAGGTATCCATGTTTCATTATGCCATGATAGATGAAAAAAAAATGGAACAAGTTCCCTAGGTGTATCTCTTGTAATAGGATAATCAAGGTAAGCATGTTGTATGAATTTTAACCCTAACTTTGTGTGCTATGCATAATGATCTTGTATGCTTAGATTATGTGTCATGTTTTAGTAGGTTTTATGTATGAATGTTTTAAACCATATACCATGAACACAGGTGTTATGAAATATGCATTATGTTTATGTAGAATTATGCATGCATTAGGTTAAATGTCTTGAACATATGTAGATTATGGTTATGTAGACCTATGTATGTTTTATGTTGAATGTCATGAACCTATGTAGTATGTATCATGTTCATATGGATCCTACTCATGCATGCTTTATGATAGATACCATGATTATGTATGTCATGTGATATGTACCATGTATGTAAACAACTCATTTATGCATGTTTAACTTATGTACCATGATCATGCAAGCTTTATGAACTAAGATGATGTTTATGTCTTAAGGCATAATTATGTATGTATGTCATGCCTTATGAATGAAGTTGATGAATTAAATGAAGATAATGAAAGAAGATGATGTTCATGCCTTTAAGGCATTATGATGTTATGCATGAACTATGAATGATGAAATGCTAAGTATGCTTTATGACATGCTTCATGTAATAAAATCATGTTTATGTCTTTAAATATGCTATGTATGTCCTATGAATGATGAAGCATGTGAAGCTATTTTACTTTATGAATGAGCTTGTACCGGACCCTAAAAAGGTCCAAGGGATGGGCACCTTAAGAACGCATCAGTTCTAGACTACCGTAGCTGTCCACGGTTCTGGGACTACCGCAGCTGTCCAACAGGGATGGGCTCCTTATGTTAGCCTCGGTTCTGGACTACCGTAGCTATCCACGGTTCTGGACTACCGTAGCTGTCCACGGTTATGGGACTACCGTAGCTGTCCTTATGTCGTACAAGCCAGGGCCCCCATGTTGTTATGATTATGTTTAAGTATTTATAATTATGATTTTCAAATAAGCATCCTTATGTTATGTGCATTTAACTCATGCATTCATTCATATTATGCATCCATGTCATGTTAAGTATTTCATATGCTTATGTTGATATTAAGAACCATGCCATGTTAAGTATTTCATATGCTTATGTTTATGATTAAGAACCATGTCATGTTAAGTATTCCATATGTTTATGTTTATATCAAGAACCATGTCATGTTAAGTATGTCATATGCTATGTTTAATGTTTATGCACATGTTTATGTTTAATGATATTGCATATGCTATGCTTAATGTTTATACACATGTTTATGTTTAATGATATTACATATGCTATGTTTAATGTTTATGCACATGTTTATGTTTAATGATATTGCATATGCTATGTCTAATGTTATGCACATGATTATGTTTTAAAGACTATGCAAATGTTAAGTGTTTATGCTTATGAGCTTTAGTTGCTTTAAGTATTATTCATGTTATATGTTTATGTCAAATGATATATATTTCTACTTATATATGATGTACGGATTTTGTGAGTAAGCAAGGAGCTTACTATGCATTTTATGCTTATAGTCTACCTTCTTATATTGCAGATCAAACTAAAGGGGAAGCAGCAGGAGGGCCTGTGTATGTGTGGCAGTGACTTGGCAGAACGATCGTACTATGGTCTTTACTCTTACTTATGGACTTATTTCTCATGGACTTAATGTTGCTACTTATAAATGCATGTGTTAGTTTTTATATTTACGCTTACTACTTGTTGGAGTTGAAATTCTTTATGATATGCATGCTTAAAGTAGAACTATATATTCTCTTGATAGATATGTTATATATGCTATGATTCACATGCTTAAAGTAGTTTTGTTAGAAAGAAATTTATCCAATCGCATATGTTCATGATTTAGTATTATTTCCGCTGCAATATTTACGCTCCATATGCAATAATGTATGAAAGAATGAAAAAAAAAGTAACGTGTCGCTCACGTAAGGGGCGGGCGTTACACCTTGATGGCTAGGGCTTGGGCGCACGGCGGCTTGGGCGCGTGACGGCTAGGGCTTGGGCGCGCGGTGGCTTGGGCACACGGCAGCTAAGGGTGTGGGCGCAAGAACGAACAAGAAGAAGTGTGAAAGACGGCTGCGATTCTTGGAAGATCGTCACCCACTCGACGTCCAAGAAGAGGATAGGAAAATAATACAAGATCGAGAGGTATATGTTTTCTATTCCGTGCCTTTTTATTGTAACAACCCGGCCCATTTGGCGGTCCATTCGGCGACCCCTTATCTATCTGTGGGTCGTCGACCGTCGACCGTGCCGTTACCAATACTAGGTCTTTCCACTCCTAGGCGTGGATTTTTGCCTTCCCAGGATTTGAACTCTAGACCCAGGCTTAAATCTAGTTCTTTGTGAATCCTGAATACCAATTGAGCTATTCAGGATTCACAAAGAACTAGATTTAAGCCTGGGTCTAGAGTTCGAATCCTGGGAAGGCAAAAATCCACGCCCAGAAGTGGAAAGACCTAGTATTGGTAACGGCACGGTCGACGGTCGACGGTCGACGACCCACAGATAGATAAGGGGTCGCCGAATGGACCGCCAAATGGGCCGGGTCGTTACATATATACTCTCTTGATAGATATGTTATATATGCTATGATTCACATGCTTAAAGTAGTTTTGTTAGAAAGAAATTTATCCAATCGCATATGTTCATGATTTAGTATTATTTCCGCTGCAATATTTACGCTCCATATGCAATAATGTATGAAAGAATGGAAAAAAAAGTAACGTGTCGCTCACGTAAGGGGCGGGCGTTACACCTTGACGGCTAGGGCTTGGGCGCACGGCGGCTTGGGCGCGTGACGGCTAGGGCTTGGGCGCGCGGTGGCTTGGGCACACGGCAGCTAAGGGTGTGGGCGCAAGAACGAACAAGAAGAAGTGTGAAAGACGGCTGCGATTCTTGGAAGATCGTCACCCACTCGACGTCCAAGAAGAGGATAGGAAAATAATACAAGATCGAGAGGTATATGTTTTCTATTCTGCTTGTATTCCTATTTTCCTTGGATCCCGAATCCAACATGAGATCCGACGATCGAAGCTTCATCAAACAGAACCACTGTTGATCGATCAGGAGCTTGATTACTTGAACAACCAGTTTGTTCAAGCAATCACTCAATCAATCAAAGCAAGGTTGATGAAGTAGGTCGTTCGGGAAGCGGTTCATCACTGTGCGGATTAATTCTATCCATAGAATTTAATCCGGGGAAACAGTACGGAATCCCAACGCCAACAGAGATAACCCAGAAGACTAGAAGAAGGCTAGTCAATAGGAGTTGACTAGTTAACTCTTAGGTGCCTGAGTACATTTAGGCGTCCAGGTGATTGGCGCCCATATGAATACGAGCACCTGACCATACAGGCGTCCGAGTTGATACAGACGCCCGAGAGCCAATACTTATCGCAGAACCATTTCCTGGTCGTTGCGACATGGATAGACATTGACCAAACTCAGGCGCCCATGTGCACTCAAATGCCCGTGATGTGCCACGTCATCACGTCGACAAGTATCTTATAACTCCACTTAAAGGTAACTTTTTGCATTGGTTAAAAACCGCTTCTACCGTAAAACATTTTGAAGTGATTAAACAATGCTTTTAAAAGTGATCATCTGAAATAGTTTTTAAGTTTACAATAAGGGAAAATTATCCTAAACTCCCTGCATGCAAACTTAACTTTCTCTTCAGTCCATGAGTCAGAAAAAATTTGTTTTCACTCCCTACATGCAATGTTTCATGTGTCTTAACTACAGATTTACCGAATTGCCTCTCAATTTTGTAGGTACAAAAAGTTTGAAATCAAGTATAATTCTTTCTAAATTCAGCATCATTGAACTAAAATTCAATATATTTTATATCAAATTGAGTATGACATAATCAATTCATCATAACTAATCAATTGGTATGAACTCCTAATCAATTGATCCGGTGGAAAAAAAATTGTGCTCAATTTTATAGAACATATACTAAATTTTAATTGAAATATACTGAATTTAGGAAAAATTATACTTCTTCCTAGACTTTTTATACGTATAAAAAGTGTGGACTTAATTTGATAGAAAATATACTAGATTTTAATTATATGATACTGAATTTAGGAAGAACTATACCTCATTTTGGACTTTCTGTACCTAAAAATAATAAGGGCAATTAGGTATGAACTTCTAATCAATTGGTCCCGTGAAAAAAAAATTATACTCAATTTGATAGAAAATATACTAAATTCTAATTGAAATATACTGAATTTAGGAAGAATTATATCTCTTTCTGAAATTTTTATACGTATAAAAAGTGTGGTACTTAATTTGATAGAAAATACACTAGATTTTAATTATATGATACTGAATTTAGGAGGAACTATACCTCATTTTGGGCTTTTTGTACTTAAAAATAATAAGGGCAATTAGGTAAAGTAATATTTATTAGGGATCTGATGCAAATAAAACTTTGCATGTAGGGAGTGGAAATGAACTTTTTCTGACATAGAGACTGAGGATAAAATTTAAGATTCAATTGGGGATTTAAAGACAATTTACAGTTACAATACCGGTTTATTTAACCGCTTCTATTGCACTTAGCACCGTCAGCATTAGAATCGGTTTAAAACCGATGCAATAGCTTCGACAACGGTTGATAACCACCCCTATAGGACTCTTTTAACTATATCTAAAACCTCTTTTTTTTTATGGTGTCAGTCTATTTTTTTCTATAAAATTAGAGTTGAGTAGTCTTTTCTTGAGAGTCGTTAAAGGTGTAAAGAGATATATGAGAACCACTCCTCAACTTCTCAAGTGTTCAACAGTGAAAGAAATTGTAGAGCTTTGAGCTTTTGATGGATTACGTTGTAACTTTGACTTGCCTTTCTAGATACAGCACGCTTTTAAAGTTGTATCTTTAATTCTAATGCCCTAGTAAAATCCGTTAAGGTTGTTTATGTTAACAGTTAATTTTTAGAAATAATGCACATTCATTGTGAGGTTTCATGAATCTAATAGATGATGATCAAATTAATGAAACAATAAGTAATATAATTCTAAAATTATCCATGATGTCTTTATAAAATTGCAATGGTTTTGCCATAGAAATATTCAATATCAAATAATACATCAAATTTTGGTTTTCTCTATTTTTATATTATTCTCTACTTCAATGTCTATCAGTGGTATTAGAGCATCTATGTACTTTCCTTTTCCAATGGCAAATACCCTATTTCAATACTCTCCAAATCAAGTCCAATTTTTGACAAAGAGTTAGAGTAATAAGATGGAAATATTTTTCATCTCACAGGATCTCTAGGAAGTAATTGAACAAAGTTATAAAGAACCACCAACGGCTCCAACACGGACAAATGCTTAACAATCACAATATAAAGAGAATATCAAAAAGGATGTAAATGCACTATGATACATCTAACAAGAATTGAGGAAGTCAATTTTCCTCGTATTTTTGGCATAAAAAAAGGCTACGGATGCTTGGGAAGTTCTGAGTAAAGAATTTCAAGGTTCAGAGAAAAACACTGTCATCAGATTACTAAATCTATGAACCAATTTTAATAATTTATCCATGAAAGGATCTGAAAGGGTATGTGATTTTTTTTTTTCAAAAATTAATGAGATGGTTAACTTCATTAGAAATTGGGGTGACACTATTGAAGAAAAGAATATAATTGACAAAATTTTAAGGATTTTAACACAAAATTTTCAACATGTGATTACTATCATTGAGAAATCTAAAGACTTGTCTACACTCACTATGTATGAACTAATGGGTTCTATTGAAGTTCATGAGAATAGAATGACTAAACATATAGAGGAACCATTAGAGCATGTTCTTCAATTCAAAATGAATGTGATAGGCAGAAAGAATGAAGATCGATCGAGACAACCAAAGTATCATCATTGAAATTCTAATTCAAGAGGCGAATCAGAAGGCAAGGAGTACGGAATAAAAATTAGCCTAGAAACAAAGATTTCAGATGATACCACATATATAAAAAGATCAATCATGAAAGCAAAGATTGTTGGTTACAATGTAACAATTGTGAAGACTGACCATGTTAACATCAATTACCCAAAGAAGTAGAAAATAAATCCAACTTCAAGATGATGAATCCTCACAATAATTATTTTACTCTTGCATGAGTATGCAAGAAGATCGAGATACATGGTACCTTGATAGCGGGTGCATTTGCCATATGATAAGTATAAAACCTGGATGATTCATTTAAATCCAAAGTGAAGCTTGGAGATGTATGTGAAGGTGGAAGTCAAACGTGATATCACCTCAAAAACAGAGTTACTTCTAAAGTTATCAAAGATGTGCTTTGTGTTCGTAAATTATCTCAAAATTTATTGAGTGTGGGTCAATTGGTAGAAGATGGTTATATGCTCACATTTGATAGGGATGGATAATTATTGATAAGGAAAAGGATCTGACAATAATTGTAGTACCTATGACAACAACTAGAGTATTCCCAATGTGCATGTCTCATAAAGAAAAAATAGGTTTAAAGTTTGAAGTCATATATGATTCGATGCTTTAGCATATGAGGTATGGACATTATGAGAGCCTTAAATTGTTGAATAAATAGGCTATGGTTATTGGGCTACCATCTATTGATGTAAGCGGAAGAGTTTGTGATGGATGTGTTATGGAAAAATCCATAGAATGACATTTCCTAAATTCTTATAGAGAGCTACAACTCCACTAGAATTATTACATTTTGATATTTGTTGTCCAACCAAAACTTATTGTCACGCCTAAGTTAGCCGCATGTCTGATAAAAAATTGAACAACACCTTCCCTGTACAACGGACAATCTGAAACATTTATACATCACAACACACAACATAATAATAACAATTCAACCTCAGAACAAATATATATAAAGTGCAACACACACGGCTGACAACCATGCAAAATAAATAAGGAAGAAAGCACATAACTCTAAATAAAACTCAAATCTCATGTCATGCACATTAAGTCCACAAGTACTTACGGTCAACTCCAAAAAATAATAAAATAAGTACAAGTTCAATATAGAAATAATGAAACGACTAAAAACTCTATATTGGGGGATTGACAGATGAATCCTCTCCTAACTCCATGAGTCGCAATTATCAACTACCTGAAACAAAAATAAAAGTAAGCGGTGATGAGTCCTGGCAAACTCTGCGGGTATAAGGATAAATAAATACATGGCATAAAAGGATACAACAAGCAGATAGAAACAACGATATACATTCTCTAAAACAGAGTCATGCATGAAGATATATAACTGAATAAAAGTAACTCATATATGCATGACAATCAAGTGCAGCAATCATAGCTCAAGCAAATGCAACAAACATAAGAGAAATATACGATGTAATAAATGCACATGATGCAATGACATGTGTCACCCCTGACTCTAATCAAGCCGTCATCACATCTCATCTGTATGGTCTAGTGGGTAGGGTTGTGATGACTATACGCACTCCAACAACTACCATTACTATAAATAGTTAAGTTGACAGGATTTTGAGGATCCAAATACTCCAAAATCTTAGGACAAGGGGAAGCCACCAACAGCTCTACTATCCCTCGTAAACAATGGAGAGGGTGTCGACTGCTTGCCTACAACTACAATATCCACTACCCATGAGTGGTCAAGTGTGGCATAAGAGGATGGCTGATCACACTCCAACAATTACCACTATCCCTGAGCAGTTGAGTGGGCAGAAACTATATGACTGATGATAGGCTCAAGCCACAAGGGAGCTAATAATCACCAGCATGAAACAATATAGATATGGTGCATGTTACTAATATGCACAACATCGACCAGGTCACAACTATGCAGCTGTATGATACACAAGCATCCAACCAACCTTATGATCAATAAGCATGCAACTAATCTACTAGATAGGGTATATTTATTGTCAACCAAAGCCCTAGCTATGTCTAATGTGTGGGATCGGTGGCGTCGATAGAGGGGGGTGAATATCGACTCGTAAACTTTTTCCTTTTTCAGAATCTTGTCATTCATTCTTTCTATCACGAGTGTTAGCACGCAACGGAATTCTCAAAATGGTATGTTACATTGACACCTCATGCTACAAAAGTAATTGATTCAAGGAGAGATAAAGCTAAAGCATATAAGGTTCACCCATACTCTCAATCAGAAATGAAAGTAGAGACATAGGGCACTTCATACATTGTTGATTTGGAAAAAAAAATATTGTCAATGTGGGGAGTTTCAAAATTCAGAACTCCCTTGCTCACATGCTATTGTCGTCATCATTCACCGAATATGGATATACTACCATATTGTGAGCATTATTTTTATTCACAAAATTGGAATGTCATTTATATGGATCGTATTTACCCTTGTCAAAGCAAAGAGTTTTGTCCTAGGGGCGTAAACAATATTATAGTTCTATGTCCCCATAGCCTTGTGTAGCTCGGTAGATGAAAGAAGGCACAAATTGAGTCGAGACACAATGGGAAGGTAAAACTCAAATGTAGCCATTGCAAACAACTTGGCCATAATCGAAGGACTTGTAGAATATCGCCAGCCCTAGGGTCTTGAGTTACTGGTGTATGTATTGCAGGAATATTCTGATTGAAGTATATATTTTGTAAGCAGGAGAAATGAATGTATATATTTTGTATATTGTACAGCGATAGTATTGTAAAAAAACTAGTTGTTGTTAATGTTGTCACTTGAAGAGGTATTCCAATACTATGATACATTTCACCTTGTCTAATTCAATGTAAGCAGAATAGATCAGTCCTGAAGTCCTCTGATTTCAGGCCCACATTGGGCGTGAAATAATTAGATTTCAGGTCCTGAAGTCGTAAAGTCATCTGATTTCTGAATATCTCTGATTTTAGACCCTCTGATTTCTGTATTATTGCTGCATTGTTCTATGCCAACTGATACGGTATGAGAACATAATTGATATTCATTAGGACTAAGTTTGGACACCACAAATACTATCTCCTAGCTCAACTCTAACTAGTGATATCGAGTTTTGAAAAATCCAAATCTCCTAGGTCCATCAGTGAGTTTCCACCAAAACTCACTGATGGACCTATAAAACTCCTATTGCAACAAATTCTGAAAATATGAGTTCATGGTCTGCAAGGAATCCAATTTTGCTATGCATTGTGTATTTACGTAGTATCCAGATGGAATCTTCTTATTTCAAGTTTAAATAAATGTAAGACTGTTTTAATCATAATTGAGTATTTTAATAAAATGAGAGGATTTTGTAACAACTTGTAGAATTATATAAAAGATTACCCTATAAATATTTAATTTAACAAATCATGATTAAATATTATAAAAATTATTTTTAAAATGAAAAAAATTTGAGTCCACATTGGGCCTGAAGTCATCTGATTTCAAGCCCACGTTGGGCCTGAAATAAGAGGATTTTAGGCCCAACGTGGGACTAAAATCAGATTATTTCAGGCCTAATGTGGGCTTGGAATCCTCTTATTTCAGGCCCAGCGTGGGGCTGAATAGCTCTGATTTCAGGCCCTTTAATAACCCACTGACCTCTGTAAACCAAAATAGGAATAATCTTTTCCAAATTATGAATAAATATCTATAATATAAACATATAGAAATACAAATTAGTGGTTATGGATGTTATATCTAAGAAAAAAATAAAAGATATTACAATAAAATTATAAATGTGGAAAAAAACTAATATAGATAATAAGATATGAAGATAGCTAATAAATAATTAAGATAGATAATAAAATATAAAGATGAGAAAAATTAAAGGGATAAGGATGATTTACTAAAATAAGCTCTGATTCTGCATTGTTCTGTGCCAAGTGATACGGTATGAGAACATAATTGATATTCATTAGGACTAAGTTTGGATACCACAAATACCATCTCCTAGCTCAACTCTAACTAATGATATCGAGTTTTGAGAAATCCAAATATCCTACGTCCATCAGTGGGTTTCCACCAAAACCCACTGATGGACCTACAAAACTCCTATTCCAACAAATTCTGAAAATATGAGTTCATGGTCTGCAAGGAATCCAATTTTGCTATGCATTATGTATTTAGGTAGAATCCAGATGGAACCTTCTTATTTCAAGTTTAAACAAGTGTAAGCCTATTTTGATCATACCTGAGTATTTCAATAAAATGAGAGCATTTTGTCAAACTTGTAGAATTATATAAAAGTTTGCCCTATAAATAATTAATCTAATAAATTATGATTAAATATTATTAAAAATATTTTTTTAAAAAAATCAGCCCACGTTGGGCCTGAAGTCATCTAATTTCAGGCCCAACTTGGGCCTGAATTTCTCTGATTTCAGGCCCTCTGATAACCAAAAGTAAGGTTCCATATTACTGATTGTATAGACAGCAATTACAGATTATAAATTAGAGATTACACAACAACATGAATCGAAAGAAAGGTTCCATTGATTTCAAATGGATTGTATACAAAACAATGATAAATTTCTAATTACATACATTATAACTACAAACATACAATGTTTGTCATAACAGGCTTACATTTGCATTGTATCAACAAAACATAATTACATATTACCCTTCCAGAACTTGTCTGTCATAATTTTATATCTAGTCTTAAATCGATAAGGTTTCATTTCCATTTGGGTAAAATCTATAGATCTTTGAAACACTATACTTTCAGCATAGCGCATGAGAAAAAAAGCACAATCCACCCTAAAAAACTAATATTTAAATTGTGGTTACCATATTACATACACCATCAAAGATTATGTTATTTTGAACCAAAATAAACATAATCTTACAATCTGCATTGGGTGGGTCCTTGTACTTCAATTTTAGTAAAGTCTTCCCCTGATATAGAATGCAATCCTTTATTCCATCTCGTGTAATATGACCAGTTCATATTTTTAAAAAATGCCACCTACACACAAATGACATTAGTAAAAAAGACATTTTATTAAAACTACTTGTAATGTTTTATATATACAATATAAAACATATAGTTTTCTCAAATTTGTCAATGTATCCTTCTGTGGCGCCGAGAGAATTACAATGAAGGATATTACCTTCTTCGAGGTCAATAACCAAAAGATGTCAATGATCATCTGCATTATTTATAGGACAGATGAAATATTTAATTGTCTTGTCTGTATCAGTAGCAACAGTTTGTTCAAATGCTTCAGCATGCATCACATCAAACAGTTCCTATGTTTATTAAAATGGAACTGTTAGTGGACTAAATCCTAGAAAAAAATAACAAAATAAGGTGCTCATTTACTTACATCAAACCCCACCCCACAGAATATGGAGGGGTGGTATGGTGAGTTAGAGGTTTTTGCTTCATTTACTAAAATTATCCAGTAAGTATTAATGCAATCCCCATTGGTGTAGTCATTCGAATAAGATATAGTCAAAAATGATTGCATATCTAGTGAAAAGGTATCATTGGACCATACTGGATTAACCAAAAACCTACATAAATAAAATATAAGAATCTTAATAAGAAAGGATTGATTAATTAAATTTTATTATTGAATGGTAATAATCATCATTGTTTTACATTATTATGCAATTGCGACAACAACTAACTCACTTTAATTTACTAAGCTTTAATAATGTTTCTACAATCTCTGCATCTTTATTCTTCTTAAAAAATGCCCTGGCATTCTTCAAGAATTTGGATTTGTCCTTTTGAATTTCTTTACTTTTAGCTGCTTGTTGATCAGATATTGTTATTTGCGTAGATATTGTAGTTTGTGCAGATATTGTTGTTTGCGTCGTGGTTTCTGATATTGATGAGGCAGGAGGCTCTTCATCTTCATCCTCATCCTCCTCCTCATCCTCAACAATCTGTTTGTCTTTGCCTTTGCCCTCGTACGCTTGTTTTCTCTCAGTTCTATTTCTTTTTTTTTGGTAGTGGCTCAACGTCATCTGAGCCATTGCTTTCCAATTGTTTTTCGAGCCTCCGAATTCTCTTGTCAACAGTCTCTATGATTTTATTTTGTATAGATAATAATTTTGTGTAGATAACATCTTTCTCTTTAAGCTGGGAATTCTTCCCAGCAATTATTATATCCTTCTGAGCAATTATTACATCCTTCTCACTTATGGCGGTTGCCATTTCATTTTTAACATCCTCCAAACTTTTAAGAGAAATAGATAATTGTTGTTGTAACGTATCAATTTGTTCTTGCTTTTCCATACACTAATTGCAGCCTTCATATCTAAGGCCTGTAGGCTTCCTTCTGCTGCCTGCTGTAATACCTCAAACTGTACCTCAAGTGCTTGAGTTGGAGGAGTGTAGTGAGGTACCAAATCCAGCTCTATCTCTGTCAAAATTAAATCAACAATAATTTTATGTGGGCCTAGACGATCTATCACCTTTTTGATAGTGTCAAAATTAGACTTAGGCCAACTCCACCGAAGGATTCTTGGCAATCTATCAGGATATTCTGGAGCAGCAATACTGATATGTTCACTCACCCATACCTGCAAAATGATTATATTGAGTAAATAATATCCATAAAAAATATATGAGCAGCTATATGTACTCTAACTTACAGCCAAAATATTTGGAAATCCCTTGAGCAAGGGAGCCTTGACTGTTTGGGTTGAATCATCTATATGTGGTCTTTGCCTCAATGTAACCTCCTTTCCAATGGCTTCTAACTGAGGAGCCATGAAATTGTACACTGCATTGCATCAATTATAGGTAGCTAGGTTGTCAAAATCATCTACGCAATCAATCAGTGAGAGCACAAGAATGGTAACTATGCTGCTAGTACCACAAAATAGAACAGTAGCAAAAAATTATAGTAGATACAACTGATAGTAGAGCTTGTCATTGGATCTTGACTTCATTATGAGTTTCTCCAAATGCTTGGCAGAACAACCTGACTCTTCGAAATACTGCTTGTATAGTGGGCTGGAGGCCTCGTTTGAATAAGTTGGTCTATCTCTCCAGTGTCGGGTAGCCCTATAATTAGTGAAATATCAACCTTTGTGAATTTGAGTTTTTTCCCATGGAAGATAAAGCTATGTTCTTCTTGATCCCAATTATCAAACATATTCTGGACCTAGGGTCTTATACAGGAACTATTTGGGAGGTTGAGGACCCAAGAAAAGGGTCTATCTCCAATCAACTGTTCTTGTGCTGCTGTGGGTTTAACAGAATCAATAAAATGTCTGAAATGGCAAAGGCAATTTTTCCAGTTCATTCTTTTACTTCGTCCTCTGTTGACAAAACTTGTATAATTGGAAAGCATTTTGCTTTTTTCTTGTGTCAACTATCTTTTTTTACTTCGACCAGCACCTTGCTGTTTAGTCGATTTTTTTGGAGCGCTTTGCTTTGATGATGATTTTGTTGGAGCCATCCCGAACTTAGCAACCATAAAACAGTAATGAGACACAAACAAAATTAACACTTAGATTTCGTAGATAAAGGGTCTGCTCAGATTCGGTTAGTCACTATAGACTATCGCTAACCCTAGGTGAACAACCATTAGTGAAATCAAAAACTAAATATTAGGGTACGTACATTCCCACTGGTCCGATGACGAGGATGTTAAGCATACGACTCCAATGGAGGAAAACATGCTACCTTCAATTGCGAAGAAAATAGGAGGAAGAAGATGATTGCTAACCACAAGGCTCCGGAGGACGCTATACACCTCGCTCAATGCTGGGCCTGATATCCCCAAATTTCAGGCCCTACGCGATCCTTATTTCTTATATATCTTAATTTTTATTATTTGAACTATATTTATTTATTAAGTATTTCTAATGTATACTATATATTATTTACGTATAGATAATAATTTTCTTACCTTCATAAAATGTATAAAAATATTTATTATAGAAAAATATTTTTACTCTGATTTTATTTTAATTTTATTAATTATATATTTATCTATAAAAATTATTTTACTCTATAAACTATATGTATTTATTCATATTTTATATTTCTTTCTTTATAGTTTAATTTGTTTTATATCTTAATTTAAATTATAGGTTTTGTGGTGTCCAAACTTATATTTTTTATTAATTTGTTAATATCTCTATTTTTAAATTTTTTGCAGAGGGCTTGAAATCTACTGACTTCAGGCCCAACGTGGGCTCAAATTTATTTTTCCATTTTATAAATAATGTTTATAATATTTTATCATGATTTATTAAATTAAATATTTATAGGGTAATCTTTTATATAATTCTACAAGTTGTGACAAAATGCTTTCATTTTATTGAAATACTCAGGTATGATCAAAACATGCTTACATTTGTTTAAGCTTGAAATAAGAAGGTTCCATCTGGAGACTACCTAAATACACAATGCATACCAAAATTGGATTTCTTGCAGACCATGAACTCATATTTTCAGAATTTGGCACAGAAGGAGTTTTGTAGGTCCATAAGTGGGTTTCGGTGGAAACCCACTGATGGACCTAGGATATTTGAATTTTTCAAAACTAGATATCACTACTTAGAGTTGAGCTAGGAGATGATATTTTTGGTGCCCAAACTTAGTCCTAATGAATATTAATTATGTTCTCATATCGTATCAGTTGGCACAGAACAATGCAGAATCATTACTTATTTTAGTAAATCATCCCTATCTCTTTAATTTTGCTCATCTTTATATTTTATTGAACTATCTCAATTATTTATTATCTATCTTCATATATTATTATCTATATTAGTTTTTTTCCACATTTATAATTTTATTGTAATATCTTTTATTAGTTTTTCTTAGCTATAACATCCATAACTACTATTTTTTTATTTCTATATGTTTATTTTATAGAAATCAGTAATATGGAATCAGTAATCTATAATTGTTGTCTATACAATCAGTAATATGGAACCTTACTTTTGGTTATCAGAGGACCTGAAATAATCTTATTTCCGGCCCATGCAGGGCCTGAAATCATCTGATTTCAGGCCCATATTGGGCCTGAAATTAGATGACTTCAGGCCCAACATGGACTTAAATTTTTTTCTATTTTAAAAATAATTTTTATAATATTTTATCATGATTTATTAAATATTTATAGGTCAATCTTTTATATAATTGTACAAGTTGTGACAATATGCTCTCATTTTATTGAAATACTCAGGTATGATCAAAACATGCTTACATTTGTTTAATCTTGAAACAAGAAGGTTCCATTTGGAGACTACCTAAATACACAATGCCTACCAAAATTGGATTCCTTGCAGACCATGAACTCATATTTTCAGAATGTGAAACAGAAGGAGTTTTGTAGGTCCATCAGTGGGTTTCCACCGAAACCCACTGATAGACCTAGGATATTTGGATTTCTCAAAACTTGATATCACTAATTAGAGTTGTGCTAGGAGATGATATTTGTGGTGTCCAAACTTAGTCCTAATGAATATCAATTATGTTCTCATACCGTATCACTTGACACAGAACAATGCAACAACTGGAGTTTAATAAACAACACAATTGTTTTTCATACCATACATTTATATAGATGTGACAAAACTATACACAATTTAATTTGTTTACAACACCATAAAATGTTTTTGACAATAATACAATGGATAATTAATCCAATATTTTACAACACATGTCCCTCAAAATTAAAAGTGTTACATCAAAATTCATTTTTCTCATGTCTCCTTGTTTAAAATCCATCTTCTCATCGTATAGGAGACATCGAACATATTTCATCAAAAAAAAGGCACAGCCCACACTATAAATAACATCAGTATTTTTAATTTCCATATATTTTATAAATTTCTTTTCAATTGAAACTCATCCTCATTTACTTACCTGGCTTCTTGTTGGGGATAATTTGCTCTGACAGAGCCCCATTGGTCCAAGGGATGATAAATTTTTGATATGGATGAATAGACCTCAGTTGCTCGCAAGTGTATTGTTTTAATTCTTTTACCTATAAGTAAGATCATGAATTTAAAATTTAATATCAATGAGATTTTATACTAAATGATTAACATAGAAATGAATAATGATTGCTCACTGCTGATGAAATTCATATTTATATTTACACACACTAGCAAGATAATTTAAATGATTGAAAGTCATTGATTTTGTATCCACCGACAATAAGTAAAAGTGTGCATTATCACTCCACAAAGATATTAAAATATATCTGAAACCTTCATCTATCATATCTGTCTTCATCACTTGTTGCAGGCCAAACATTCTTGAGGATCTTATTGATGACTAATAAAAAAAGCACAAAAAAATTATTAATAACCAAATCATAAAATTAGTTCTACTACAATATATATTCTAAATTCATTTAAATCCCTTACTATGAAGAAGGTTCTATACTTTAGAGGAAGAAAACAGGGAATTAAGACAGGAAGTTATAAAACTTCAAAAGACCATAGGAAACCTTGAAAAGGAGGTTACAAGTCAAAAGCCTTTGACAAAAACTGAAGTACAAAACTTAGTTCGAGAAATATCTCGACAGCCTAAGCTTGTTGAGGAGGAAGCCCTTAAGCTTACGGAAGAACTGAAGGGGAGTGTCCGTAAAGTAGAACATTTAATTTCGGAAGTCAAAAATCTCATGGGTAGATGAGTCTGGAAGAACAAAGAGATAATATTGATTACAAAAGGGCTCTAAGAAATACTGAAGCAATTGAAACACCTGCTGCGGATTCACACCTACCACTGAACTAAAAACAAACTTTGATTTTCTAAGAGCTATCATTAAACAGAATAATACTTTGATACCTCTGGTTGTTAACCTAACTGAACAGGTTCAAGAATTACAAAGTCTTGTAAAGAAAGTTCCCACTACTATAAGAATGCCTACCTCTTCTTCCAAGGAGCTTGAAGATTCTATAGCTGACCTAACAAGAAGAATCGGGGGACTAAATTTGGGCTCTATATTTGTCTTGCAAAGACCAAGCAAAGATTCTGGAAAGCGAGAAAAGAAAATGAGCACCTCCACCAGAATAAACAATATATTGACTTGTTGTATGACCTACCACAAGAGGATGCCTTCCCCAGTAATAATGCAACATCTCGTCTGGTGAACGCAACCGGTACACCTGAAACATTTAAAATATTTAGTTATCTTCAAGAATATAGGTCTGAACTAATTTCATTTCAGGCCCAACGTGGGTCTGAAGTGAAATCATTTCAGGTCCAACGTGGGCCTGAAGTGAAATCATTTCAGGCCCTCGGTAGGCCTGAAATGATTTCATTTCAGGCCTACGATAGGCCTGAAATAAAATCACTGAAATGGGTCTGAAATTAAATTATTTCAGACCCTCTTTATGTTGGATCGAGAAAACCGATAGAGGGGGGGGGGGTGAATATCGGAAATCGTTCGGACTTTCGTAAAGAGCACGTACGCAGCGGAAATAAAAACAATCACAGCACAAAGACACAGTCGATTTACTTGGTTCGGAGCCTGTGTCGACTCCTACTCCAAGGCCCACGGTCGTTGACCGTTTACTTTGGGCAATTCTATATTTGGCGCAAAAACAGTTTACAAATATCGAATACAGAGTAAGTGCAGTAAACTTTAACAGTTAAGAAAAGATGCTCTTCTTTTACCGACGTCCGATTATAGGTTGACTTTTTGGAGCAGCAGGACGTCGTCGGCTCGAGTTGGGCAGTTTCCGAAGCAAGGCGCGAGCGTAGAAGAGCATTGAGGCGTTGAAAGAACTGATGTCTGAAGCCTGGGGTCGAGGGCCCTTTATATAGGGCCTGGGGGCGCCCGGGACGTCGGGGGCGCCCCCCACGTGGCCTCTATCCGCAGAGCTCTCGGTTAGCGTCTATCCTCTGGATCCGCTTTGACCAGGACGCCCGGAGCGTTCGGAGCGCCCGCATTGACCGGGTCAAAGTCCTATCTCCTTGGCTTCGAGGGGTTCGGGTTCGATGTTGCGCATGGGGGCGCCCGGGACGCTGGGGGCGCCCGGGAGCAGCGCGGGCGCCCGGGAGCATGGGGGCGCCCGGTTCAGCCCGGCCCAGCCTGTATTCGAACTCCCTTTTTCTTTACTTGTTTTGTATGCCGCTTGGGGGCGCCCGGGACACTCCGAGCGCCCTACTCTGCTACCACCTCATTCCTTTGAGGCTATCTGAGCTGCAGACACTCCTTCCTTTGGTCCTGCATCCAGGGTTAGTCCAAAACACAATAAAGTAATAAAGTATTTGTTTATACAGCCTTAGCTGTCTTGGTTCTGACTTTGGTCTCCAAAATGGAGCCCTAGGTCGAACCGACACCTACTGTTCCCTCGACGGGGAACGCGTCCTCACCTACTCCTCTCGGGAGAATTTACCTGTTGCCAACTGCTCCTTTGGTTGGACTTTAGCCTGACGGCCCTTTGTCAGGGCTTGGATGCCGAGCTGTCCTTCGCCCGGTGCCTAGCATTCCTTCGCTAGGGCTTTGATGCTGGCAGTCCTTCGCCAGTTGCCTAGCAGTCCTTCGCTAGGGCTTTGCTACTGGCAGTCCTTCGCCAGTTGCCTAGCTTTCCTTTGCTAGGACTTTATCTCTACACACTAGAGTAACTTGTTAGAAAACAAGAAAGACTTAACTTTTGACCTATGTTGCCATTATCAAAACACAGGTTTGACTTAGGTGCATTCTGCACCAACAATCTCCCCCTTTTTGATTTATGGCAACCCTAGTTCAAAAAGTTAAGTTTAAGCAAAACATGAAAAAGTTTTAACTTTTGTGCCCTCCCCCTGGAAGGAATATCCCCCTAGATTTTTCAAAAATTCGTGGGGTTTAAAAAACTTTACTTGTACTTGAAAACTTTTTGAAAATGTTAGCTTAAGTAAGAATTTCAGTTTTAATACAGTTTTGAAAAACTTAAGCTTTAGAATACTTACAAATTTGACAAGCTTAAGTAAGAACCTTTTGAAAAGCTAGAGTACTTAGGAATCTTAAAAAGTATATAGGAAGATTTTTTGAAACATGATTTTTGAGTACTTAACAAGTTTGAGGCTTTAAATTTTAAGGTACTCAAAAGTTTTGAAAGTGTTAGCTTAAGTAGAAAAAAAACTACTTTTGGAAAACTTAAGTACTTAATAACATTGTACTTAACCAGTTTTGAGAAACTTAAGCTTAAGGTACTTTATAAAGGTTTAAAACTTTTGACAAGCTTAAGTTATAAAATTTGGCTTGAGTACTTAGCAACATTTTGAAAGCTTAAGTAAGAATTTTGAGAGACTTGAATACTTAGCAACATTTTGAAAGGCTTAAGTAAGAATTTTGAAAGACTTGAATACTTAGAATACTTAGCAACATTTTGAAAGCTTATGTAAGAATTTTGAAAGACTTGAATACTTAGCAACATTTTGAAAGCTTAAGTAAGAATTTTGAAAGACTTGAATACTTAGCAACATTTTGAAAGCTTAAGTATTTTTCAAGAAAGTTTTGAATAAAGAAAAACTTTTGAATACTTTTTGAATAAAGGATAGAGTTAAGAAAATTAATTTTGAAAATTTTTTTGAAGAAAATTAATTTTACTCTCTCCTTTCCTATCTCTCCCCCTTTGCCATATATCAAAACAAATGAATATAGCAGAAATAATGGAAATAAGTAAGATTTTGCTGTACTGAACCAAATCATAATTAGACTTAACTAAATCAATCAATTTTCTTTGTAGGGACCTGTCTAACCCAATTAGCTACTTACTAACTGTTATAAACAGTAGTTTTTGCTAGAGTTAGTCAAGTTAAGTGTTTCTGTTCAAGTTAGATTTTCTAAACTTGACACTTAACTTGATTGCTGTATAAGTTGTATTTAGTGCCCCAATTACTGCAGATGCACTGACTTAAAGCATCTTGAATTAAGGCAAAGACCTAAGCATCTCAACCCTTTCTAGGTTATCAATCAAAAGTACCCTAAGGTGCTTGTGAGATGCTGGCTTCTAAGTCTATAGGTGCATGCAGTTCTAGGGTTAGGGCCTAGGCTAAGTCCATTTTCGAAAAACCCTAGTTTTTAAAGGGGGTAGTTTTAAAAAATAAAACTAAGTCGAAAATGAAAACTGATTTTGAAATTAAGTAAGACAGTTTTTCAAATTCAAAAATTTTAAATCAAGTAGAGAAGAAAATTAATCTATTCTACAAAGCACAGTCCTAACTGTCTTCTTAGTGAACTGAACTTAGATTCAGGTAAGGGTTTTGTGAATATATCAGCTAGGTTGGATTTAGAGTCAATATACTTAAGTACTATTTCACCCCTGGCTACATAGTCTCTTACAAAATGATGTTTGACTTCTATATGTTTGGTTCTGGAGTGTTGTATTGGGTTCTTAGTTAAATTGATTGAACTTATATTGTCAATAAATACTTGAGTTTGGGTGTAATTGAGCTGGAAGTCCCTAAGTGTGTGCATCATCCATAAAAGTTGAGCAACACACTCTCCTAAGGCCACATACTCAGCTTCAGTTGTGGATAGAGCTACACAGTGTTGTTTTCTGCTGCACCAACTAACTAGACTCTGACCTAACAGTTGGCAGCTTCCACTTGTGCTCTTTCTATCTAATTTACAGCCAGCATAGTCAGAATCTGAGTATCCGATTAAATCAAAAGTTGAGGTCCTAAGATACCAAATCCCTACATTTAGGGTGCCCTTTACATATCTCAGTATTCTTTTTAGGGCTGCTAAGTGTGTTTCCTTAGCACAGGTTTGGTATCTAGCACACATTCCTACAGCAAAGAGAATATCAGGTCTACTGGCTGTAAGGTACAGTAGGCTACCTATCATACTCCTATATAGTTTAAGGTCCACTGGTTTACCATCAGGGTCACTATCTATTTTTATATTAGTGGCCATGGGGGTACTTATGCTTTTAGAGTTATCCATTTTGAATTTCTTTATTAACTCTTTAGCATATTTGAATTGATGAACGTAATTGTCATCCCTGGTTTGTTTGATTTGTAGTCCTAAGAAGAAGGTGAGCTCACCAACTAAGCTCATTTCAAATTCATCTTCCATTATTTTGACAAATTCTTTTAGGAAGTTGGTGTTGGTGGATCCAAAGATTATGTCATCTACGTAAATTTGGGCAATAAATATATCTTTTCCTAGGTTTTTAACAAATAAAGTTGAGTCAATTTGGCCTTGTTTAAATTCTTTAGAAGTTAAATAGGTTGATAACCGTTCATACCAGGCCCTAGGTGCTTGTTTTAGTCCATATAATGCTTTGGTTAGTTTGTAAACATGGTTAGGTTTGTTTAAGTCCTCAAACCCTGGGGGTTGTCCTACATATACTTCTTCTTTAATAAATCCATTTAAAAAGGCTGACTTTACATCCATTTGATATAATTTGAATCCTTTATGGGATACAAATGCTAATAACATTCTAATGGACTTAAGTCTAGCTACTGTGGCGTATGTCTCATCGTAATCTAATCCCTCTACTTGGCTGAATCCCTTGGCTACTAAGTGGGCTTTATTTCTGACTATTTCTCCTTGATCATTTAGTTTATTCCTAAAGACCCACTTAGTATCTATTATGGATTTGCCTTCAGGTTTAGGCACTAGTTCCCAGACTTGGTTCCTTTCAAATTGGGCTAATTCTTCTTGCATAGCTATGATCCAGTCAGGGTCAGGTAGGGCTTCATCTATAGTTTTGGGTTTAATTTTCGATATCATAGCTATTTGACTAAGGTTTCTATAGGAGGATCTAGTCCTGACTCCTAGAGTTGGATCACCCACAATTTGATCAGTTGGGTGACTGAGTCTGGGTTTCTTGGTTCTTCTAGAGCTTGGTTCAGCCTCAGGTCCGGCTGGTCGGTTTGGTTCACTATTTGATTTGACTCTTTGGGCTGGTTCATTTGTTGGTTGGATACTTGATTCAGTTGACTCATTAATTGGTTCAATGGTTAGTTCGTTTAAGGATTCAATTAAGGGTTCAATAGTTTGTTCATTTTCTTGGTCAGAGTTTGATGAAGTTAAGTCTGGATTATTAGATGTTGAGTTGATTTCTTCATCAAAAATTAGGTTTGTTGTTTCTTCAATTTTCTTAGTTTGTTTGTTGTAAACTCTATAGGCTCTACTTGTGGTTGAGTATCCTAGGAAAATACCTGGGTTTGACTTGGACTGAAATTTTCCTAAATAGTCTTTGGTGTTTAGGATATGGACTTTACATCCAAAGACCCTTAGGTAGTGTAGGTTGGGGAGTCTATGATAGTACAGTTCATAGGGGGTTTTGTTGTGTCGCTTGTTAATCAAAACCCTATTTTGGATATAACAGGCCGTACTAATTGCTTCTGCCTAAAATTGGTTTGCTAGATTAAATTCGTTGAGCATGGCCCTAGCGGCTTCTTGTAATGTTCTATTCCTTCGCTCAACTATCCCATTTTGTTGGGGGGTTCTAGGACATGAAAATTCATATAGGTACCCATTTACCTTACAGAATTCCTCGAATCGTTGATTTTCAAACTCTCCCCCGTGATCACTCCTAAGTCTTTTAATTTTAGTGTCGTTTTGATTTTCAATTAGTTTACAGAATTCATTAAATAGGTTTAGGGTTTCATCTTTGGTTTTTAAGAACCTAACCCAAGTAAACCTAGAGTAATCATCGACTATTACTAAGCAGTATCGGTTTCCGCTTAGTGACTTGGCTCTATGTGAATCAAATAGGTCAAGGTGCAGGAGCTCAAGTGTGGTTTGAGTTAGATCAGAATAAATTAATTTGTGATTGGATTTGGTTTGTTTACCTTGATTACAAGATTCACATATTAGGTTTTCATTATTTTTAATTTTGGGAATACCTTTGATTAAGCCAAGTTGGGTAATTTTTGAGATAGTTCTTAGATTGGTATGACCTAATCTCCTATGCCAGAGGTTTGTTTGTTCTAATTGTGTTAACATACATTTGGGTATAAGGGGAAGATTTATAGTGTATACATTGTTTTTCCTAGTGCCTTTAAGTATGATTTCTGAGTCTTGTTCATTTCTAATCAGGCAGTTAGAATTGTTGAAAGTAACTATATAACCAGAATCACATAACTGACTTATGCTAAACAAGTTAAAATTAAAGTTTTCAACCAATAGAACTTTCTTAATAATGAAATCAGATTTAAACTCAATATTACCTGACCCAATTACCTTGAGTGTAGCATTATTGCCAAATGCCACTGAGCCTAGGTTTTTGAGTTTGAGCTTGGTGAACTTCAATTTATCTCCAGTCATGTGTCTGGAGCAACCGCTATCCAACATCCATTGGTCCAAATCTTTATGTTCCTACGCATAAAGAATTTTCTTGATTTGGATCCAATTAGAATCAGGAATAGCTTAAATTGAGTTTCACTGCCTAGTCTGTCTCACCCAAATCTAGGGTTTTCAATCACGTTAGCCTTATGGTTTTCGTGAGATAGGTTTTGATGGTTAAAAGTTATTTTGAAAAGTTTGATTAATTTTGAAAACAATTAAATTTTAAAAACTTAATTAATTTTGAAAACAATTAATTTTAACAAAAATGTTTAAATCTACAAATAACTGAAATTTTGTGTTAGATTCGAATTTTACAAAAATTAATTTGAATTTGAATTTCAAAAATTGACTTCCAGGTCTTGGCGAGGCACTAGGCCTTCTTTGGCCGAAGCCTTATGGGATCATCCACCCTTTCCTTGACAAAGCCTTTTAATGAAATTTCATTTTCAAAATTATTCTTTGAAAAATTTCTGGTCTAACTAGTTTGGATTTTGGATCGGTAGCTTCGGCTGGTTTCACCAGTCTAAAGAGACCAAGTAAACTTGATCTTATTAGAATTGGTTTCCCTAACATACTATCATCTCACCTCCACCCAATACTATGTTGTCAAGTTTCAGTTAAGTTTGTTCAGTCCTTAACTAACCATTCCTAAATCTAAGCATGGTAAATTGCAGGAATTTTAAACAATCAAACAAGCAATTGCAATCAAGAATTAAAATTATTTATCTAATAATGAATATTGTTTTCAGTTTGGCTCCCCCTGGACTAAAGCCACGGTGATGGTTAGGCAAGATGTGAATCTTGTCCTTGGGGATCCAATACTGATTTGCTCCAGTCGGTTTGTTCAGGCATAGTTTCGGTACCCATGCCTGAATTTTACCTCTAGACTGATTCAGTATAGTAAAGTAAGATCTTTGCCGAGATTTGGTTCTATAGCCCAATCCGGATCGATTTAGAACTGATTTCTATTTTCCAAGGAACATATCAAGACCCTTGGAACTAGATGTAAATCGTTCTAATGCTGATCTAAGATCCTTAACCTGAGTTTTCAGGAAGGAGTTTTCCTTTTCAAGTTTTTCAACTTGAGTAGGAGTTTCTTCCTGAACCTTCTCGGTTAAGGGTTTAGAGTCAGCTCCCTCTTTCAGGAGTTTTACTTCCTGTTGGAGGGTTTCAACTCAGAGTTTGGCTTTTGCCAAATCTCGAGAAAGAAATGAAATTAATTCACTTAATTGCAATCTATTAAAACCAGTTACCTTAATTTCTCCGTCTTCTGTGAAGGTTAGCTCGCCGTCCTCCTGTTCTGTTTCTGATTCGGTCCTGACTTCTTCTGAAGCGGTCAGAGCTAGGAGGTTGGACTGGGGTGTCTCTTCTTCTTCTTCTGAGGAAGATTCGTCCCAGGTTGCTTGCAGTGCCTTCTTTCTTCTCGTCCTTTTTGTCTCCTTTAGGTTAGGGCATTCTGACTTGTAGTGGCCCTTTTTCTTGCACTCGTAGCAGGTCACATTATGCTTGTTCGCGGGTTTAGTTGGTTCGTCCTTTCTTCGGCCAGTTTTCCATTTGTTGGTTCGGTTCTTCAGCTCCTTGTAGTAGCTTCGAGCGAGCCGGACCAGCTTAGTTTGATCTCCATCTTCTTCTTCTGAGTCTGAGTCAGAGTTAGACTCAGCTTCGGGTTCAGGCTTCTTCTTCGTTGTCCTTCTAGTTTTACCTGCAACGAAAGCAATACCTTTCTCAACCATATTGGTGTTAGTTTGTTCGTGCAGTTCTAGTTCGGAAAACAATTCATCTAATTTTATTTTAGAAAGATCTCTAGAGACCTTGTATGCATCTACCATAGATGCCCACAAGGTGTTTCTAGGGAAGGCGTTTAGGGCATACCTTATTAGGTCACGGTTTTCAACCTTGTGACGTATTGTGTGAAGACCGTTCATTACCTCTTAGATTCGTGCGTGGAGCTGGGCTGCTGTTTCGTTGTCGGTCATCTTGATGGTGTAGAGTTTGTTTAGTAGCAGATCCCTCTTGCTGATCCGAGTATCTGAAGTCCCTTCGTGTAGCTCGATCAGTTTTGTCCACATCTCCTTTGCACTGTTGAAGGGGCCCACGCGGTTCAACTCCTCTTTCGTCAATCCGCATTGAAGAGTCTGAGTAGCTTTTGCGTCGGCTTCTATCTTGCGTTTTAGGGAGTTGTCCCATTCGGAGTAGTTCTGAGGAAGTCCATCAGCATTTCGAGGGATCTCCAGACCGAACTGGATAATGATCCACATGTCCACCTGAGTTTTCAGGTGGACCTCCATACGACTTTTCCAGTAAGAAAAGTCTTCTCCACTGAAGAGTGGAGGTCTGGCGGTGCTGAATCCCTCTTGCATTGTCATTTAGTCTGAAAAAGAAAACTTAAAAGATTTTCCAAGACTAGGTCTTGGATTAGCAGTGCTGTATAGATTTAAATAACGAGGGGTGTTGCACCAACCTCGCTTAACAAAAAAAATCGAAAAATATTTAACGAAAAATTCGTCAGAAAAAAAATAGAAAAATAAAAATCCGAAAAAAATTTCAAACTGGTGGTTGCACCAGGTTTGAACTTCCCCGCTCTGATACCACTTGTTGGATCGAGAAAACCGATAGAGGGGGGGTGAATATCGGAAATCGTTCGGACTTTCCTAAAGAGCACGTACGCAGCGGAAATTCAAAAAGAAGACACAGTCGATTTACTTGGTTCGGAGCCTGTGTCGACTCCTACTCCAAGGCCCACGGTCGTTGACCGTTTACTTTGGGCAATTCTATATTTGGCGCAAAAACAATTTACAAATATCAAATACAGAGTAAGTGCAGTAAACTTTAACAGTTAAGAAAAGATGCTCTTCTTTTACCGACGTCCGATTGTAGGTTGACTTTTTGGAGCAACGGGACGTCGTCAGCTCGAGTTGGGCAGTTTCCGAAGTAAGGCGCGAGTGTAGAAGAGCTTTGAGGCGTTGAAAGAAGTGATGTCTGAAGCCTGGGGTCGAGGGCCCTTTATATAGGGCCTGGGGGTGCCCGGGACGTCGGGGGCGCCCCCCACGTGGCCTCTATCCGCAGAGCTCTCGGTCAGCGTCTATCCTCTGGATCCGCTTTGACCGGGGCGCCCGGAGCGCTCGGGTCGCCCGCATTGACCGGGTCAAAGTCCTATCTCCTTGGCTTCGAGGGGTTCGGGTTCGATGTTGCGCATGGGGGCGCTCGGGACGCTGGGGGCGCCCGGGAGCAGCACGGGCGCCCGGGAGCACGGGGGCGACCGGTTCAGCCCGGCCCAGCCTGTATTCGAACTCCCTTTTTCTTTACTTGTTTTGTATGCCCCTTGGGGGCGCCCGGGACACTCCGGGCGCCCTACTCAGCTACCACCTCATTCCTTTGAGTCTATCTGAGCTGCAGACACTCCTTCCTTTGGTCCTGCATCCAGGGTTAGTCCAAAACACAATAAAGCAATAAAGTATTTGTTTATACAGCCTTAGCTGTCTTGGTTCTGACTTTGGTCTCCAAAATGGAGCCCTAGGTCGAACCGACGCCTACTGTTCCCTCGACGGGGAACGCGTCCTCACCTACTCCTCTCGGGAGAATTTACCTGTTGCCAACCGCTCCTTTGGTTGGACTTTAGCCTAATGGTCCTTTGTCAGGGCTTGGATGCCGAGCTGTCCTTCGCCCGGTGCCTAGCATTCCTTCGCTAGGGCTTTGATGCTGGCAGTCCTTCGCCAGTTGCCTAGCAGCCCTTCGCTAGGGCTTTGCTACTAGCAGTCCTTCGCCAGTTGCCTAGCTTTCCTTTGCTAGGACTTTATCTCTGCACACTAGAGTAACTTGTTAGAAAACAAGAAAGACTTAACTTTTGACCTATGTTGCCATTATCAAAACACAGGTTTGACTTAGGTGCATTCTGCACCAACACTTTATCCCTATTTTATCTTACTATAGTTAGCGTTTATAATTCATAACTAAAAGTGTTACCTGAGAATCTAAAAACTTGCAAAGTAAAATCCCAACTTTCAAATATATTAACCAAAATTCTACGGATATATTGCAATTCTTGTATGTCCAAGAAAACACTGAAGGGAGACTCTTTGATCTTGGCAATATGTCGACTATGTAATATTTAAAATGCATCAAAAAAAAATTGTTTAAGTGTGTAACGACACTGTCACTCGGCCCCTTGGGCGGCCCAACTGGCGGCCCAACAACCTGGTGGCCAAATCAACATTTGGCGGCCCAACAACTTGGCTATCAGGATTTATAAACTCTAGTACTTAGCCTGGAGGTCTAGAGTTCGAATCCTGAGGAAGGCAAAAATCCACTAGCCAGGGGTGGGAAGACCTAGTGAGTAACGACACGGTCGATGGTCGTCGACATCGGTTGTTGGTCGACGACATAAGTCAGGTTGTTGGGCCGCCAAATGTTGATTTGGCCGCTAGGTTGTTGGGCTGCCAAATGTTGATTTGGCCGCCAGGTTGTTGAGCCGCCAGTTGGGCCGCCCAAGGGGCCGAGTGGTCGTGTCGTTACAAAGTGACCTAACACACTGCATCAATATAATTTTTGTCCAAAGTCATCTGAAGCCGACAGGTTGTAAACATAACAAATTTATTAAGAACCAAACCCAAACATTACCTAACTTAAACTCATTTAACCAAACATCAAAAGTAAATACTGTTTGGGCCATGAATGCACCAATAGATCCGAGCTGAGATAAAAAAATTATTTTAATTTACATCCATTGATCCTATACTCCACGAAGAAGTGTACAACAAACCTAGATCGAAAGTAAAATAAAATGAATGGCTAAACAATGTCGTATTTAATTACAAAAATTAAATACTATTTAGCCTCGTCATCCCCGAGAATTCAAATAAATAATTACAACCATGCACACACAATCACATACGATCAACTACAATCCATAATAGTCGGATTTTATGCCTGCAACCAAAGAGTTAGCCTACGCACATCCTACTATTATCCGGCATATACATGATAAATGCATGAAAGTAACTTAATCCTAAACTCACAAAACCAGAAACCATTGGCTCTAATACCAATGATGGGTTTCGGTTATGCATGGGAATCCTCTCCATGTCCCCAGATTAAAATTTTATTCACTAAAACTAATCCGGATGGAGGTGAATTACCCAAGCATCTGACTAATCATCGTACTAACCGATTCAAGTGACCGCTTGAACAAACTTGTTGTTCAAGCAATCAAACTCATCTAATCGGTTAGCCGCGGAATAGACGATGAATGGATCTCCGGTTTTTGTGTTTATTATCGGGGTCCATGTTAATAACAACATACAATAATAAAGCAAGAACACAAGGGAACCAAACAAGAAGTATACCTCTTGTTTACCTCGCAATCATCTATTGTATGACCCAACCACTTCTTGGACGTCGTGTGGGCGAAGGCTTAAGTTGTTTTCTCTTCCACCAAAAGGCTTTTCCTCTTCCCTTCTTCCTTCTCCTCCCTCCTCCTAGCCGAAACCCACAAAGGGGTTTTTCCTTTGGAAAAGGTTCACAAGAAGGCTTCATCTTCAAGATCTAAGGGTTATCTACAAGACTACAAGGGCTAAGGGTAATCAAGGGATAACAAGGTCTTCATCATCTCCTCTAGTTAAGGTCTAAAAAAAACCAAACTAACAAGGGTAAGACCTCCTCACCTGTGGTATAATAGTTTTTCCATTTATTTTCATGATATAAGAATTTGTTAGGACTATATGTGGAGAAAACTAAGGTTAGGACTTCCAAGGGTTTCGGCCACCATAGGTTTCTATGGTTGGGTTTGGATCTAACTCTCCAATGATATTTCTTATGTTTTCTCATGTTGTAAAGAATGTTAATAGGGGTTTTATGTGAAAGTTTTTACATGGTTATGGCCCTTGTAACTTTCGGCCAATGCATGATTTAGGACAAGGGGATTAGGGTTAACTCCAAGCAAGGGTTCAAATGGCTTCCATGGTATTATATGTAAGGTATTAGATGTGAATTGGGGATTTTATGAACTTTTTCCATGGGCTTGTGATCATTTTGGGTTTCGGCCAAAGCATGAATTAGGGCTAGGATTTGGGGTTAAAACCAAATGAGGGTTCAAATGGTTTTCTATGGCATGGTATGTATGGTATGGAATATTGTTAATCATGACTTATGGGAATTTCCCATGGATTTATGGTCCTCTAGGGTTTTCGGCCAAGACCCTAACCTAGGGTTTGGTTTAAGTTAAGGTCTCAAGGTTACTTGATTATAGATGGTTATGATGTAAGTATATGATTAAGCATGATGTAAGGATCTTTATGTTACCAAAACCCTAGCTTCGTATATTAAGTATCGTGATTTCGTATGTTTAGGTCATATGTTATGTTCTATTCATGAATGTTTTAATCATATGCCATGAACACATGTATTTGATGTAGGCTTCATATTATATAGAATGATGCATATATGTTGTTAAATGTCTATGATAGACATATGGTTATGAAGGTCTATGCATGCTATATGATGAATGTCATGAACCTAAGTAATGTAGAATTTCATGAACCTAAATAATATGTACCTTGTTCATAAGAATTTTCCCATGCATGCTCTATGATGGATACTATGATTATGTATGTATGTCATGTTTTACAAAAGAAGAAGATGAATGAAGACAATGTTTATGCCTTAAATACGAATGATAAGTATGAATGATGAAGGCATAATGATGTTATGAACTAAGTATGAATGATGAAATGCCAAGTATGATTTATGTCATGATGAGGGATGAGCACCTTAAGAACGCCTCGGTTCTGGACTACCGAAGCTGTCCACGGTTCTGGAACTACCGCAGTTGTTCCTACTCTTATGCTATGCTTCATGAAATATGATTATGTTTATGCTATGTATGTCTATGAATGATAAAGCATGAAAAATTATTTTACTTTATGAATGGGCATGTACCGGACCGAAGTAAGGGTCCAAGGGATGGGCACCTTAAGAACGTCTCGGTTCTGGACTACCGTAGCTGTCCACGGTTCTGGGACTACTGAAGCTGTCCAACAGGGATGGGCACCTTAAGAACGCCCCGATTTTTGGAACTACCGTAGCTGTTCCTACCCTAGTAGATCGGGGCTCGCTACCTCGTATTCACTTAGGGATGCGCGCTTATGATGTATGTATGTGGTACAAGCCGGGGACCCCAATGATGTTATGTTTATGTTTAAGTATCTAAAAGTATGAAGTATGATTTTGAATTAAGCATCCTTGTGTATATGCATCTGACTCATGCATTCATTCATGTTATGCATTATGCTATGATAAGAATGTTCTACGCTTATGTTTATATCTAGAATATGCTTATGCCCATGCTAAGAAGTATGCCATGATGAGTATATTAAGCTTATGCCATGTTAAGAAATCTGCCATGATAAGTATGTTAAGCTTAGGCCATGTTAAGAATTATGCAATGATAATTATGTCATGTTCATGTTTTACGTTAGGAGTACGTTTATGTTTTATGTTCGGAATCATGCTATGTCGAATGTTTCATATGTTTATGTATGTTATGACGTATGATTTTAGTGAGTAGGTAAGGGTCTTACTAAGCCTATGTGCTTATAGTCTTATTTTTCTTATACCGCAGATCAAGCAAGAGGTTTTTAGGTGAAACAGCAGGAGAGGCAAAAGCGGGTGTGTGGTAGTAATATGACAAAGGAAAGAGGAAAAAGAGACTCCTCTATTATGTCTTGTGTTTTGAAACACCCTTTAGACCCTATGCTATGCTTATGGACAAGTTACTTGCTACGTATGATACTTATGAATAAGTAGGAGATGTTATATCATGATGCTACATATGCTATGAATATGCTAAGTTACAATGCTACCATGGTTAGAGATGATAAGTTAAGGCATGTATACATGTTCAAGTATTAGTCGTATGATAAAGCGCATGTGTATAAAGAAAAAAAATGAATCCGATGCATTTAGACATTCACACGCCTAGGTATGTTAGCGTAACGCCGCCTCTCGCCACACCGTAAGATGTGGGAAAAAGGCGGGCGTTACAATACATACTACATAGGTTCATGACATTCAACATAAAACATGCATAGGTCTACATAATCATAATATACATATCATAATACATATGTTCATGGCATATGGTTTAAAACATCCATAAATAAACCTACTAAAACATGGCACATAATATAAGCATACAAGATCATTATGCATAGCACACAAAGTTAGGGTTAAAATTCATACAACATGCTTACATTGAATATCCTATTACAAGAGATACACTTAGGGAACTTGTTCCATTTTTTTTTTCATCTATCATGGCATAATGAAACATGGATACCTTTAATTCAACCATAATTCAACATATACTCTACTGGTCAAAACATTTAGACAGGGTTATTATGGCATAAAAACACAACACAACATCACACAACTCATACAACATGCATACATTGAATATCCTATTACAAGAGATACACCTAGGGAACTTGTTCCATTTTTTTTCATCTATCATGGTATAATGAAACATGGATACCTTTAATTCAACCATAATTCAACATATACTCTACTGGTCAAAACATTTAGATAGGGTTATCATGGCATAAAAACGCAATACAACATCACACAACTCATACAACATGCATACATTGAATATCCTACTACAAAGGAACATTATCAAGTGAGGTAGTGACCTTAACCCATCCTAAAACCCAATTTAAGAAACTGATCAGAAATTTCTAAAGTTCATATCAACATGAAAATAACAAAAACAAGAGAAATTGATTCATACAACATGCATATAATACATATTCCAACACTAGGAAGCATTAGCAAGTAACATGGCATCTTTAACTCTTTTTTTGCCCTTATTTAGGGTATTGACCGAACATGTTCAGAGGGGAAACATGGACTAAAAATATATATATAACTCTCAAACAAACATTAAAAATGAATTAAAAACCATTAGCTAGTCAAAAAGAACCCAAACATCTTCTTATGGCCAAAAAGGTCTATGGCTTCATGGGAGCCTTGGCCGAAACATTTAAGGGTCTTTTGCTCCATTTTTTTCCATCATAACTCATAACTTAACATCAAGAAAACATTAGAATCATTAGATAGCATCAAACACAAACCTAGGCCCTAAAAACTCATGCTGGCCAAAACTTGCTCATAGGAGAAAACTTCACGATTTTAGCATCACATCGCAAGAACATACAAGAACATGAACAAAAACATATATAAGCTATTATGTTGTAGGTGAGGGGAGTCTTACCCTTGTGCTAAAGATTTCCAAACAATATATATCACCTAGGAGGAGAATGAAAGAACTTCTTGCTCCTTGGCTCTTCCTTTGCTTCACAAACACAAAGCCTTCACTAGATCTTCTTGGAGAGAATTTTTTTTTGATGGAGAGAGGACCTTGGTATTTTCGGTAATGAGAAGAGGGAGGAGATGCCTTATGGCATTTTTTTTCTTTCCTCATCTTCTTATAGTAAATGAAGAGGTATGTCTCTTCACTTTCCATGGTGACCCCTTTACCTTCCATGGTGACTCTTCATCCTCCATGGTGCCTTTTCATCTCCCTTATCCTTACACCTATCTACAATTTCCTTTATCCTCCTAATAGCACTCCCTTGCTAGGTGAATTGGTTACATATGCATTCTTAAGGCTTACAACATCTCTAAGGTCCAAGGTTAGATCCTTGGCACCCACCTCATGTCAATTTTTTTTTATATTCTTTTGCAAGCCCATCTAAAGTAAGGTCCATTACATGATGTGTTATTTCTTTTATCCTCATTGGGCCCATTAGGATAACTAATGAAGTGCTATTTAAGACCCATTAGGAATTTCCACCATTTAGAGCCCATATAAGGCCCATTAACACTTACACTAAAATTCCCACAACTCTAACTATCATTCATGAATCATAACCAATATAGCTATTATTCATGCAATTATACTCAATATTAGGGATAATATTGAAGGAAATTTTAGTGGGGTGTTACATGTATATTTTCCCATTCACACTTTGGGAAAAATGACAAATCGAGGTAAATACATGAAGGGACACAATTATATCCAACCTGTGCTCAAGGGCATACATCATCACTAGGTGAGGCAATCGGATCCTTGCCCTTCCCTTAGTGACGATGGGTAGGAGACACTCAACAACAATTTTGTACAAGACATGACTGAATGGACTCATGGGTTTAGCATCAAAGGTGCGCTCAGACTCATGCCTATGTCTCCTAAAATAATACAAATGAATCTGGTCGATGGTAACGTCAGGAAACTCAAGTGGCTCAACGACAGTAGGGAAATAGGTGTTCACATTGTTGGGTGCCCGGTACTCTAAAAAACTAGCCAAAACCATGGCTGAGAAGGGGATGGTGATATCGGCCACTCTAGACTCATAAAGATTATTCTCCGAGTCAATACAAGTCAAGTTGGTATAGAATTCCTTGTATAAGTCAACATTAATATCATGTTGACAATATACTAGTTGTTTTATACCAAAATGAGTGACTATTTCAATGATTTGAGGACACTTTTCTTGGAAGTAGGATTTGTTAAGATACCTACAATTTATTTGGGTAAACTCATATTCCTCAAACCTCTTCTTGCATTCTAAAGATCTGAACCTAGCATCTCTTGAGGCTTGCTGGCCTGGACGGGATGAACCCTCACCCCTTGGCCTTTTGGAAACAACCCTAAAATACCAAATACATGCATGAATACCAAGACACCCCCAAGAGGAAAAATAACAAAGAAAACATGCATAAAATACCACATTAGTTCCAAAACAAGGTTTAAATGAAGAACTAAACCTTAAATCATGATACCTTTTCGCTAATCTCTTCATGATGTTGATTTTAAAAGATTGACGTGAGGAGAGGAGTTTTAACCAACCCTAGGAGAAGATCGGGGTTAGAGGAGGGCTTAGGAGGGGATTTTAGGGCTCGGGAGAGGCTTAGGACGCAAAGGGAACTCGGGAGAGGAAGGAGTCGTCGGGGTGGCATGCCAAAACCCTAGGCTTTGGCTGCGCCCCACGCCCTTTTTCTTTTATAGAACCCGCGTCCCAGTCGACTGCCCCCAGGGCAGTCGATTGGGAAAACTCACAGAATATTTTTACAGTCGAGACCAGTCGACTGTGACTGGTAAAACTCACAGAAGGTTCTGTGTTATGGACCAGTCGACTGGCTCTGAGTCAGTCGACTGATACCTGAAATCCTAATTTTTCTAGTTGATTTTCAGAAAATCATAACTAATTCCACACATCTCCAAAAAAATTTGAAATCTTATGGAGAGATTTGTGGATCCTAAGTCTACTTGGGAAAAATATAATCTCAATCAAAATTACCCCGAATCTCAAGATTGATACAAAACTCAAACTTGTCCAAATTTTGTCATTTAACCTCAACTTAAGGTTTTAATTTGCACCTTCTGTTAGTGATATGAGAGAAGTGTCCTAAGGCAATCGCCTTATGATTGTAAACATTTATTTTAATAAATGATAATTCACTATTTGAGTATACATGTTTGTATTTGATTGAGATCTTAAACTCATATACTGAATGTCCGCCATACAATTCACAGCATAAGAGAATTTGTGATGGGATCACAACTAGTGATTATCTCTAAATGTGCAAATGTGAATTGTTGGAAATATCCCTAGTCGATGAATTGATAAATACGGACATTATCAATTCTGTTGAGACTAGCATGGGTTATTCTCTATTCAGCTGATTCTCACTGGCTGGTGACATTGGGATGTCCGGAGATAAACATGGATGCTAGTTAAGGGAACTAGTTCATTGGAGTGACTAGCTGTAAGACTTCATATGGGAATCTACATGTAGATATGTCAATGAAGATCTTACTGCGGCTTAAGTGCGATGTTCCTTTGACTTGCGGTGTTCAAGTCATCTTGGTCATGGAGACTTATACTTTGACATCTTAAGCAAGCATCTCCAAGGAGGTGTGAACCCAGGATGATCGGGTATAAGCCGAAGTGCCCGAAGATGTTTGAACAGCCTACAAAGGATTCACCACTCCTTGCGAGGAGATGTATACCCAGGCCTATCGTCGGATTGTTACTTAAAGCCTCTGGCCAGAGCATATCATGTTAAGAGTGCGAGTCTCTTAAATACATGAGAGTAATTAGAAATCCAAAGGACGAGAAAGACACTACTTGGGCTAGGTGTGACGTAGTCAGCCTAGTGGGGACTGACACCATTGACCGTGTCCTAAACCAAGTGGGTATAAGGTGGTGAAGGGAATGGGGCATGATTCATTAGAGCTACTGAAGGGTTTCAGAATAATTTCTTCTGAGGTCAAACCGTTGATCTTTCGATTAATTGGGGATCATGATGTACTACTAGGTGCCACTAATGATCGTTCTATAATTAGTTAAATTATAGACGGCCAACATAAATCGAAAGCCTATTTAGTCACACGCACTACGAGTAATCGAGGGATTTAAAACGAGTTGAAATTAGATTTTCCGATC
>JAGFNQ010000943.1:112111-219720 GCA_024364735.1 Boesenbergia rotunda
CGAAACTTTTAAGGGTCTTTTGCTCCATCTTTTTTTTCATCATAACTCATAACTTAACATCAAGAAAACATTGCAGTCATTAGATAGCATCAAACACAAACCTAGGCCCTAAACCCATGCTTGGCCGAAATTTGCTCATAGGGAAAAACTTCACGATTTTAGCAACACATCGCAAGAACATACAAGAACATGAACAAAAACATATATAAGCTATTATGTTGCAGGTGAGGGAAGTCTTACCCTTATGTTAAAGATTCCCAAACAATATATATCACCTAGAAGGAGAAAGAAAGAACTTCTTGCTACTTGCCTCTTCCTTTGCTTCACAAACACAAAGCCTTCACTAGATCTTCTTGGAGAGAATTTTTTTGATGGAGAGAGAGCCTTGGTGTTTTCGGCAATGAGAGGGATGACGAGATGCCTTGTGGCATTTTTTCCTCATCTTCTTATAGTAAATGAAGAGGTATGCCTCTTCACCTTCCATGGTGACCCCTTTACCTTCCATGGTGACTCTTCATCCTCCACGGTGGCTCTTCATCTGCCTTACACCTATCTACAATTTCCTCTATCCTCCTAATAGCACTCCCTTGCTAGGTGAATTGGTTACATATGCATTCTTAAGGCTTACAACATCTCTAAGGTCCAAGGTTAGATCCTTGGCACCTACCTCATTTCATTTTTTTTTATTCTTTTGCAAGCCCATCTAAGTAAGGCTCATTACATGATGTGTTATTTCTTTTATCCTCATGGGGCCCATTAGGATAACTAACGAAGTGTTATTTAAGACCCATTAGGAATTTCCACCATTTAGAGCCCATATAAGGCCCATTAACACTTACACTAAAATTCCCACAACTCTAACTATCATTCATGAATCATACTCAATATGGCTATTATTCATGCAATTATACTCAATATTAGGGATAACATTGAAGGGAATTTTAGTGGGGTGTTACAATCCTCCATACCTTCTGGGAAGTTCGTCCTCGAACTTAAAATAGCTCCGGAAACTTTTGTTTCGTATCGTCCTCGCATTCCCAGGTAGCTTCTTCCACCAATGCCACAGATCATTTCTTTGTTGTCATTATTGATGCTCTATTCTCAGCAACACTTACTTCTCCAGCCATAAAATATTTATCCAATTACTCCCTCAGTTATCTTCTAATCTTAGTCATTTTTCTACTCATTACTTTATCATCTTTTATCTCTTCTCTCTTTTTTTCCCCACTTTCTCGAAATCTCTATCCACACATATCTTATACTCTATGTTAGACTTGGTTTACGATATCAAGTCTAATTAACATTGATCAATTATATTATATACATCCCATTAAACGAACTAATCATTTGTCAAGTCAGTTAACACATAGCACAACTTTATTTAATAGGCCTAATAAGTTCGTACAACAAACAGTAGAATTTAATGAACTAGATAGGTTGACATCATTCCAATAATAAAAAATATTATGGCAGTGGCTATCACTCTCTCGTTCATCTCTAATCTGCCAGTCTCGGGATCTTCTACAGATTCTATCGGATCTTCCTCTAATATTTCAGGATCTTCCTCTATCATTACAATATCAGGATCTTCCTCAAATATTTCAGGATTTTCCTTAGGCATTTCAAGACCTTCCTCAAACATTTCCGGATCTTCCTCGATCATTACAATATCAGGATCTTCCTCATCTATTTCAGGATTTTCCTCAGGCATTTCAAGATCTTCCTCAAACATTTCCGGATCTTCATCGAACATTTCGGGATCTTCCTCCTCAGAATCTTCTAGATCCTCTGGGAACTCATGGCGAAGTAGCTGCTTACATAACTCAGCATATGAGATACGACATTCATGATGCCCCCATATCTGATGTGCAACTTCTCTCGCACGCTTTGGCAATGAACGAATCAATGCTCCAATTCTATAGTCATCCAAGATTGGGAACTCTTCCTGCTCGAGTTTCCAAAATAGTCGATCCAATTTTCCTATATTGCCTTGGATTCCAAGAATCGGACTATAGTCAACTTCTTCTATCTGCTCCATTAGCTCACGACATCGCTCATAGCAACGAATCGTGGTGCACATCTCATGCGACATCTGGAATTGAAAAACGACATAGTCTGTACAAAACTGACAAAAACCAGTAACAAAACTAGTTTTCTTTTTTTTCAATTCACAAATATATGCACAGAAAGAAGCACCCAAAAACAATAAGTTCCCTTTACTTTAGTAGTTACAATTACTTATGCTACTGGTCTGATCGATTTGTATGTCTTACTGTGGTTGCTTCACTTAAGCCTATTTAAGTTAGGGTTCAACATAGTGATCAAATCAGTTAGTTTAGTTCGGATTATTTGATCAAACTGGTTTGGTTAAACCAACTAATGGTTTGAACCAAAACCGATTGGACTAACCTAATCTCATTAAACTAAACTTGAGTCTAATTTAAATTAATTGAACCAAACCTAAATTAACTACCGGTTACAACTTCTGATTGAGACTCTTCTACTTTTCATTACTTTTTTTATTTCTACATCTACTTCAACTTCTCTCTATCTAAAAGCCTTAATCCTACATCACTGGAGCTCTTAAAAATCTCTGCTAAGTTCAAAATTATCTAATAAATTTATCTTACATGTTCTCACAAACTTTATCTATCATTCTTTGACTCCATCTTCTTAATTCTACTATTCACTTCCCATACATTCCCATGGTTTAAATTACAATACATACATCTCAAAACTTCTCATCTATCTTCAATCCACACTTTGCCTTCTCTTAACAACTACTTACACACTATTTAATCTCATTACTCTATAACCTATACTTCTCATACTTCTTGATATAACTAGACGGATATTAATACTACTATTTCACTCGCATGATGTTGTACTATCTACTTAAGTCTTTATCTTCATTTCTAATATTTTAATGTTTCAGGTCACTGAGATTGTTTTACAAAGACACGTTAAATAAATTCTCATTCGTATCTAAGTACTTTTTAGAACATTATGCTAAGCTTGCTTATTAAATTTTGCTATTACACTTACTCTACTGCTTTTATGTTATCATAAAAATACTACTCACTTCTGTTAATTTATTATCTAATAATATAATGGACATCATATCTACATACTCTACTTTGTCTTCTCACATCTATTTCCATTTCTAAAATTGCTTATCTTCACTAAAATCTATTATTACTCTTTTATCTTTTTCATAAGCTTTCTCTCATTTATGTTTTTTAATTATACTAGTTTCTTTCTTACATTCTTACACTTTTTTTCTTGTCTCCATTAAGCACTAGAACTTCTTTCTATTCTGTACTGCATAATCTCATTCTTATGTCTTTTGTCTTGCTATTTCTTAGATATTTTATTCCTACCCGCATATCAAACTCTAAAGTGTTCGATATCATAAAGTAAGGTAAGGTATCGTTCATATTTACATACCCTAAAAGTACTCTCTATCATAAGGTATTATTCATACTTGCATATTCTAGAATCATAAAAGAAAGTAAGGTATGCATAGGGGTACTTACTTGGAAGCTGCAGGAAGAAGGCTTGATGTGTGCGTAGTGAGATGGCATTTGGCTCTGATACCAAACTATAACGCCCGCCCCTTACGTGAGCAACGCATTACCTTTTTTTTTGTACATTATTGCATATGAAGCGTAAATATAGCAGCGAAAATAATACTAAATCATGAACATATGCAATTGGATAATTTCTTTCTAACTAAACTACTTTAAGCATGTGAATCATAGCATAGCATATTTAACAAGAGAGTATATAGTTCTACATTAAGTAGGTATATCATAAAGAACTTCAACTCCAACAAGTAGTAAACGTAAACATAAGAACTAACACATGCAGTTTATAAGTAGCAACATTAGGTCCATGAGAAATAAGTCCATAAGTAAGAGTAAAGACAACAGTAGGATCGTTCTGCCAAGTCACTGCCACACACACACATGCCCTCCTGCTACTTCCCCTTCTTTAGAAACCTTTAGTTTGATCTACAACATAAGAAGGTAGACTATAAGCATAAAATGCTTAGTAAGCTCCATGCTTACTCACAAAATCCGTACATCACATATAAGTAGAAATCTACATCATTTGACATAAACATATAACATGAATAAATACTTAAAGCATCTAAAGCACGTAAGCATAAACACTTAAAACATGAATATGTGTGTCGTTATTAAGGACATATGGCATGAGTAAGTACTTAAAGCACCTAACATTCGCATAATCTTTAAAACATAGTCATGTGCATAAACATTAGACATAGCATATGTAATATCATTAAACATAAACATGTGCATAAACATTAAGGATGCTCTTTGAAAAATATATATAATATAATACTTGAACATTAACATATCATCATCATTGGGATCCCTGGCTTGTACCCATTTATCATTTGCGCGCATCCCTTCGTAGAGTGCGAGGTAGCTAATCCCGACCTACTAGGGTACTAGGCAACCTTTAGCCTAGGGACAGCTACGGTAGTCCAGAACCGGGGACTTGCTTAGGAGCCCATCCCTTGGACCTTTTTCAAAATCCGGTACAAGCCAATACATAAAGTAAAATAGCATACATGATTCCTTTTCTTTCCATAGCAATTGCTCTTTAGCATAGCGTTCATCATTTCTTTTCTTTTCTTAGATATTGCTCTTTAGATATTCTTTTATTCATAATGTCATACATGTCATGGGCATACATTCAAATCATAAATATCATCATAACTTTCAAGCATGAACATGGCATGGAGAAAACATAATTTCATGGTAAGAAAATTCATAACATGCCCACTTATCATTCATGATTCATAAAACACATAATGTTCAATTTAAAACTAAGGACAATACACTTAGGGAACTTGTTCCATTTTTTTTCATCTATCATGGCATAATGAAACATGAATACATTTAATTTAACCATAATTCAACATATACTCTACTGGTCAAAACATTTAGATAGGGTTATCATGGCATAAAAACACAACACAACATCACACAACTCATACAACATGCATACATTGAATATCCTATTACAAAGAGACATCATCAAGTGAGGTAGTGACCTTAACCTCTATCATGGCATAATGAAACATGGATACCTTAATTCAACCCTACTGGTCAAAACATCTAGATAGGGTTATCATGGCATAAAAACACAACACAACATCACACAACTCATACAACATGTGTACATTGAATATCCTATTACAAAGAGACATCATCAAGTGAGGTAGTGACCTTAACCCATCCTAAAACCCAATTTAAGGTACTGATCAGAAACTTCTAAGGTTCATATCAACATGAAAATGACAAAAACAAGAGCAATTGATTCATACAACATGCATATAATACATATTCTAACACTAGGGAGCATTAGCAAGCAGCATGGCATCTTTAACTCATTTTTTTAGCCCTTATTTAGGGTATGGCCGAACATGTTCAGAGGAGAAAACATGGCATAAATATATATAAAACACTCAACAAAACATTAACAAGGGATTAAAACCATTAGCTAGTCAAAAGAACTCAAATATCTTCTTATGGCCAAAAGGTCTATGGCTTCATGGGAGCATTGGCCGAAACTTTTAAGGGTCTTTTACTCCATCTTTTTTTTCATCATAACTCATAACTTAACATCAAGAGTCATTAGATAGCATCAAACACAAACCTAGGCCCTAAACCCATGCTTGGCCAAAATTTGCTCATAGTGAAAAACTTCACGATTTTAGCAACACATCGCAAGAACATACAAGAACATGATCAAAAACATATATAAGCTATTATGTTGCAGGTGAGGGGAGTCTTACCCTTGTGCTAAAGATTCCCAAACAATATATATCACCTAGAAGGAGAAAGAAAGAACTTCTTGCTCCTTGGCTCTTCCTTTGCTTCACAAACACAAAGCCTTCACTAGATCTTCTTGGAGAGAATTTTTTTTTGATGGAGAGAGGGCCTTGGTGTTTCGGCAATGAGAGGAATGAAGAGATGGCTTGTGGCATTTTTTCCCCTCATCTTCTTATAGTAAATGAAGAGGTATGCCTCTTCACCCTCCATGGTGACCCCTTTACCTTCCATGGTGACTCTTCATCCTCCATGGTGACTCTTCATCTCCCTTACACCTATCTACAATTTCCTCTATCCTCCTAATAGCACTCCCTTGCTAGGTGAATTGGTTACATATGCATTCTTAAGGCTTACAACATCTCTAAGGTCCAAGGTTAGATGCTTGGCACCTACCTCATTTCATTTTTTTTTATTCTTTTGCAAGCCCATCTAAGTAAGGCCCATTACATGATGTGTTATTTCTTTTATCCTCATGGGGCCCATTAGGATAACTAACGAAGTGCTATTTAAGACCCATTAGGAATTTCCACCATTTAGAGCCCATATAAGGCCCATTAACACTTACACTAAAATTCCCACAACTCTAACTATCATTCATGAATCATACTCAATATGGCTATTATTCATGCAATTATACTCAATATTAGGGATAATATTGAAGGGAATTTTAGTGGGGTGTTACATACACACTCCAACAACAAATGCCACAGAAGGTGTGGTTGAGTGGATAGGATGCTGGGGAGCTAACTACTCCAAAAACCCCGATACATAGGGGGAGCCACCAACAGCTCTAATATCCCTCGAAAATAACGGTGAGGGTGTCACTGTTTGCCTACAACTGCAACATGTGTGGCATAACAGGACAGATGCTCGTACCCTAGCAACTACCACGACAACAAGTTGTTGAGTGAATCGAGCAACTAAATGACTAACGACGGCTTAACCATATGGAAGCCCAACAGTCGTTAGTATGCAACGTGCAGATATGGTGCATGCTACAAAATGCACGAACAACCGGAGAAACAACGATGCAACAAAATCCAACAAATAAACAACGATGCATCAATACACAAATCAGAAATCGAAAACCAACGGTTATGCACCTACACTACTAGATAGGATATTTCTAATGTCAAATAAACCTATCTGTGTTTAATGGACTTTTAAGTACTCGCGTACAAGCGGTACTTTACAGAACAGAAAATCAACAGATGACTGTACATATACGAATTTGGAATACTCGAAGATCAATGAAGAAAAAGTATCAAGAGCGATGTTAAAATAACAAAACAACAGGGAATAAGGTCAAGCAACCTACTAGACATAATATAGTCATGCTTTAAGGTAAAATGAACTACTTGAGTACAAAGGAGAAGTACCCGCCTTTAATGTAGACCGTATAAACCAAGAAAATCTCTCATCCAGGATCCAAAGCAATTTAATGTCCTGTATCAACGACGTAGTTTAGTCATTTATAAAATTAAACAAGACTAATAAGACTAATAATTATTGATCCATGGCAACCTGCCCCTTACAATTTATGAACTAATATAATTCATGAACCATCCCAACCACTAAGCCCTCTTTTCATCCCTAACCTGATCTACTCCAATAATCAAGCAACACTACTCAACAAGCCACGACAACCACAACCACCCCTCAAACCAAGTGGAGCTTACAGCTAAAAGAACAATAAAAACTAAGGATTTCATCCTAAACTCCAAACAACATATTCCCTAGGCTCAAGGATGGCTCACGGCGAACCCAAATATGGTTGAAATCAAGATATACATCTAATCAGAAAACACCCAAATTCACTCTAAAACAGAACTATTCTTTGGATCAAACTACTCACTCCATGCTTATAACCACAATCCAAAATTTATTCATCTAATCAAAAACACTAATTAGCCATAAAGCTTACCAGAATGTGTCGGTGTTGCCCTGTTTAGATCGGGCAGAAACAATGCTGAATGGGAAATGCTGCCATAGAAATCCCTCTTCTCCCACAATCTCCCCTATCCTAAAGCCAAAACAAATCACGAATCAGATTCTACTCCAACAGAAAAACACCTTACCTCTACCCGGTACACAACAACGAAGAACATAAAGAAAGAGAAGGGGAATCACCTAAAACTACGCGATAGAGGGTAGATCTGTGCCAACTATAAATAGGCAGAACCAAAGATGGGAAGAGCATCATTGCTTGTCCAAGATCACAGCAATCAGGAACAAGAAGCGATTTGACTTTCGAGTGGCGATGATCAGCATCCTTGACTACAGGGAGACAAGGGTAAAGGTCGGCGTCTTCCTTGTGGCCAGAGAGTTGCCAGCGGCAACAGCGTGAGACCGGCGAGAGGAGAAGAAGGAGACTACGAGGAAGAAGGAGAAAGAGAGTAGAAGACGTGGCGGCGGCGGCGGTCGGCTTGGGCTCAGTGGGCAACGTTGAGTGTTGGGGGTTGTCGCACGTGCGGCGTCGGGGAGGAGAGAAACTGCCAAGGGATATGGAAAACTGCTCAGTCGGGGAAGTTTTTAGGGTTTATAAGGATTTTGGACTTTTACAAAAAGGTCCCTCTAGTATGGTTAATCCGAACAAGGCCCCTAAGTTTCAAAATTTTCATTTAGCCCCTAAAAACTCAGTTTTAACATGTCGGCGTCGGGGGTCGGGGGGTGGGGGGGTGGGGGGGTGGGGGGAGGAAAGAAACGAAGGAAGAGGATTAAAGGGAGGAAAAGTAGGGTTTTATAAATTTAGTGTAACTTTGCAGGAAAAACCCTCCAAATTTGAACAATTCGAACCACGCCCCTAATTTAGGGTTTTATGAAATTTCAACCCTATGAATTTATGTATTTAATAGAAAATCATGTTTGAGGTCATTTATGGCATAAGGAAATCGATACGAACATGCAAAAATTATTTCATTCAATTTCGAGTTCTATAGATTTATGTATGATTTTTTGAAGTTATTTAGTTTTTTAAAAAAAATATATTTTGTGACAAATTTAAAAATTCGTCCCTAATCTGTGACGAATCTAAAACATCATAAAATTTGGGACAAATTTTCAAATTCATCACAAAATTTATTTTTGTCGTACAAAATATAATGAATATAATTTTTGTGACGAATTATATATTTGTTGCAAAATTTATGATGATTTAAAAATTGGTCGCAAAATTTGTAACGAATAAATTTTTGTCACATATTTTGTGACAAACATCCAATTTGTCACAAAATGGCAATGAATATCTAATTTATCACAGAATCTGAGATAATTTTTTATTCGTCGTAGATTCTACAAAATATAATCGGGAGTAGTGAATTTTATTTTTGTGATGAATTAAATATTTGTTGTGAATTTGCAATGATTTTCATATATGTCACAAATTTTACAACAAATTTGTAACAAAAAATATTTTGTCGCAGATTTTGTGACGAATATGTATTTTCGTCGTAAAAGTGCAACAAAGTTTGCGACAAAATATTTTTTGTTGCTAATTAACGACAAAAATATTTCATTGCTAAATTTGTCATAAAATGGTGACAATTTGGTTTTTGTTGTAAAATTTATCGCTAATCTGCAATGAAAATTTTTTGTCGCAAATATTCATTGCTAAACACTAGCTTTTTGTAGTGCTAATCATCTAATCAACCTTTCATCTGACTAGACTTTACCTTTGCCAGTTATCCAATCCACCTTTAACCTGATTAGACTTAAAACTCTGCTCACTTCCAAACATTTAGTATTGTTTGGATCAAATCTTTGTCAAACTTGACTGTAACTGGTGTATGTTATAGAGGATGGTCTCCGAGAGGTAGACCGTTGGTTGTCAAGTAAGAGAGGTTACGAGTTGACCTCCAAACCAGTCCATGTGGTGGTTCATTGACACCAAAGACGACGAGGTTGCAGTTATCTCCTTGTCTCGGAGCTAGAGATTCTAGCACGTGGACGTTAGGGTTTCTATTGTCACTGGGTTGTACTGATGACAGTGGTAGCCTTAGTTCTCGGACGTTTTCGTAGTTCGAGAATTTTCGAACGCATGTCCGAAGGAGTGTTCTAGTGTTTTCTATGGTTTGAAAATTTTCTGACCTATTTACGGAGGAGCTTCCTTGATTATCTCACCTAAGGGGCAAGTGAGGCTCACCGTTCTTAGTTTGTGTTGTTTTGCAGGTAACACCGAAGATACAGAGACTTAAGGCATTTTCGTCGGTGGACCGATATTGGGAAAGGTATCGTGGATGTTGTGGTTAGATGTTTGGTATGTCAGTAGATGAAGGTTGAACCTTAGAGACCCGCTGGGTTATATTAGACGATCCCAATTTATGATTGGAAATGGGAACATGTATTAAGGACCTGGTCAGAGATTTACTTAGGACTCGGGGAGGGTTTGAAGTGAATTGGGTGATCATTGATTGACTAACCCGATTTGCGCAGTTTCCTGGGTTTGGCTGGCTAATATCGATGCTTGGTTGAGAGTTCTTCAGCATTTCATCACCACTTACACGCCTGACCAGGAAAGGCGTGAAGTTTGTATGGACTGAAGCCTGCGAGACCAGCTTTCAAGAGCTGAAGAGGAGGCTGGTATCTGCACCAGTTCTAGTACTGCCATCTGGAGAGGATGATTTCACTATGTATATTGATGTCTCTCTCTCCTGGGATTGGGCGCAGTACTCATGCATCATGGACGGCTGGTAGATTATGCTACTTGGCAGTTGAAGGAGCATGAGAGGAACTACCCCGTCCATGACTTGGAGTTGGCCACTAACATTTTCACGATGAAGATCTGGAGGCATCATCTTTATAGGATCACCTTCGAGATCTTCACAGACCACAGGAGCCTTCAGTATCTATTCACTCAGCGAGAGTTGAATCTTCGATAGAGAAGATGGATAGAGTTTTTGAAGGATTACGACTTCACCATTAGCTACCATCCTGGGAAAGCTAATGTAGTCACCGATGCCCTCAGTCGGAAGTCCAGAGCTGTTTTGGCATGCCACGGAGTGATGGTTACAGAATTGATTCAGAGTTTCTCTGAGCTGGGATTAGAGGAGCAGTCTCGGACAGAGAGGGGATTGCTAGTGACTTTGATGGCTCGGTCAGAGATTCGGACGAGGATCAGAGAAGCTCAGGCTAGTGACCAGCACATTCAGTTTCTGGGTAGTTAGGCGATTTCAGGAGAGCAGCCGGATTTTACACGTGATGAGGAGGGTGTTCTGTACTTCCGAGGGAGATTGTGTGTACCCGAAGCGCACCCTGTCTTAGAGGAGTTGCTGCAGGAGGCTCACCGATCATGTTTTGCTATTCATCCTGGTAGCACTCATATGTATCATGATTTGAGATGTTCTTATTGGTGGAACAACATGAAGAGGGACATCGCGGATTTTGTTGCGAGATGTCTCGTCTGTCAGCAAGTTAAGGCAGAGCACCAGAGATCTACTGGACTCCTCTAGAGGATCCCCATTCCCGAGTGGAAGTGGGAACATATCACCAGGGATTTCGTTGTGGGTTTGCCGAGGACTAGGAGAGGCCATGATGCGATTTGGGTAGTCGTGGACCGATTAACCAAATCTGCTCACTTCTTAGCTATCCGGAGGACAGATTCTCTTGATAGATTGGCAGAGTTGTGCTGCCGGGAGATAGTCAGATTGCACGGAGTCTCTTTGAGTATTATTTCTAATAGAGATCCGCGCTTTACATCTCAGTTCTGGTAGAGTTTGCAGAGGGCTATGGTCATAGAGCTCCGTCTCATCACAGCTTTTCATTCCCAGACTGAAGGACAGTCAGAGCATACTATCCAGACTTTGGAGGACTTACTACGCTCGTGTGCGATGGATTTTGGGGGCAGTTGAGAGGATCATTTGCACTTGGTTGAGTTCGCCTACAACAACGACTTTCATTCGGCGATACAGATGGCACCGTTTGAGGCGTTGTACGGTAGGGCGTGCAGGACACTCACCCTCTGGGATGAGGTCAAAGAGACTCAGCTGCTGGGACCCCAGAGAGTTCAACATGAGGCAGAGTGTAGTACGGACTGTCATACATAGATTATTGCAGTACAGGATCGCCAGAAGAGCTATGCTGACCGGAGGCGCAGACCCATAGAGTTTGCTGTGAGCGATCATGTTTTCCTTCGAGTTTCACCCATGAAAGGGGTGAAACATTTTGGTCTCAGAGGTAATCTAGCTTCATGGTATATCGGTCCGTTCCAGATTCTGGAAAGGATTGGAGCTGTAGCTTATCGCCTAGCACTTCCGCTGTCTTTGACTGGCGTCCATGACGTGTTCCATATGTCTATGATGAGAGGTTATGTGCTAGATTCCACACATATATTATCCGAGGTGTCTGTTCCGCACCAGTCTGACGCCACGTATGAGGAGGTACCTGTATGGATTTTGGGATTTCGGGAGTGTTAGCTACGGAACAAGATGATCCGGCTAGTCAGGGTAGGATGACAGCATCACTAGGATGCAGAGGCTACTTGTGAGCTCGGAGGTACTGTTCAAGCTTGACTCCCCCATTTGTTTGACTGTGGTATGTGCGAATTATTTCATTCAGTGTTTATACTGCATATCTTTTGGTTCAGTATTTTGTACTGTATGAACGTACTAGGCACATTTAGTTAACAAATTTGGGGATCAAATTTTTGTTAGTGGGGTAGAATGTTAGATTACTGGAAGTTTTAAGGGCTTATTTGCGAATATCATAAACTGTTAAGGGTTGATGTTGGATTAGTCAAAAAATGAGGGACTTTTTTGTAAAAAGCCCACCTCTTATAAATTTTTCTCCTCTCCCCTGCGTCGCGTGCCCTAGCCGGTAGATGAGTTCCCCGACGCTTCCTCTTCCTCCTCTTCATTCGGCCGCAGCCTCCGCCCGATGCCGTCGTGAGTACGAGCCATCGCCGTCGGTTGATGAGGAGTAAACGCCGTTGGTTGTAGGGGAGACCTTAGCTCTCGATCGCTGCCTTGCTGAAGCAGTTGTCGTGTGTCGAGCGTTGACGCGGCTCTTTGCCCTAGCTTGTCTGCTCTGTTGTTGCCAGCATCCATCAGGTAAGATTTGGTTCTTTGAGTGGTATTGCCTCTAGTGCGAGATGCTTTTCTGGATCGGGTTACTGATTTGATTTACTTGGTGTTTAATCGATCTAAATTAGGAGATAATTTAGAATAGCTTTGTTCTTTGGATGGTGATCATTGTTAAGGGATAGATCAAATCTTGCACTTGGGATCATTTGGATTCTTATGGATTGCACGATTTCTGTTGTTTGTGTTCTGTATCAGTTTTTGATCGAAGGAGTAATTGGATCTTTGTTTTCGATGGGTGTTCTTGTTTTGCCATCTGATCAGTGAAGGAGTGGAATGTTGTATCTGTTTGTGCCTTAATTGAATTTCGATTCTTCCTTCTGGTGCTGGATTACTAAAGAGCAATCGGATTTAGGTTTGGGGATCGATCTCATTGGTTGATTTGGGATTGTTTCATTTGATCCGAGAATTGGGATTTCGAAGCTCTGTTCCTAGTTGGTATTCGATCTGTGGTTTGCTGGGTTCTGCCGTGAGAATTGGTTTGCTAGGTTCTGGAGAGTGTCTCTGTTCTTGATCTAGAATATTGTAGTCGAGAGCAGTGTTGATTAAGGTTTGTTCTTGTTTTATGTCTTCTGTTAGAGTGCTGCTATGATCGTGGATGGATGTTTGCGATTTGAGTTGGTTTTGCCGCAGGGTGATTCCATTGACTGGGTTCATTCTGTGTATTCCAGAGCAGAGGAATTTGTGTGTGCCAGTCGAGGTAAGTCCTATTTTTCTTGACGATCAGTAGGCTGATGATAATTAGAGATTGGCCTTGTTTCCTTATGTTGCCGATTCGAGATTTGGATCTCAGTATCCATTTTTTTGTTAATTTCTGATCTTGGATTTGATATGCGGGTTGGGTCAGTGGTTGATCGATTCGTGAAATGGAGTAGGAGGTAGTAACTTGGGCAGTTAAGTTTAGAGTTGATCTTCTTGAGCATGTGGTGGATTTATTTGGGTGTTGGTTTGAGAGTTGGAATTAAACAGAGTGTAATCATTTAATTAGGGATAATTAAATAAATATTCTAATTAAGATAATATTAATTGATCATGGTATCTAGTTTACCCAATTATCATTTGTGATGATAGCTAAGATGATCTTTAATACAGGACATTGATTGGTTTTGGATACCAGGGAGTGAAGCTTCTTTTCCAATTCAGACTACACTCTGGAGGCGGGTATCTCTGACTCTTCTTTTAGATTAGTCACAGATATATGCTTGATATGCTTTGTTTAGCAATAGAGTAATAGATTATGGTATAACCCTTCTATTTGCCTTGCTAATACTGTTTGTGCTATACCTGGCATGTGATACCTATACCTTTAGGACTTAGGTTATGGTGCATTATATACAATCCTTGCATATCATGTTGATATAGGTGGACTAGATAGTGGATGATGTTTGACCAGTGTCATGCATCATCGTGCACTGTGCATCACTGTTGATCAGGGGCCCCCTTTGTGGGTGAGTCAGGTCGACAGTCATACTGACCTACCCATACGGCCACTTATGGGTTAGTGGTTAACGGAGTATTGGGTAGGGTGCTCTGTGCTGCTCCGCTCATGCACTCAGGGGTTAGTGAATCGGAGCGTGGTAGCAAGCAGAGATCCCTCCTTGAGTAGACTATATACCAGGAGATGAGAGGGAGAGGTCTCTCCCCCATTTATATACATGGGGTAGGGGTAACACTCAGACAGAGATGGCCTGGGGTAGACAGAGATGTCCCCCGGATAGGGCATGGAGTAGGGGTGTTACACCGGCAGCATTCCGTCTACTCGATCGCTCAGGAGTAGTGATGGCAGAGTATGAACGGCAGTCACAGCCCTACGTCGGAGGGTGACCTCCGCTCAGCTTCCTCCCGTACATAGGTGACGATGTCTGACCAACGGCAGGGGTGACAATGTCATTGCACCTTGTGTATGCGTATATTTTGCACTTGCTTGTGTTTGCTATACTTGGATGTTGTATATGATTGACATGCACATACAGGAGACCCTTATGTCTGGTTGTGGCAACTCTGCTACATTGGTATGGTATTTCCTATTTCCTCTTTCAATTGTACTTACTACTGCCTGTACACGTGTTATTTCGATAGTCTGTTACACTGTTGTTTGCTTAGACTATCCTGCATATATGATGAGATATCCGCTGAGTTTTATGACTCATTCCGTTAGCTTCTTGATTTTATTTCAGGATGATCGACTGGAGTGCCCTGCAGCCTGTCCCTCTACGTGTGTCGAGACGATTTCTTGTTGTCATGTATATGTCGGTGGTACTTGTTGGTACCATTTTTATTTGTCATTCAGTTGTACTTTCATTTGCAGTTCAGTTGTTGTATTTTTGATATGGTTGTACTTTTGTGAACCATGGTGGCCTTTTATGCATTGTGCTTTGTCGTAAGTCGTACTGGTATGCAGTTTTTGTCATTATTGGTATTTTCGTTTACTACAGACGATTGTTCCAACCCTATAGGCTGTGGTACAATCGGTCGAGGTGATCGTAGAGGTTAGGGTTTTGAGTTGTCCGCCGGATCGAGGGAGTGACAGTCCTGTTGGTATCGAACGGGCGACTCCTCGGGGCGTGACACTTTCAGTCAACCACAATTTTGGTTAATCAAAATCTTTGTATTGAGGCAATCTGTGGTCTGGAGTGACCAAGTGATTTGATGTTTGGGCAAAGGGTTTAAGTTAGGTTTACCTTTGTTATCTCATATGTGTATGTTGAGTGTGCAGGTTGTACATGTTACACATATGGACTTGACTGGACGACCTCGATACGGTGAAGGGTGGCATGGAGACAAGCCGTGGGCTTGTGTGCGCACCTGAGGGACCTTAGAGAGCAGGGACGATGAGCTGGTGGGCGCGGACTTCGAGGCATGCGTGAAGGATGACATAGAGGCAAGCTGGAGGCTTGCGTGCATCCGAGGGACGGGAGCCGAAGATGAAGAGGGCACGAAGGCAATAGTCGAGACTGCGGATGAGGAGTCAATCGAGTCGTGAGGGTACGAGTGTTGTGTGATTGTACTCGGGAAATCCTAGGGTTTGAGTGCGGAGTGAAATGTACTCAGGAAGGGTAACCTTAGGTGGGTGAGTAGACCAGTCGATTGGCCTAGGGGCAGTCGACTGATGGAACTCACAGAAGGGTTTCAGCTTGGGACCAGTAGACTGCTCTGGGAGCAGTCGACTGGTAGGTGGCTGATGAGTTGGCTGAGAATTCGAATGTTGGGGTGCAATGGTCGAATTTCAGTGGCACCAATCGACTGCCCTGGGAGCAGTCGACTGGTGGTGAGGGTTTCAGCCCGAGTCTTATTTAAAGAGGACGTCATGGTGGCTGAGATTCTTAACGAAACTCGATTGGGTAAAGTGAGTTAGTAGTCTCTTGTGCTCAGATAGCGTCCGAAGTGTTGTGGCGCGGTTTCTCCACCCACAAGGAGCGACAGAGTTAGCCAGAGTTATCTGGGGAGTGATCCACCGACGAATTCTTGGATTAGTCACCCGTCCGGGGTGAATACCAAGTAAATCGGTTTGTTAGCATTGTTCTCTCTTGATTAGTTTATTTTTATTTGTATTTCCGCTGCACTAACAATCTTGTAGAGAAAATGATGAAAAAGTGTTATTCACCCCCCCCTCTAGCAACGTCTTCGATCTATCAATTGATATCAGAGCGAGGACCGCTCTTGATCGGACTAATCGCCGAGGGAGCACACGCTAGAGGAGAAGAACATGGAAGATAAATTTGGGGACAACATCTACACTCCGCCGCTCTATGACCATAAAGACTTCGCATATTAGAAGACAAGGATAGAGACATGGTTCGGGATGGAGTGAGACCTTTGAATCGCGCTTGAAGAGCCATATGAGATTCCAAAGGATAAGCATGGGAAGAGGTTTAGGCCTAGATATTGGAATCAAGAGCAACAAGATCAATCCAAGGCGAATAAAAAGGCAATTGATGTATTGATTAATATTTTGCCTAACAACGTCTTGAGTGATGTAGGAAAATATTCAAATGCACATGAGCTATGAAAAAAGGTGGTCGAATTCCATGAAAATCCTACACGAGTCCAACTTATAGAAGATCCCGATGAAGTGAGCTTCATGATTCAAGAAGGGGAGAAAATTGAGTCACCTACATCTTCAAGTGAGGGAGAGAGTGAAAGATCATCAACCTCCTCAAGAGAAGAAGAGGAGGTATCGATTTCAAGAATTGAGGGGGAGGAGAGACCCTCAACCGTACCGGATTAAGAGGAGGCATCCACTTCATCCAAGGTTGAAGAAGAAGTCAACCTAGCCTCCACCTCCACCAAAGCAAGTAAAAAGGATCACATCGCATGCTTTGGTTGCAACGAAAAGGGACACTACAAGGATAAGTGCCCGAAAGGTAAAAAGGAGGTACACTCTAAACTTATTTCAATTAAATTAAATTCTAACATAAAGTGTAGGACTGGAGAAACCCAAGAGAAGAAGAGGAGGATTCGATGTTTCACGTATGGTGAGCTTGGGCACTACCACACCAAGTGTCCAAGGAAGAAAGAGCTCAAGAAAATGGGACACTTGAGGGGATAGGAGAAAGAAGAAAGGAGGAAGCAAAGATCACATCAAAGGGGAACTTCAAGGGTAAGGGAGGTAATTCCTAACCCTAGATTAAAATGTAATTCAATTTCAAGTTCCTCATTACATTTTTAAAATAATGTTAATCATTCATCCATGCATGCTAGGATTAATGAAAATTGTCGCCACGGGCTGGATCGGATGGTAATGCGCTTGGCCATTTACTTGGAGGTCACAGGTTCGAGGGTCGCCAGTTGCGCACGGGGATAAAATCTTGGTCTACTGGCATTAATTCCCTCGACCCCAGGCGCCTCACCACACCAGTAATAACCATGATTTACCTCCTCCGTGTTGGTCCTGGGGCGGGCTGGCGGGGGCGCTGGGGGCGAGCGTTTCACCTTTTACTTACTAGGATTAATGAAAATTATCTACTTGTGCACAAGTTTGGTTTTAAGTACAATGATAGGAATAACAAGGTAGTTCAACAACTTAAGAAAAGCATGCATAATGATAACCCTTGGACCTTTGTATCGAAGGATCATGGCACTAATCCCAAGAAGGGAAGGAATGTGCCTAGAAAGGAGGTTAAGCCTAGGAATGTCGAAGGTGGACATATGGGTTCTAGGGTTAGAACTCTAGAAAGGAAAAATCAAGTCTTGAGGGCAAGGCTTGATACATTAGAAAAGGCCCTAGAAAGATTCACGGTTGGATCTAAGGGCTTAGACATGGTGTTGGGTAGCTTAAAACCCAACTATGATAGATCGGGTTTGGACTACCGGTCTAAGACCTCCAAGGCAAATGGAAAGAAATATACTGGGGAAGCATATAATCATGGCAAGGAGGGTAAGTCCAAGGATGACAAATGGGTGCCATCAGAAGGTAGAAAGGGTGACTTAACCAAGGACAAGGTGTCTAAGGTTAAGAAGGTCCATTTTGTAGGCCAAGAATCACCGGTGGCACACCGGTGTGGTCTAGTGTGGGTTAAGTCACCTAGGGAGGTGCCTAAGGCTCAGAGCTCAAGGGGGAGCTCTAGGAGCCTTTGGGGTCCATGGTAAATGGATCTCAAAAGTTTCTCTCCTAGGAAATTAGGTGAAATGTGTCAAAAGGGATTGGAAGACTTGGGTAAGTTTTAACCCTAATTTTTTACACATTAAAAAGGGAATTTAGGGAGAAAAATATGAAAATACAGTTATATTTGGTAAAATTAGGTTTCAATATGTGAATACCACATAATTCTATGATAGAAATGAATTGTGATCAAGCATTGGAAGATACATCAAGGAGAAGTCGAAATTGAGACTTTTGGAATGAGTTTCAATGATACACTTTAGGATAAGTTGAGTTTCATGCCAATCTTGGGATATGGAGTACATTTATTTGGAAACATATTTTTCCAAGTAGATATAGGCCTCACAAATCTCCCCACAAAATTTCATAATTTTCGGAAATTTGTAGAATTATTTAGGGATTTCTGAAATTGGGCTGAAAAACCTGAAAATCAGGTATCAGTCGACTGCCCCAGGGGCAGTCGACTGGTCTCAAGCCCAGAAACTCTCTGTGAGTTTTGGCAGTCGACTGCCATATGGGCAGTCGACTAGCCAGTAGGTTTAAGGTTAAAAGTCATTTTGGATGTTGAGAATTCAAATGTGAATTATAGGATATGGCTTTGGGTTAAAAGTCTTGATTATGATTTCATGTTCTTTGACTAGAGTGTTACCCCATGATTTAATAAGGTTTTATTGGTATTTTGAAAATCAAGGAAGTTTGATAATTGAATATTTATGTAGGATTAAGAAATAAGAAGGAGTGTTATCATATTAAGAATACCTATGGAAAAGGAAAGAATTGAGGACAATTCCATATGTCGAATTATGATGGTTAGCTTTGACAAACACATGGAATTAGAAATAAATTTAAAAATTGATACAAAATGTCAATCTCTTTAGGAAATTAGGAGTAGTACCAAAAGTCAAGCACATTTGTGGTTTTCATAAAAACATATTTTTCTAGGATAGGGTATATCTTAGCCAATGTGCTTGCAAACCTTTAGAGTGGTTAAGGTTGTGTTGAGTTCTTTTTGGCACTAGGGATAAGGTTGCTTGGGGTAATCCTTTAATGGTGGCCAAGGGAGAAGAACTTGGGTGTTAGTTTGGGTAAAACTTAACTTGAGTCATGGTGTTAAGTTGGGTAGAACCTCACCTAGGAAAATTGAAAATTGGGAGAAGACATAGGTTAGGGGGGAGGTTGCCTCCTAATTGCCTTAATTTTCATAAGAAAATTTTTGGGTTTTGTGTCCAACTTGGGAACGGTGATAGATACATGGTGAAATGTATTTTTCCCAAGTAGGTATGGGTACCACAAAGTTCTCCATGAAATTTGGGAATTTTTGGAGATTTGTGAAATTTTTCGCGCATTTCTGAATGTTGCCTGAAAAATTGATATTTAGAGTATCAGTCGACTGCCAATAGGGGCAGTCGACTGCCTAGGGCTGATTTGGGTATCAGCAGCTGGTTTGGTGTCCGAATGATAGATAGGGGTTTAGTACACTGTGTTTAGGATCATTGGGGATTAAAAGAACCAATAATTGAAATATTATTAGGGTCTTTTTGATGTTAGGCAAAGGGGGAGAAGTTTGGGTTTAAGTTGGGAAACCAAACCTACCTTTGCAAGAAACCCTAGGTTTAGGGGGAGCTAAGATTAAGATGGACCATGGTTGCTCCATTCTTGGCGTAAGGGGAACCTTGGAGAGGTTATTAAAAAGTCTTTGTATGTCCAATGTAAGGAAGCTTGGGAAAAGCTTTAAAAAGCCCATCTTGGTAAAAAGTCCTAGCTTGGAGGGCTAGGTGTAAAAGAGTCCTAGCTTGAAGGGCTAGGTGTAAAAATTCCTATATTGGAGGGTTAGGTGTGAGAATGTCCTAGATTGGAGGGCTAGGTGTGAGAAAGTCCTAGCTTGGAAGGCTAAGTGTGGAAAATTCCTAACTTGGAGGGTTAGGTGTGGAAAATCCTAACTTGGAGGGTTAGGTGTAGGATGCCTTGGAATAGGATCCATGTATGCATTGCATATGCATTTGTTTAGCATGGTTTTTGCTATTGACTACTATCTTGTTTCCCTAACTTAAACGTATTGCCAAACATCAAAAAGGGGGAGATTATTGAGGCAATCTGTGGTCCGAGTGACCAAGTGTTTTGATGTTTGGGCAAAGGGTTTAAGATAGGTTTACCCTTGTTATATCATATGTGTATGTTGAGTGTGCAGGTTGTACAGGTTACACATATGGACTTGACTGGACGACCTCGGTACGGTGAAGGGAGGCATGGAGACAAGCCGTGGGCTTGTGTGCGCACCTGAGGGACCTTGGAGAGCAGGGACGATGAGCTGGTGGGCACGGACTTCGAGGCATGCGTGAAGGATGGCATGGAGGCAAGCTGGAGGCTTGCGTGCATCCGAGGGACAAGAGCCGAAGATGAAGAGGGCGCGAAGGCAATAGTCGAGGCTGCGGATGAGGAGTCAGTCGAATCGTGAGGGTACGAGTGTTGTGTGATTGTACTCGGGAAATCCTATGGTTTGAGTGCTGAGTGAAATGTACTCAGGAAGGGTAACCTTAGGTGGATGAGTAGACCAGTCGACTGGCCTGGGGGCAGTCGACTGATAGAATTAACAAAAGGGTTTCAGCTTGAGACCAATCAACTGCTCTGGGAGCAGTCGGCTGGTAGGTGGCTGAGAATTCGAACGATGGGGTGCAATGGTCGAATTTCAGTGGCACCAGTCGACTGCCCTGGGAGCAGTCGACTGGTGGCGAGGGTTTCAGCCCAAGTCTTATTTAAAGAGGACGTCGTGGTGGCTGAGATTCTTGACGAAACTCGCTTGTTGGGACCGGGTGCATGTTGACAAGGATACGGGTTCGTAATATTTTAAAATTTTACGTGCAGCGGAAGAATTAGCATAAAATAATTTCACAAATTATTTTAACCACGTATCTAGCATGCGACCTTATGATGTGTGGACGTAATCATAAATTAAAACATTGCGGAAAAGTAAACTAATTTACTTTGTACCTCGCGTAACTCGAAGAAAAGGGACGAGATCCAACCGTAGCGTCCCTTGGAAGCTTCGCCTCTATTCGCGTCCACGCCGAGTTCTCTTCGGGATGACTTCACAAAGTCACGAGTTTTGTGCCGACGAGAACTACTAGATTCTCTAAAGGCACAACTAGAAGAACAAGAGAAAAAAATGGAAACTAACCAACAAGAAACGGAATCTAAATTCCGGGAAGAGAGGAGTTGCGATCTGCTTCTTCTTCTTCTTGTTTGGCTCCTTCTTGGTGATCCTTGCTCACGCCAACCCTTGGAAGGGTGAGGTTGCGCCGGCCCTAGGTTGGACAAGGGGCGCCGGCCCTAAGAGTAGCTAGGGGCGCCGGCCCTAGGAGGGAAGGAGAAGGAGAAGAGAATAAGAGAGAGAGAGGGAGAGAATTAATCTCTTGATTAATTGATTGGGAATTCAAGGCTTGCCTTTGGTTCCTTATATAGTTGCTTCTCCCTTGCCAAGTCTCCTCTTTAACGGAATTTTACATAAGAAATTTATCCTATAAATTCTCTTATTAATTATTCCGTTTAAGCCAAGTTTTATTATAACTAACTTTATAATAAAACAAATACCTTCTCTCCTTTTATTATGGAATAAATTTCATAAGAAATTTATAAACCTTTTTATTATGGAAAAATCAATTCATAATTGATTTTATAAAATTAAAATAAATCATTCCATGGATCATTTTAATTTCCAAAAAAAAGAATAAATTTCTATAAATTTATTTATATAAATTTCTTTACACAAATTTATTTATCCATAATTTATAAAACAAATCACGCTAGATTTATTTTATTAATTAAACCAAATAAATTGGTTTATCCCCTTTTATGTGGCCGGCCAAACCAAAGGGGGTTGGCACCCTCTTTGGCCGGCCAAACCAAGCCGATCCGATCGCGAATTAAACTCATTTAATTCGCCCAATAAGCCTTCAAAAGACTTAGCCATTTTAAGTTTCCGTTGCGCCTCTGATTAACTCAGATTCGACTTATTTCTCTTGATTGGAAAATCCAATTTTCAACTCGTTTTAAATCCCTCGGATTACTCGTAGTGCGTGTGACTAAATAGGCTTTCAATTTATGTTGGCCATCTATAATCAACTAATTATAGAACGATCATGAGTGGCACCTAGTAGTACATCATGACCCCCAATTAATCGAAAGATCAACGGTTTGACCTCAGAAGTAATTCCGAAACCCTTCAGCAGCTCTAATGAATCGTGCCTCATTCCCTTCACCATCTTATACCCACTTGGTTCAGGACACGGTCTATTTGTGTCAGTCCCCACTAGGCTGACTACGTCACACCTAGCCCAAGTAGTGTCTTTCTCGTCCTTTGGATTTCTAATTACTCACATGTGTCTAAGAGATTCCTACTCTGAACATGTCATGCTCTGGCCAGAGGCTTCGAGTAACAATCCGACGATAGGCCTCGGGTATACATCTCCTCGCAAGGAGTGGTGAATCCTTTGTAGGCTGTTCAAACATCTTCGGGCACTTCGGCTTATACCCAATCATCCTGGGTCCACACCTCCTTGGAGATGCTTGCTTAAGATGTTAAAGTATAAGTCTCCATGACCAAGATGACTTGAACACCGCAAGTCAAAGGAACATCGCACTTAAGCTGCAGTAAGAACTTCAGTGACATATCTATATAGATTACCATATGAAGTCTCACAGCTAGTCACTCCAATGAACTAGTTCCCTTAACTAGCATCCATGTTTATCTCCAGACATCCCAATGTCACCAGCCAGTGAGAATCAGCTGATTAGAGAATAACCCATGCTAGTCTCAACAGAATTGATAGTGTCCGTATTTATCAATTCATCGACTAGGGATATTTTCAATACTTCACAATTGCACATTTAGAGATAATCACTAGTTGTGATCCCATCACAAATTCTCTTATGCTGTGAATTGTATTGCGGACATTCAGTAGATGAGTTTAAGATCCCAATCAAATACACAAACATGTATACTCAAATAGTAAATATTCATTTATTAAAATAAATGTTTACAATCATAAGGCGATTGCCTTAGGACACTTCTCTCATATCACTAACACAGTCGACTGGTAGCGAGGGTTTCAGCCCAAGTCTTATTTAAAGAGGACGTCGTGGTGGCTGAGATTCTTGACGAAACTCGCTTGGGTAAAGTGAGTTAGTAGTCTCTTGTGCTCAGATAGCGTCCGAAGTGTTGTGGCGAGGTTTCTCCACCCACAAGGAGCGACAGAGTTAGCCGAAGGTTATCCGGGGAGTGATCCACCAATGGATTCTTGGATTAGTCACCCGTCCGGGGTGGATACCAAGTAAATCGGTTTGTTAGCATTGTTCTCTCTTAATTAGTTTATTTTTATTTGTATTTCCTCTGCGCTAACAATCTTGTAGAGAAAACGATGAAAAAGTGCTATTCACTCCCCCCCTCTAGCAACGTCTTCGATCTATCACTTTGATCGCCTCATTTGAATCTAATGTGGATCACACTCCACATGTGTCTCTAGTTATCTGGATCCATTTTCAATCATCCGGATCTCCTATATTAGTCAGATCCATATCATGTTATGTTCAATAGCAATTTAGGTCACTCAGAAAACTTTTCCGATCACCTAGAACTTTGACTCAACCTTCTATGTTCAAGTATGCCTAGGTTGAATTCTACCCTTTGCTAGAGTACCGGTACACTCAACCCTCATATCACAGTAGTTTACCTTATATAATCTGCCACCCAACTTTTCGTCCTACGGATACACTAAGTCCATCAACTTTCTTCCTTTGTAATCCTTATCTCCTATTTGTGTCTTCTATTCTAAATTTGTTTGCCTCCAATGTTAGGACTAAAAGAAATTGAGATATTCTATAAATATTCCATACCCGTCTTATGCAGAAAGTCTTTCCGTTTGATATCCGATCCTCAACCCACCAAGATTTTCTACCCCTCGATCCACCCGACCTACTAAGACTTCTATGTCTGGTGTCTGGTTCTCTTGATGAAGACAGGGGAGCCTACACTTTCCTTGTTCAAGGCTTAACCCACATAGTTAGATCTGTATCATGGCTCTAGCTCGTGCTTCTTCCAATGGTTAGTCCGGTGAAGAGCAACTTGGCTCTGATACCAATTGTTAGGACCAAAAGGAATTTAGATATTCAACAATGATATGATATTGTCCACTTTGGGCCTAAACCCTCATAGTTTTGCTTTTGAGCTCTCCTCAAAAGGTCTTATACCAATGGAGATATCTTTCCCTTTATAAGCCTATGATCATTTCCTATATATTTTTAATATGAGACTATGTTTACAACCTTGCAACTCCAACATCCAATACTCCTTAATCTCTAGTCCCACAGGTGCCCATACCATTTTTTTCCATAGTTCAACAAATCCTATATCATCGGATATCATTTGTGTATATCTCTAAATTTTCTACAGACTTAGACACACATAATAGTTCATTGTACTAATCTAACTTAAACTTTTTGCTCAAAAATTAAAACCTATAGTCAAACCACTCAAGGTACTAATATAAATGGATGTGGGTTATGAGGATGATCAATGGTAACCCTTGGTTGAGGATGAATGAACATGACGACGTGGATAGAGTACAAGTATAAATTCATACGTATGACTTGGGGAATTTGGAATTTGATTTGATTTTTATATCGGAAAAAATTGAATTTACATACAACCATGGTTGGCTCTAATACTATGAACATGAGAATGAAAAGCTGATTTTCTATTATTAATTTTTCGATGATCGAATACAAATTATATATAACTAGAATCCCTAATTAACTAATTAAATTCTTAAAAATATATATATACAATCTTACATTGGTATATACCTATAGAATCTTCTATCTAAGATAATAAATCGATAAACATCTGCACAATCTTCTAGTCAAGATAATAAAATCAAAAAGCAATTAAAAATTTTTATAAAGTTCATTGAATATCTGAATGCATCTCTGTCTTCCCTTGTTCATCATATATGATAGCACCGGGGTTATGTGCAACGGAAGAATGATTAATCGTCATCCTAAATATTCATGATTTGATCCTTAGCTATGATATATTTTACAAAAAGTTTTCCTCCAAATGGGGTGCGAACCCTGGGACACTGGACTTTTGGACCGTCCGCCGCGAGCACTTTCTGATTTACCTTGACAGTCGGTGGAAAACTTCCGTGGAGCCAGACCAATCGCTCGAGGTTGAAAAAATCTCATTAACTATTTTTTTATTATATATGTTAATTACATGAATAATATTTGGCAGACGTTAAAGTGAAACATACTACACCAATTTGGGTAGATACCACTTGTAAAAAATATTGACCAGGTTGCAGATGAATCCGGGATTACTGTCCCGGGCCCACGGATGTTTCCCACCGGTCACCAGGGTAGATCGGGAAGCGCTCGCGGTGGGCGATCTAGAAGCCTAGCGTCTCAAGGTTCGCTCCCCATTTAAAGGAAAAATTCCTGTAAAATATACCTTAACTAAGGATCGAAATGCGAATACCTGATATAGTGATTAGTTGCCTAACCGCTGCACCATATTCCGGAGGCAAGTAGATACCACTTGTAGGACTTTACATAGCAAGTCTCAAATGGCAACACTTGGCATTATGTAAATTTAGACTAAATGATGATGATCTTGATTTTATTTTTTAAAAAAATGTATTTGAAAAGAGAACAGAGCCTTTCCATCAATAAAATGAGATTAATTAAGTGCAAAGACTTAAAAGATATATGTAATTAATTCAATGAGAAAAGAAAGGGGGTTAGCCGCTAGCTAGCGTTAGGTAGTACTCATCAACCTCACTTGGTAAAGGAAGGAGATGGGTCATAATGTTTGTGGATGGAGCTGGAAAGAGTGTTTGTGTCTCAGACTCGGTGTAGTTACTGATTGCAAGGGAGGATTATTGTTAATAGTAATTATATTATGGTCCATGGTAATTAATCCATGCCTGAGGATTTAGATTATACTATAGATACCTTCCCAAACTAAAGCGCCAATTTTCTACTATTTTTGGTGCTTCTCATCAAGTACCCGCTAATGTAATTAATCCATGCATACTATGAATAGGCTTTTCACACTCTATACAAATTTTTTTTACTTAATTCCCTTTTGGATTTAGAGCATGAAAAATGAATTTAGGACTAAGAATAGGCTTTTTCACACTTTAATTGGTGAAAAATGATTATGTAGCTCCCTTAATTTAATTGTTGATCATGTGAAGGGTTTTATGCATTCTTAAAGAAAATAAACCTCAAAGTTATTTGTATTACGTTAAATGGTTATCAAGATGTCACCGACTCATATTACATAAATTTGTATTCACAATTTCTACAACTATTGAATGATTATCTTGTTATATAGGACTATAATTAAAAAATAAAGATCTAAAGTTACTAAAAATAATTATTAAAATATAATTATATAGGACTAATTCATAGTTGTTCAATCTAGTTTTCAAAGATCTAAAGTTTGAATTTAATAATGTTTTATAATATTGAATATAGTTTCCCATCTATTTTTTCCCTTTCAAAAAAAAAAATTACAATTGCAATGCTTTGCTGGTTTATATGCGAGAGGTGCTGGTTATTTTTAAGGTAGCTATTAATCTATTGGTGATTTTGATGTGCCTAGCTTCTCCTCAATTGGACTATATATAGAACCAGTAGACCAGTACTACTGTCTTCCAGCTAGCTAGCTGCTTCTGCTTCAGCTAGCAGCCTTGTATTTATTTATTTATTAATTAATTTGATTAAAATGGGCTGCCCTTGCGCAGAGCATTTCTTCCTCATCTTCTTTTCACTGATCATGATCATCTTCCAATATGCTCCTGCAAGTACTACCGCAGTCACCTCGTGCAGCACTTGCTTCGCCCGAACCAGGGCTGTCTACTATTCCAACTCCGAACACCAAGGAACAGAAAGTGATTATCGTACTCCATCGATCGTCTTTTGAAGTCTAATTAATTCTTGTGTTAGTTTGTACTATTCATAGGATGCATTAATTAATTATCTTCTTATCAGCCGGAGCATGCGAGTACGGGGTCATGGGAGCAACACTCTATGGCGGGGATGTCTCTGCATCAGCAAAGTTTTATAGAAATGGGGTCGGTTGCGGTGCGTGCTATCAGGTTAATTAATGAACCCCGGCCATCACATACATAGTTAATTAGTTCATGTCTTGTAGATCGTATGGATAACTAATTAACGCAGTAATGATCTGATCTGTACGTAGGTGAGATGCACTAACAGGAGATACTGCTCGAGAGAAGGTGTTTCTGTCGTCATCACCGACCACGGAGCTAGCGACGGTGCAGATTTTATTCTTAGCATGCATGCGTTTGCTAACCTCGGCCAGAGCGCCTACGCCGGTGCTTTGCTTCTGGCTCTTGGGGTCGTCGACGTCGAGTATCGCCGGTGCCTGCACAACCATTAATTATTAATTAATCCTACGACTTAGATAACTTAATTAATTTGGAATCGAATGCCAAATATAAGTATAATGTATGTAGTTTGTTTAATTTACTTAATTTTTCTTCGAATTCGCCCAGGGTTTCTTGTAGCTATCCAAACAAGAACATAACCTTCAAGATGGATCACAGCGCAGACTTCCCTTACTACTTTGCCTTCCAAATTTGGTTTCAGCAAGGAGACCGAGACATAGTAGCAGTGCAGCTCTGTGAGGTGCTACCTCAAGATCCTAATTATCAAATTACAATTAGATAATTACTAACTCGATCGACGCCTCTAGCTGCTACTATCAATTAATCTGCTGAAAATTAAAATATTACTATATTGCAGACTGAGAGTTTAAGGTGTAACTTGGTGGAGAGAAGCCATGGAGCAGTCTGGGCGGTGGGATCTCCTCCAGAAGGACCACTTTCCGTCAGAATGCTTCTGATCGGAGAAGAAGACAGAGTGGCGACGTGGTTAGTGCCGCCCAAAGACATCCCTGAGTTTTGGAGAGCCAACGATGTGTACGACTCGGGGATACAAGTGGAATAGCTCTTAAATTTTTCTTGTAGTGCTTGCTTATGTTACAGTACTGATCGAATGCATGCATGCTAGCTAGCTTGCTTATGTTGTTGTCCCATTACGTACGCTTGATCCTTAGCTTGCTTATGTTGTACGAGTTGTCCATCCTTTCCTTTGTTTAATTTTTTTTTTTTTTTTTTTTTTTTTTTTTTTTTTTTTTTTTTTTTTTTTTTTGTTTAATTTCATGTGGGAGTTTTCATATTTTACTTATATTCAAGCGCGTGAAAGAATGCGGCGTGACTGACATAGATGAATTCTTTAAGGTTTTGTAGAAGACAATACAATACATGTGGAACCATTTCTAGATACAAGTAATTCAATTTGTTATAGCTTGGAAATTATAAATTGAGCTCAGTGAGGCGATAGTTAGCGCATATATAGCTCCTTTTTGTTTCCATGAGATGAAAAGTAGCCAAACTAATTACTCTTGATAACCAGTATTCCCATTTAAAGTTATGAATGCAAGCTAGTATTAATCAATGTAGTCTTTGTGCAAGTGGTTTAACATGACTCAGCCTATTTTACTATGGATTATTGCAAATGGGCCACATCTAGTTAGATGTGTATCGGCCATCAAAGATCACATTTCATTTTGTGTCGACCATCCAGGATAGTTATCCTTTGGTATTTATTTTATCCATTTTATTTTCCTATATCTCATTTTAACTAATCCATTATGTACGGAACAACTATAACACCTTTAAAATTTTATTGTATTTTTCGTGTGATCATGTTATCATTTTATATTTTGAGTTGTATTAGTTTAATATTTTAAGTTTATGAACATTATGTTATATTTAGGGACAGATCTAGGAATAAAAGATGGGCTAGATTGATATTTAGTTGAGGATGGTTATGTATGTCTATAAGGGGGAGGATTTGACCATGGAGGGAGTGGCCATGATCGAAGGCTATATTAAAATGATTAACGAGTTTTTTCCCAACCTCAGGCCGATCCGCATCAGATCTCACGAAATTCCACCCAGCCATAAAAAAAAAAAAAAAAAAAAAAAAAAAAAAAAAAAAAAAAAAAAAAAGGTCATGAAAGCTTGCGCATGAGATAGTGTGAGCGAGGCTACTAACTTGGAAGAGAATATTAAGAAAAGAGAGAATATATTTTCTTCAAATTATTAACACGTATTAAATTTATCGAACAGATTTAATTCAATTTAATTTGATAAATTATATTTGTTTCAATCATAATTTTATTAAATAAATCCAAATCAATTTTAATTTGGATCAATATATTTCTTATTTTTGCACCAACCGATGAATTTTATTTGACCTAATTCAATTTTAAATCAAAATCTATATTTCGTGTTCGATGATTCAACTTATTGATGTATTAAATATGATATTTGATTAATAATTAAGAATAAATAATTATGAAATAAATACGATATTTATTAAATACGGTATTTGATCTCATATAGTATTCAATATATATTATTTAATTATTATTATATTAATTTAAATTTCTAATCTGTGATTCAATTTCTAACAGCTTAGCCACGTGAGGGATGTTGGCACCATCCCTGGCTATATTTGTCGTTGGCTTAGCTTAAGTTATGCTAAGTAGGGGAAGAAGTTAGGTTTGTTTAATTAGCTAGGGAGAGAGAAAGCAAATATAGTGTACTCCCACCCTTTAGTACGCGATCATAATCTAATATTTAAATTACAAAATATCGTTAATCACATATATATGCAAGGTGTTGGTAAATTCAACAATTTGGAGTGCAGGTGTAATAAAGGAAGTCCAAAATACTTCCCACATGGAAAAATCCAAGTAGGTTTTGGCATATAAAAATCCAAGTAGGCATATATAATTGGTTTGAAGAAAGTGCAATGAGGTTGAACATCGATATTGACTTTGGCCGAAAAAGTTTTAACAGGTCAAAGAAGGACTAGATATTAGGCATTACATAGTCTCAGCGAGTCATTAAAGATAGGATATTATGCAAGATAAAGAAGTTAGAATTAGGTTAAACTTTATGAGGAGAGTTTGTATGAACATGTACCAGGGGGAATAAAGGAAATTAGAATTAGGCATGAAGTCATCAAACTGATCAAGTGAGAAAGTTGGCTCTCGAGTAAACAATGGACTAGATTGTAGACAGGTTGACTTATAGATCGATCATTCAACGTTGACTAAACATAATACCAATCTATTGATGGTTCAACGATAACTTAAAAACTTACTGTTGATGCTGACTAATGTGACCATGATTCTCAAAATCAAGTTAGCATAGTTGATATATTTGCATGGTTTAGTCGATTGATCTCCAGAGAAGGTTGATTTAGAGGAAAGAATTTAGAGATCATTTCATTTGGACTTCTTCATCCATCTCATAGGGACATAATCTAGACTCATCGGATTTTCCAATACGTACCTAGAGTGCTAGACTTCGAGACTCTTATCCATCAATGCCAACAAAGCTTGACTCACCAAGACTTCACCGTTTGCCTAATCGTAAGTGAATTATACTTGTTTACAGTTCAATAATTCGAGATTTTATCTTTGCTTAGCATCCAATCAACCTTGATCTTTCAAGATTGTAAGATCTAATTAACACAAGAGGGGTCGTCGGTGCAATGGTACAACGGTTAGGCCCTTCAAGCGTTAATCAAGCATCTAAGAGTCGAATCTCAGTTGCAGTGCACTGCAAGAATTTTTTCTCTAGTGGGATGAAAACTCTAAGAATATTGACCGCTTAAATGGGTCTCTGCGAGTGCTTCCCAATTTACCCTAATGGTTGATAGGAAACTTTCATAGGACTAGGTCGGTCACCTCCAAAATTAGATCTTTTGAAAAGCTAAATACCTGATTATCAAATAATAATAATAATAATAATAATAATAATAATAATAATAATTAATGCTAGAGGGGGTGAATAGTATTGGAAGTGGCTCATATTGGGGCCACATAAGGTACAGGCATAGTGAGGAGCATGACCGACTCGTACTCCACTCTGGAGAAATCAGATAAGTAGAGGCACAATCGTTCCTCCGGACATAAAAATCGAAGAAGTAGAGGCACGACCATTCCATCGGACACGACTTGGCCGTGTCCAGGTCTGTCTGCATAGGTACGACCATGCCCCATTCGGGAGGCACAGGCATGGTCGTGCCTAGGGGCATATCCTAGTAATGCCTGATGTGCATAGATTATGTATGTTTCTAGACATTGCTAATGATATATTTGTATACGTTTTCATGAGCATGATTTTCATTTGTATATTCTATTTCTCTATGATTTCGCTACTTTTACTCATTTTGTTCCAAAAACTACTATTTGCTTATTTTCATTGATAAGACGTGTTTTCAGAGAAAAATAGAGCATAAATCCCTTGGAACGTAAAGTTGGAGCAAGGAGCACGCTCTTGTCATGTCCCATGACATGGCCATGCTCCTATGGCCAAGAAAGAGGGCGAATGGACCGGAAAAAGGCTTAACGCGGGCTAGCCATGCCTCATCATTGAACCTAATCATTGAGCCGAACACACAGAGCATCCATGAAGAAGAAGGCTTTTAAAAGACTTTCGAAAGGGAGTTTTTCATAAAGAAACAAACTCTGGTTGTGTCCCATGGCAAGGTCGAGTTCCTTAGACAAAATCAGGCCAAAATGGTGCTAAAACAAAGCCAAAAACCTCCCACACTGCCATGTGAATTTCACAACTTTCGCAATATGTTTCACGGCATGGCCGTGTCGAATCCTAGATTGCACTACGGACCAATTTTAAAATAGTCATAACTTTCGGTTAGGTTGGTGTTACGGGACGTGCAACCTATCACAATGCAAATAACTTCAATATTTACAACTTTTCTTCAGAGTAAAACCTCATAAAACCAAATCGAAGGGTCGAAAAAAGTCATTTTGGTTGAGCCCTATAAATCTGGCAAATCTGGCCGACCCAAATTGCAGACCAAACTTCAAATGCAATAAGTTTCGGTTCAGTTAGAGCCACGGGTCGTGCCACTATTAAATGTTAAATAATTTCATGAGCTACAACTTTAGTTTAGGGTGAAACATGAGAAAACTGAGTTTATATGGTGAAAAATCCATATTGGTAGAACTCTATAAACCTAGCAGATCTGGACAATTTGGGGGAGGTATAAAAGGGTCAAGCAAACCCTTGCTTGACCCATCATGGCTTTAGGATTCGTTCCTTTTCTTGGGGAAGCGTTCCCCTCTAGGGAAAATCCAAGAATAGTATCTTCATCCATTTCGATGATCCGTTCACCATCGGAGCAAGAATTTCATCCAAGAAGACCGGCAACGCATGGATAAATATTCTCTTCTCTCTATTCATGTATTGAGTTATAGTTTTCTATTTCTTTTGTCTCTTGGTTGTGTATCTCTTGCTATGGGGTAGTCCACCTAATTCTAGGATATAGGAAGTAACTATGATGTAATGTTGAAGTGTGAACTATATATTTGATCGTTTTCCTATTCTATGATATGTTTATGTTTTGTTCTTATTTGATTAAATGTATATGTGATGAATTATTAATTGTATGTGTTGTTTGATTTTGTAGATGTGAAGGATTGATTACCATGTAGGGGTGATACTTTAGATTGTATGACCAGGGGACCCTTAGTGATAGAGGGTATCCATTTAACCGGACTTTCTAAAGTATCACTTTGAAATAGAGGTAAATTTTCTATAAGGGATAACTACTTAGATATTAATAGGTTTCCCTAATTTAATATTAGGAAGTGACTTGTGTAATTTAGACTGTATGATCGGGAGGCCTTCATGTGACAGGGGGTATCCTTTTTACCGAACTTTCTATGTTATCTCTTTACTTAATAGCATTGAAATTCAATGGATTAAATACTCCGGTGCAACCTTCACAAGTTCGTATCGATAATTTGGTTAGAATCCCTATAAGTACATAGACATAGAAGTGAGGAAGTGAATAATATATAGGGCATCAACTAGCATTGTAGTGAAATCGAAATCCTAGAATCATCCCCTAATTCCAACTTCTCCGTTGACCACTGGCTTTCCCTTGACCACCTCTACTCTAGCCTTGTCTTAAGTCTTTCTCTCTTGCTCTCTCTCTCTTTTTGTCTCTCTCTCTCATTCACTATAGTGCTCTCTCTGTATATCTCTTGTTCTCAAGCTTACACACAATCATTAACCGTCTAGATAACTTGCTTTGCGAAGTTGACTAGTACTTAATCAACAACACTAGTCAGTCCAATGTCGGCATGGATCGGCTTCGCGTGGAGAGGAACTGCAAGGGCTGCGGCATTGGGTGAAAACAAGAGGGAAGGAAGTCATGAAGGGCAGAGGGAGTTGCTGTGGAAAAATTTTTGTGGGCTAAGGGGGTTTTCGACGAGCAGAGGAAACTTTAAAGGGTGTTCACTTTGTAAATAAACCCTCCAAACCTAACTAATTCAAGCAAAGCCCTTAGGTTAAGATTTTTATACGTTTAAGCCACTAATTTTTTATATTTAATATTCTCCCCACTAACAAAAATTTGGTTCTCAAATTTCGTTAGTAAACCATAGCAAATACTAACAACTCATAACCGGCATAAATACTGAATGAAAACTAAAACTATACACCTCAAGTAATAGATAAGGGTAGCGCTTTCGGATCATATCCTCGAGCTCCCAGGTCGCCTCCTCATCAGAATGGTGTTTCCATCCAACCTTGACCAACTATATTATCTTGTTCCACAACCGATGCTCCTTGTGCCCTAATATTCGCATAGGTATCTCCTCGTAGGTCGCGTCTGGCTAGAGCATGATCGGCACATCCAACAAGACATGCATAGGATCTGATATATATTTTCTCAACATGTAAATATGAAACACATCGTGTACACCAACGAGAGACGATGGTAATGCCAGCCGATAAGCTACTGCTCTAATCCTCTTTAAAATCTGAAATGAGTCAATGTATCGCAGAGCTAGCTTACCTGTTAAACCAAACATCTTCACCCCTTTCATAGGTGATACTCGTAAGAATATATTATCACTCACAGAGAACATTAGGGGTCTCTGTCTGTTAGATGTGTATACTAAAAGACTTGTCTTTTTATATATATGATCATTTACATTTTGAAAGAGAATCACAACAACACAGATGCATATTTATATTAGTATATGCATAAAAGTCCGATCCTTTACATTGTAGATAACATGGCGTGTGGTGACACACAGAAGATCATGTTATCAGTCCCTTGTATAGTATAAGTAGAGGCTCACAACCGAGATGGAGTTGGACAAACCATCAGTATGATTGTAGTGTAATTAGTTGTGGTTTGTCTTGACTATAGAATTACACTAGTATGCTTTGTGTGCATTGAGCAGGACCAAAACTAGAGGTCATCCAATTTGTTCTGACTTAATAATTGGATTGGACCTCGGATTATTATGGAGTATAATCCCTAAATCCCGATATAATAGCGGGCACGTATAGTTAATATTTTATTTCTTTGATTTACCAATGGGTGAGATTTATTCTGCTAAATCGATAGACTCGGTAAGTTGAGAAATAATATTAATTATATGGTGTGCCATTGATTATTGACAGAATCTGTGTCCTTGTGAGTCGGGATGATGATGCCCCCTGGATGAGCTCATAAGGTTCATCATGTTAAACCCTGCAGGTGGATTTGATCCAACATGATGATAAGGTTAAGTAGTACTAGTCAAAGAGTTAGAAGTTGATTAATTAAAATTGTCAGTAATTTAAATTAATCGATGGACATTCAATATCTTAAACATGGGGGGATGGATATACTCATAATAGGTGGAGCCCATATGAAAATATGGGAGTTGGTGAGGAAGTTCAATGAAGATCCTTTAGTGGAATGGATCTTCATTAATGAATTGGTTTTAGATTCATTAGTGGGTCAAGACCCCACTCCTCCTAATGGTCCCTACCTTAGCCCTATATATACCCCATGGGATCAAGAAACCAAGGCTTAATCAATTAATCATCAACCCAAGGCTTCTCTCCTCTCCTCTCTCTCCCCTTCTTTCTCATAGGTCATGGCAAGAAGAGGAGAACCTCTCTTCTTCTTCTTTTCTTCTTCCCTTCTCATCCACTTGGTGGCTAGCCTCTACTAGACAAAGGGTGAGATCTCCTCTCCCTTTAGTAGTGTGCGGCGAGAAGGCGCCGGTGGCCGGTGGGAGGCGGCGGCGCCACAAGCTTGGAGGAGGAGGAGCTCTTGGCCGGATTTAGGTTGGAGAGAAGGTTGTTTCTCTCCTTCATCTTCTTCTTCAAGTTCCTCCCTAGGGCTTCCTTGTGGCCGGTGAGGCTTTGGTGGCTCTCGGTGGGCGACGGCACAAGGAAAGGGGAGGAGTGGCCGGCGGTGGTGAACCCTCTTCTAGGGTTTTGCTTGGCGTGAAGAAGGCGATTAATTGGAGCCCCTTGGTGATTCCGGTTCTCGGTAGCTCGTCATCCACACGACGTCCGGGAGGGAAGGGACATAAGGTAGAAAGCTACGAGGTAAATGAATGTATAATTTTCTTCCTTGGCTCCTTGTTATTCTTGTCGTTTCATGTGGATGTTAATTAATTATTATTGTTTTGATTATTTGTTAATCATGTTTAATAATTAATTAATTAGACCCCGATAATAAAAACAAAAACCGGCGATCCACTCGTCGTCTTTTCCGTGGTCGAATGGTTAGGCAAATTACAAGGCTCAATCTTTGAGATTGGCCAAGTTATAATTTGAACCGATCGATACGATGACGAGATACCCGTTTGGGAGACGGGTCTCCATTCGGATTAATTTTTAATCCATAGACATGGAGAGGTCCAAGTATTCGCTTAGAAAACCCGCCAAGCCATACCCAACAATTGGTATCAGAGCTGAGGTTTTCGATTTTGTGTGTTTAGGATTCGGTTAATTTTTGCGCATTATCATATATTTTATTTTTGCTGGATGATATGCGGATGTGCGTAGGCTAACTTTGTGTTGCAAGCACTAGATTTCAACTTATCATGGCCAAAATAATAGATGTGTGTGATTGATTGTGCAATTTTTGTAATTAATTAAATCCTTGGGGTTGACGATGCTAGATAGGTATTTAATTTTTGTAATTAATTATAGCACGTGTTTAGCCGAGCTTTTTGTTTACTTTCGATCTAGATATTATGTACACTCCTTCGTTGAGTATAGGATCGATGAATGTAAATAATTAGCTAGTCATCTCGGCTCAGAGATCCCTTCATGGAACGCTTGCGCATGGTGTAGGGAGGAGCAGACGAGGTGGCGACACGACTGGAGGCACATTGGAGACCAAGGCCATGATAATTGGAAAATCTAGGATTTTTCATGTTCATTATGTTGGTTTATGTGCTTGTTGTGTCTATGCATGTAAAATTCCTCAAATTAAATAACTAAGTGGGAGAGGGACCCTAAAGGTCCCGTGGCCTCCATTACAATCTGATAAGTAATGCGAACAAGTTTGTGCGTCGGCTCTAAGTGCCTTCCTCCCCATCGGATGGGATTGTTTTGCGGATCACTGGGTCAGAAAAGATTATAGAAAATTATTGAAGAGCGTGTGTACTTCTCCATCGGATGACACATAATCGGAAATAATTTTCTTAGTGTCGTGTAATGGTAAACACTTAGATGTGAATAATAGTATCCTCCCCCATCGGAGTCGCTGCTATTATTTGCAAGGCCGAAGTGAACCAACTATTAATCTTATTTATCAAAAAGTTAGGTTGACAAGATAGTAAGATTAATAGGTAAAACCTCCTCTTACGAAAGTAGAAATTCATATACGTCCACAGCATCATGGCATGTGAATTTCTCGGTGTTTAGAGGTGTTGGTTGATTTCAAAAATTTATTGTTTGAGGAATAAATTTATTTTAGAAATCTAAAGTTGTGATTGTTGTGATTCTCAGTGTAACGACCCGCCTTCTGGTACTAAGCTTTAAGGCGGATCGCTACTAACTAACTAGCTGACCAACTGATTTATGATCCTTGTTTTCATTTAAGCTAAACCAACTGAGAGAATTTTAAAAAAAAACTTATTTCGCTATTTACTGAACTAACAATTCATAATCATGTTGGAAGTGCTAACCAGCCAAAATAAAACAAAAATTTTAATTTTATTAGCTTGGTAGGATTTGATCGCCCAACCTCAACTTTGCATGACTGAAGCACTAACCAACAACTCTACATCACATTGTGTTCTAAATTGGAACCAGTCGACTGGTATTCTATCAGTCGACTGCCTGAGGCGACGAAGCCTTCTGTACGATTTTGTTACTGGTCCCAGTCAACTGCCCAGTCAACCAGTCGACTGGTATCTGTCGCAGTCGACTGGTAGTTCTGAAATATGAAAATTTAGATTTCAGAAACGTGCTAAAGTCAACCCACTTCATGCCAAAAACCCCACAAACTCATATTTAAGCTTACTAACAGGTATACAATGATTTTAGGCCATATTCTACATGTTTCCATGACATTAAAGCATACTTTAACCATTTCTAAGCATGAAATTAGAAACATAAATTTGTATCAACTTGCTACTAAAACTAGGCATTGTTTCGGTCTAGATGCATTAATAGTAGCATTATAATATCATAAATGGTTCCATGGCCTTAAATCATTCATTTTACTACTAATTAATATGCACTTGGAATGTATCATCCAATATATCACATGTAGAAGCTAACAACATGTAACGACCCGACCCCTTGGCCCCTTGGGCGGCCCAACTGGCGGTCCACTTGGAGGCCCTCGGCCCCTTGGGCGGCCAAATCCCATTTGGCGGCCCCTTTGGCGACCTCTTGGGCGGTCGTTACTCACAAGTACTTCCCACCCCTGGCCAGTGGATTTTTGCCTTTCCCAGGATTCGAACTCTAGACCTCTAGGCTAAGTACTAAAGTTTATGAATCCTGGTACCAATTGAGCTATAAACTTTAGTACTTAGCCTGGAGGTCTAGAGTTTGAATCCTGGGAAAGGTAAAAATCCACTGGCCAGGGGTGGGAAGTACTTGTGAGTAACGACCGCCCAAGAGGTCGCCAAAGGGGCCGCCAAATGGGATTTGGCCGCCCAAGGGGCCGAGGGCCTCCAAGTGGACCGCCAGTTGGGCCGCCCAAGGGGCCAAGGGGTCGGGTCGTTACAATAAAAAGGCGCCTTTATATGTAGCGGCCCCGCCTCTATGGTCCCCACAGGCAACCCTCTAGGCCGGCGACCCTAATCTCAATCGCAGGGAACGTGGAGGAGAGGAAGTTGGATCAAACTCCATGCAATCGGAGTAGAACAGGGAGGTGATCTCCCAAGGGTGGCTGCGGCATGCAAAGAAGCAACCGGCTGTGGTTAGGGCTTGCGTCAAGTGTGCGCGGCCGAAAAGGAGGAGGAACCGTCGGCCTTGAGCTTGCCGGCTTCGTGTGGAGAAGACGGCGGCGCTCGATCGGGAGAATCGTGGCTAGGGCACGGGGGCGAGAGGAGAAGCGGCTGTGGAGTGGGATGCGGCAAACCCAGCCCTAACCGGCTTTTATTTTGGCCTTTTTGCAATTTAGTCCAGCAAACTTCCATCTAATTGCAAGACTGCCCCTAGGTCTTAATTTCTCACCCTTTAAACCCTTGTATCCATTTGTTTTAATTACAGTTTAGTCCCTAATTTAAGTCCAAGGCTTCGGAAGCCCCGGAACCTATCCGGTAACCCGGAACCTATCCAGTAATTCTCCGAAAATTTCCGGAGCCTAATCAAAAGTGTCGGATTTAACATCCTCCCCCACTAATAAAAATTTGGTCCCCAAATTTCGTCATTGGGTACGGTTTCCACCAATAACTAATACTAACAACACTTACCATATAAGTGCTGACGGGTATTAACCCTACATTTCCAGGGTAAGGTAGCCACCTACCGACACCAGTGGTCTCCCATCCACTGGTTATTGACCAAAATCTCTCCAACTAATAGGGCATCTCTAAACTCCAGGATCTAGCCGTAAACACTCGCTAGACCTCAGCCAAAGGTATCCGTGACAGCCACGAAATGGAACCCTACTCATATCTATCACTATTTAACTGGAAATGCATGAAGGACACACCATACCGCGAAAAGTCGATCCCTCGGTCCGTGGTGTCTCCTCTCTGGTGGCAGCATATACTCGTCCCGTCTCTGGCGGTGGAGGTGGAACTGCCAGATACTGCTATGGCTGTGGCAGTGTCACTGCCGAATACTGTTGTGGTTGATATGGTGGATACTGCTGATACGGAGGCGCAGTCTGATACTGAGACCCTGAAGTAGTCAAGGGTGACACTGATGGGGTGCTGGAGTGCTCATATCCATACATACCATAAACAGCTGCTGGGGGAGCGGTCCGCGGCTGACGGAAAGGAGGCTGAGTCGTATGTCCTCCCCCCTGAGATCTTGGCTGACTCGAAGGTACACCCTGTCCCGTAACTCCTGTACTCTCATGTTGTGCCTTCAGCGCACAATCTCGACTCAGATGTCCCGGTAGCTTGCAGTAGTAGCAAATAGGATGCTCAAGCGGACAATCCCCCCTACTATGCTGTCGAGAACCACACTGTACACAGTGCGATCTATCAGTAGACTGCTCCCGACTCTGCTGATAAGACTGGTTGTACCCTCCTATAGTACGTCTAGACCTCTGAGGCCGCAATGATGTCTCAGAAGTGCTCTGAGCTGCCTGACTTTGACTGCCCCGCTTCTGTCCCGAGGTCTGCTGTGGCTGAGTCTGAGAAGAACCCTGAGCTGACTCTTTTCCCTTTTTCTTCTCCGCGTTCACCTCCTGCTGGGTCATCTCAATCAAAATGGCTCTCTCCAAAGCCTCACAGTAAGATGCAGTACTTAATCCGGCAAGCTTGAGTCTGATATACGCAGCTAGTCCTCGAGTAAAGTGGATCATCCGTGATCTATCCTCGGTAACCAGCTAGGGGCAAAATTCAGCCAACCGGTCGAATTCTGCGCTATACTCCATAACCGTGCGAGTCCCCTGCTGCAGAGTTAGGAACTCCTATCGCTGAGTCATCTGATAGGCTATCGGAACATAGTGACTCTCGAAAGCCTCTCTGAAGACGGCCCATGTGAGATGCTGCTCTCCAATGATCGTGCGCCGCGAGGCCCACCAGGTAACCGCCTCGCCTCGTAAATGGTATGCAGCTAGCGCCGCCTTCTCCCACTCGGAGCAAGCCATGTAATCAAATGTACCCTCCAAAGTCTCCAACCAGGCACGGGCAGCCCTAGGATCAGCTCCTCCGTGGAATAATGTGAATCGGCCTTTCACCGACTCTGCAAGTGCGGGTATCCATGCTCGGGCTCTGGCACAATCTGCCGGAGTAGTAGGGGCTACCAGCGGAGCTGCATAGGGTGCTATGCCAAAAACAGTAGATGGAACTGTGAAAAATCCCGGAACAGGGGCCAGTGGTGGGGTCGGGTAAACTACCGGAGTAGGCACTGCTGAGGGTGCCGCAGAAACTCCCACAAAAGGTACAGATGAAGGCACCGCAGGGTAGTCAACTGTGGGCACCACTGGAGGTGTAGGTACTGCTGGGTACGCGATTGGTGGTGTCGACGGAGGTACGGTCGGGTATGGAACTGCAGGCACTGCTGCAGGAGTAGCAACAGGTATCGAAGCTGGTCCCGCTGAGTATGCAGTAGCAGGCACCGCTGCCGGTGTGGCAACATGAATCGAGAATGGTCCCGCTGAATATGTAGTAGCAGGCACCGCTACAGGTGTAGCAACAGGAATTGAGGATGATCCCGCTGAATATGCAGTAGCAGGCACTGGTGCTGATACTGTGGGAATCAACGGTGTGGTAGTCGCGGGTGGTATGGTCGGAACCGCTGACAGCAGTGGAGATGGGTAAGTGCGTTACCATGTATTAGTGATGTCTTGGGTTCGATTCTTCTTGGCCTTTTTATGTAGCGGCCCCGCCTCTATGGTCCCCGCATGCAACCCTCTAGGCCGGCGACCCTACGGTCTTCCCACCCCTGGCAGTGGGTTTTTGCCTTCCCCAGGATTCGAACCCTTGACCTCCAGGACAAGTACAATAGTTCCTGAATCCTGGTACCAAGTGAGCTACAGCTCAATTGGTATCAGGATTCATAAACTTTAGTACTTAGCCTGGAGGTCTAGAGTTCGAATCCTGATGAAGGTAAAAATCCACTGGCCAGGGGTGGGAAGTACTTTTGAGTAACGACCACCTAAAAGGTCGCCAAAGGGGCCGCCAAATGGGATTTGGCCGCCTAAGGGGCCGAGGGCCGCCAAGTGGGCCGCCAGTTGGGCCGCCCAAGAGGCCGAGGGGTCGGATCGTTACACAACATGTCAAAGTATAACTAGAAACATGCACTTTAATGTATCACTCAACATGACAAAGGTACATAAGATGCGGAAAATAGTAAACATGACAAGGAACTAAATTCATTTAACATTCTTAATAACATGTCCTCTTAATGCAAGTTTCCAAGGTTCTTTCATTCCAAGTTTCCACCATCACACACTCCACCATCATCCCTGCCGCTTCCGCTACTCTATTTTTCCTTTGCCTTTATCTGCAGTATTAGGAAAAATGAAACTATAAGCATAAAACTTAGTAAGTACCATCCTACTCACAAAACAATGCATATCTCGAAACTCATGCTTTTGAAAACACATGTAGGAAAAACATATCATGCTTGTCATTTATTCTTGCTGAAACATATAATCTAAACAAATATCATGGCATACTCATCATACTAAGCACATGAACTAAATCATATTCTTATAACTAAATTCACATGACATTCATAGAATTTACTGAACTAAGCATGACTTAAAACAGGTTTCACTTAAAGCTATTACTGAACTTTTGAAACTTATACATATAATAAGTGAAAATAATAATCATGCCGCTGTGGGCCCGGCAATGTGCTACTAATGCTCGCATCCCTAAATAGATCCGAGGTAGCTAATCTCGAAACCCATTAGGGTACTACTACTAGGCAAACTAGGAGCCTAGGGGCAACTAGGAGCCCACCCATGGACGAACTAGAGTCCAAGCACATGCCATAAAAAGTAAAATACTTTCATAAATATTCTTTCCTTTAACCTTGCATCTACTAGGCGATCTAGAGCCTAGGAGCGATCTAGGAGCCCACCCAATGGACGAACTAGGGTCCATAAACATAAAGCAAGGGTAGCTAACTTCATAACATGCTAAAACTCATATTAGAGCTTCTTAACATTTTCTCGAGCACCTTGCGTGCCTAAAAACTCCCATTTTTCCTTTAAGAACACTTCCTAGGCACTCGACGGTGCATCTAAACCCCAAACTAAAGGGGGAAGCACGTCCAGCCCATCTAGTTGTGCCTTTAAAATTGGTAGAGGAAGTTAATCTGCACATATGGGCATAAAATTGTAATTAGATAAACTAGAACAATCAATCATACAAACAAAGCTACTTATACCGCAGGTGAGGGATACTTACATCCTACTCTTGTTCTTACAACTCTAGGGCATAGGGTTTAGGGAGAGGGAAGGTCTTTGGAGTCTCGGAGAGGTTCTAACGATGAACTACTCCTTGAGACGATCCCCTAGCGCGCCCTCCTTCTTGAATCCACCCAACACAAGACCTTAGACCTCCTCCTTGTTTTGCCGTGAGTGAGGGAGAGAAAGACTCGAGAGAGAGGGAGAGGAAAATCACGCGTGCGAGAGAGAGAGAGAGAGAGAGAGAGAGAGAGAGAGTCGGCGGTGAGAAGATGAGAGAAAGAATAAACCTAAAAAACCCTTAAGTTTCCCTTTTATATTTATGAAAAAATTTAACTAATTTCACCTTATCTATCTTTCCCTCTAGTCTATTCCAACGAAATCAAACTCTTCCCACTTCGTAAGTCTATTCTCCTCTCATGTTAAAAGTCTAGGGGTCAAACCCCACTTATGCCTTTTTACCGTGCATTCTATTTTTATTCCTTTTTGCCTTATTTATCCATGAAAAAATTCTATAAAAATATCCATAAATTCAGAATTAATTCTAGGATATTTCTAAAAATAGTTTTGAGAATTTTCGGGCATTACACTCAGGTAATTTCAAAATGACCTTTAACCCACTAGCCACCATACTTAAGGAAAACAAACTTACTGGACCCAATTATATAGACTGGAAAAGAAACCTAGATATTGTCCTTACTGCTGAAGAGTATAAATATGTGCTCTTCGAGGAATGTCCTGAAAAGCCTAGCGCTCTAGTGAAGAGCAGAGGGAGTTCTTTAAGAAGTGGATCAAGGCAGATGAGATGGCACGGTGCTACATTCTGGCATCTATGTCGAATGTATTGAAACATCAGCATCAGGTCATGCCCACTGCTTATGATATGATGCAGAACCTCAAGGAGCTCTTCAGGCACCAGGGTCGGGCCGCTAGGCAGGTTACGATGAAGAGCTTGATGACGACCACCATGGTCGAAGGGACACCCGTAAGGGATCATGTCCTTAAAATGATGGCCCACCTCAATGAGATTGAGGTACTTGGAGCACAGATCGACGGGGAAACCCAGGTCGATATAGTACTCTAGTCTCTGCCTAGGAGTTTTGAACAGTTCCGGCTCAACTACAATATGAACAAACGTGAATATACGTTGGGGGAACTGCTAGGAGAACTCCAGGCGATAGAGGGCCTTTTTCGTCAGAGTTCTCAGGCCTTAGTCACTCAGAAGGTTTCTACTTCTGTGCTGAAAGGCAGAAAGAAGAATGAACAAGGCGGGTACAAGAAGGCAGCTAGATCTCAGGAACCTCAGACTAGCGTGAAGAAGCTGAAAGGCAAGTGCTTCACGTGTAAGCAAACTGGACACTGGAAAGCGAACTGTCCCCGTCGTCAAGACAAAGGTATTTCTTCGTGCTTAGTCGTTGAAACATGTTTAGCGGTGCTATCTACCAGTACCTGGTGCATAGATACGGGAGCCACTGATCATGTCTACAATACTCTACAGGGGTTCCAGGAAAACCCGATGGCTAGCTGATGGGGAAATCGTCGTCTACATGGGCAATGCTACAGAGGGTGCAGCAGTTGCAGTGGGAGACATTTATTTATTGTTTGAGAGAAATAAAGTTTTGGTTTTGAGAGATTGCTTATATGTACCTGTGGGACCGGTGCCATCGATAGAGGAGGGGGGGGGGGGTGAATATCGACTTGTTAAAATTTTATCGGGAATCTCGTCTTTCATAAACTTCGAGGTTCGTTTTATTCAAAGTTAATAGCAGCGGAAAATAGAAAGAACAAAAAAAACAAGCAACTCAGAGTGCAGACAGGTTTTTACTTGGTTCCCAACCCCTCAGGGTCAGTACGTCTAAGGCCTAAGCACGGGAAGCGCCCGTCCACTAATGATCTCCTTTCCGAACTTCGGAGGTGGAGAAACCCGTCTTACAATGCACATTATACAATCAAAAGATTCGGAAAGTTAAATGCATAAAGTAAACGCAAACCAAATGAAACGTCGAAGACCCGGCCGATCTGGAACTCCGAAGTGCCACGCACTTCCTCCTGGAGCCTCCTTGGTCGCAGAGCTTCATATCTAGTGCTTTGTCGTCACTCGGAATGCTTAGAATGATGTCGTAGCAGTTAATGTTCTGAGTTGAGGGGTCGAACCCCTTTATATAGTCATGTCCAGGGCGCCTGTATGGTTGTAGGGCACCTCTATGAGCTGGTCAAACTTCATCTTCGCACCGAACTCGCAACAGGGATAAACTCTCCTTCCCAGGAGCCTAGGACCTTCCCAGGTGCCTGGGAGCCCTCAGGCACCTGTGTTAACAGGCTCCTGGGATGGGTCTGCCCAAGCTAGGGCGCCCTTGAGGTCTGGGGCGCTTGTATTGATACAGGCACCCTGGATGACCTTCCAAGCAGCGATTTCTCCTTTGTTTGCTCTTCTGTCTTGCCTCCAACTATAGGTACCTGCAATACAATCAAAGAAAAGACAAATATGCAGATAATCTTAACCTTAAGGATTTGGTTCTGACTTTGGATTTCCTGCGAAACCCTAGGTCAAACCAATGCCTATGTTCCCTTCTCGGGGAACGCGCTTTTCGCCTACTCCTCTCAGGAGAAATTTGCCAACCGGCTCCTCCGGTTGGACTTTTGCCCAACTTCACTCACCAGGACTTCGATGCCCAGCCCTCGGCTAGGAATTATAGCCCAATCCCTCGAATCAAGACTTCGTGCCTAGTCCGCGACCAGGACTTATTGCCCAACCCTATGTCAGGACTTCGGTGCCTAGCCCTCGACCATGACTTATTGTCGAATTCCTCGTATCAGGATTTCGTGCCCAACCCTCAGTTAGGTCTTAGGTGCCTAGCCCGCGGCCAGGACTTAGTGCCCAATCCATGATCAGGACTTAGTGCCCAATTCTTCGAACTAGGACTTATTGCCTAGGTTAACTAGGACATTGTTTTACCTTGAACCGTATTTCTTGACTAACCCTTCCTTTGTCTAGCGTATCACTAACTTAAGCATATTGTTAAACATTGAAACACTAGAGGAGGACATCATCGATGCATCTTGCACCAACAATCTCCCCCTTTTTGATGTTTGACAATATCTTAAGTTAGATTGGATTTAAGGGTTAACTTTTGATCCTTGGGATAAAATGGAAAATATTTGATCTAAGTTTTGATCCTTGGGATATGATGGAAAAAATTTGATCTAATATTGATCCTTGGGAGAAAACGAAAAAAAATTCTAACTTAAGCTTCTCTCTCCCCCTTTGTCATACATCAGAAAAATGATAAAAAATCTTGCGCCAACAATAAAAATTTTTCTTCTCTTTTTGAAAGTACTTAGGATAATTCTTTGAAATCATATAATTTTTGATAAAACATTTTGTATCTCTACCCTTTTTATTTGAAAAAGACTAAGTACTAGTTTGTAAAGTATTATAAAAAGAACCAAGTACTTAAATTGCACCTGGAAAAATATTTTGTACTTGAAAAAAATAACTTAGAAGAAATTTGCACTTAGAAAAAATTTTCATTTAGAAAAAATTTGCACTTAGTACTTCTGAGAAATATTGTGAGAAAAATTTGGTACTTTGAAAAATATTGTGTACTTAACAAATATTAATACTTTGAAAAACATTTTTCACTTAAAATATTTTTGCAAGAAAAAGTCTTTTTAATGAAATTTTGATGTGAAAACATAATATTTTACTTGACTTGGTTTCTTTTCCAGTCTGACACAATCCTAGGAAACCTTGTTAACTACAAGGAAATTTCCTTAAGTGTCCTGAAAATTCTCCAAACTCAAGTAAACATTATTTCAATTCGATTCAAAAATCAAAAAGGATTTTGAAAATAAGTTCATGACTTGGATTCTTTTCCAGTCTGACACAATCCTAGGAAACCTTGTTAATTACAAGGAAATTTCCTTAAGTGTCTTGGAAATTCTCCAAACTCAAGTAAAATTATTTTCAAAAGTGATTCTATAAATCAAAAAGATAAGCTTTTTGAAAATGATAGTATAATTTTGAAGATGATTTTTAAACAAAAGATAATATTATGTTTTCAAAATGAAATTGAAAATACAGTGTATGAAAACATAATACTTTTTGAAACTTTTAACATTTCTTTTAATTTGACCTCCCCCTAACCTTGACACAGTCCTAGGAAGCTTATTGACTACAAATGATGTTCCTCTTGTTGGGACCGGGTGCATGTCGACAAGGATACGAGTTCGTAAAATTCAAAATTTTTACGTGCAGCGGAAGAATTTGCATAAAATAATTTCCAAAATTATTTTAACTTCGTATCTAGCATGCAACCTTATGGTGTGTTGACATAATCATAAAATAAAACTTTGCGGAAAAGTAAACTAATTTACTTTGTACCTTTCGTAACTCGAAGAAAAGGGACGAGATCCAACCGTAGCGTCCCTTGGAAGCTTCGCCTCTATTCGCGTCCACGCCGAGTTCTCTTCGGGATGACTTCGCAAAGTCACGAGTTTTGTGCCGACGAGAACTACTAGATTCTCGGAAGGCACAACTAGAAGAACAAGAGAGAAATTAGGAAACTAACCAATAAAGTAACGGAATCGAATTCCGAGAAGAGAGGAGTCACTATCTGCTTCTTCTTCTTCTTGTTCGGGTTCTCCTTCTACTTGATTGCTCACGCCAACTTCAACTTGGTGTTGATAGGGTGCGCCGGCCCTAGCAACTAAGAGGGAGCCGGCCCTAAACAAAAGAAGGGCACCGGCCCTAATGAAGGAGAAGGAGGAATAGAGGAGAGATTAAGAGAGAGAGAGGGAGAGAATAATTAATCTCTTAATTAGGAATAAGGGCTAGCCTTTGGTTCCTTTATATAGTAGCAACTCATTTGCTAAGTCTCCCTCTAAACTGAATTAACAGAATTAACGGAATTAACGGAATTAGTTATAAGAAATTTATCTTATAAATTTTCTTATTGCTTTCCGTTTAAGCCTAGTCTTATTATAACTAATTTATAATAAAACAAATTAATTATCATAAGAAAATTTATCCTATAAATTCTCTTATGAATTTTATTATAACTAACTTTATAATAAAACTAATTAATTATCATAAGAAATTTATCCTATAAATTCTTATGAATTATTCCGTTTAAACCAAGTTTTATTATAACTAATTTATAATAAAACAAATTCCTCTTCTCTTTAAATTATAGAAGAAATTTTATAAGAAATTTATAAAATTTCTTATTATGGAAAAATCAATTCATAATTGATTTTATAAAATTAAAATAAACTAATTCATGGATTATTTTAATCTTCCATAAAAGAATAAATTTCTATAAATTTTATTTATATAAATTTCTTTATACAAATTTATTTATCCATAATTTATAAAATAAATCGCGCTGGATTTATCTTATTAATTAAACCAAAATTAATTGGTTTTTCTCCTCTTATTGTGGCCGGCCACCAAAGGGGTTTTGGCACCCTCTTTGGCCGGCCAAAACCAACCCGAACCGTCGCGAATCAAACTCATTTAATTCGCCCGAAAAACCTTCAAAAGACTTAGCCATTTTTAGCTTCCATTGCGCCTCTGACTAACTCAGAGTCAACTTATTTCTCTTGATCAGAAAATCCAATTTTCAACTCGTTTTAAATCCCTCGGATTACTCGTAGTGCGTGTGACTAAATAGGCTTTCGATTTATGTTGGCCGTCTATAATTAACTAATTATAGAACGATCATGAGTGGCACCTAGTAGTACATCATGATCCCCAATTAATCGAAAGATCAACGGTTTGACCTCAGAAGAAATTATCCTGAAACCCTTCAGCAGCTCTAATGAATCGTGCCCCATTCCCTTCACCACCTTATACCCACTTGGTTCAGGACACGGTCAATGGTGTCAGTCCCCACTAGGCTGACTACGTCACACCTAGCCCAAGTAATGTCTTACTCGTCCTTTGGATTTCTAATTACTCTCATGTATTTTAGAGACTCTCACTCTAAACATGATATGCTCTGGCCAGAGGCTTCGAGTAACAATCCGACGATAGGCCTGGGTATACATCTCCTCGCAAGGAGTGGTGAATCCTTTGTAGGCTGTTCAAACATCTTCGGGCACTTCGGCTTATACCCGATCATCCTGGGTCTACACCTCCTTGGAGATGCTTGCTTAAGATGTCAAAGTATAAGTCTCTATGACCAAGATGACTTGAACACCGCAAGTCAAAGGAACATCGCACTTAAGCCGCAGTAAGATCTTCATTGACATATCTACATGTAGATTCTCATATGAAGTCTTACAGCTAGTCACTCCAATGAACTAGTTCCCTTAACTAGCATCCATGTTTATCTTCGGACATCCTAATGTCATCAGCCAGTGAGAATCAGCTGAATAGAGAATAACCCATGCTAGTCTCAATAGAACTGATAATGTCCGTATTTATCAATTCATCGACTAGAGATATTTCCAACACTTCACATTTGCACATTTAGAGATAATCACTAGTTGTGATCCCATCACAAATCCTCTTATGCTGTGAACTGTATGGCGGACATTCAGTAGATGAGTTTAAGATCCCAATCAAATACACAAACATGTATACTCAAATAGTGAATTATCATTTATTGAAATAAATGTTTACAATCATAAGGCGATTGCCTTAGGACACTTCTCTCATATCACTAACACCTCTGAGTCTTAGGGTTTGATTCAATCCAAAAGGAAAAAACAATAATAGAATTAATTTCTTTTGACTTAGACTCCTCCTAAATCTGACACATCCTAGGAGTTCTTGTAGATCATGAAGAATACTTCCTATGTGTCTTTAGGGTTTATCAAAATCAAAAGAGCATTAAGCACAAATCTTGAAATGTATTTTGAAATATTATGATAAAAGACATAATTTTCAAAAGAATATTTTGAAGGATAAAATGAGCTTTCGAGACAATTTTCAAAAACACATTTTAAAATGATAGTAATTTTTAAAGCATAGTTTTCGAAATACATTTTGAAATGATAATTTTCAAAGAAATAATTTTCGAAAAGGATATAACAAGTTTTAGAAACATTTTTCGAAAACATATTTTGAGATGATGATAAATTTTAAAGCATAAGAGTTTTCGAAAAAGATTTATTTTTGAATTGAATATTAAAAAAAACACTCCCCCTGAACTTAACACCGTCTGACTCTACCTAAGTGTCTTAAGGGACTTTAGTGTTGACCTAAAAGGTTTGTGTCTAAGTGTGTAGGTCAAATAATTTTTCAAAAAGATATAATTTTGAAAATGTATTATATATATAAGCAATTAGGCAAGCATGAAATTCATAAAAATATTATTATGTTGAAATATTATTTTGAAAATAGATTTTTAGAAAAATACCCTAAGGATTTTAAAAACCTTTTGAAAAGCATCTTTCGATTTATTAGTCTTTAACATCTCACTCATTCTAAATGTCTCAGTACAAGCAAGCATGATTGCCTTATGGGTGTATTGTGAGATGCTTGAGTAATTTTTCTCAATTTATTTATAAACTGGTTGACCTTGAGTTAGATTCGAGTTTAATCAGTTTGTAATTTAAAATTAACTTTTAATAATCGGCTTCCAGGTCTTGGCGAGGCACAGAGGCCTTCTTTGGTCGTAGCCTTATTGGATCATCAAACCTTTCCTTAGACAAAGCCTTTTAAAGAAATAAGAAGGAAGGCAATTGTTAAGTCCTCGGCGTTGGCTGTAGACAGAGAAGAAGAAGCCTAGGCAGAGGCTCGCGTGCGACATAGAGCGTTCTAGTGGAGGGGGAAGGGAATAGGGCTTTTTAGTGATGCAAAATTTGCATTTTAGTCTCTACTTCTTGGGTTACTACCATCTCGCCCTTAATTCCTAGTCCCTTAGACACTTAACCGCCTTTAGGTTTGATATTAAAGTATTTACAACTCTTAAACCTCCAACTTGGGATTCGAAAACTTCTAGAAGTCTTCGAAATTTTCTGGTCTGGTTTCTGATTTACTGTATTTTACATGCATTACTCCGGTCTATTGCAAGCCCTCCATTTGACTGAACAATACTAATGTGGTTGTAAACTCTATCAGATAGATAATGTCATCTGTAGTCTTCGGTTGATTAGATTCCCTTTGGTCGCCTGGAGCTTGAGAAAGAAAATTTAAAAATCTAAGTACTTGATTGATTTAAATTTCCCTAAATCTGACACAATCCTAGGAACCTTGTTCACCACAAGAAAATTTCTTATGTGTCTTAGAGATTTTCCAATCAAAATAAAATATTTTGAATATGTTTTTCATTTTTTTAAAAATAATAAATTTCTTGGATTGGATCCCTCCCCAATTTGACACAATCATAGAAACCTTATTAACTACAGAGAAAACATTTCCTATGTTTCATGGAGATTTTTCCAAACTCAAGTAATTTTTCAAAGGTTTTCAGAGACGTTCTGTTGGTGCAAAATGCATCAGTGATGAACAGTCATCCTCTAGGGTTTCAATATTTGACAATATACTAAAGTCAGGAAGGGTAAGGAGTACCCGACCTGGTCGACTTAGCTAAGTGGAACTAGTCGAAGCTACCTCGCAACATCCTAGACTAGTTAGATCAAAGTTTTTCAAAGAGTAAATTAAGAGTATTATTTCTTTAAAAGGCTTTGTCGAAAGAAAGGGTTGATGATCCAATAAGACCACAACCAAAGAAGGTCTCTGTGCCTCGTCAAGACCTGGAAGCCAATTATTGAAAAATACTTTTAAGCTACTAGTTGATTAAACTCGAATCTAACTCAAGGTCAAGCAGTCTATAAATTAAATTGAGAAAAATTATTCAAGCATCTCACAAACACCTATAAGGCAACAGTACTTGCTTGGATTGCGACACCTAGAATGAGTGAGATGTTAAGGACTAATTAATTGACAACTATTTTTTCAAAATGTTTTCAAAATCTTTAGGATATGTTCTTAAAAATCTATTTTCAAAATAATGTTTAAACATAATAATGTTTTAATGAATTTCATGCTTGATTGGGTATTTATTTATAAATATATTTTCAAAAATTATATCTTTTCGAAAGTTGTTTGACCTACACTTAGACACAAACCATCTAGGTCAACACTAAAGTCTCTTAAGACACTTAGGTAGAGATCCTTGTAGTTAAGAAGGGTAGCCAGAAGGTGTCAGGTTCAAGGGGAGTTTTTATTTTTGTGGATTCTTATTTTTAGAAAACTATTTTTCAAAATTTATTCGTTTCAAAATTTTATATCTTTTCAAAATGGTTTGTGCTTTTAAAAAAATTATTATCATTTCAAAATGCGTTTCAAAAACTTATTATTTCATTTCAAAATATTTTTTGAAAATTATTTCTTTGAAAATCATCATACACTGTCCAAAAATATTTTTCAACAATTGTCTTAATTACTCTGATGATTTGGATGAACTCTAAAGACACATAGAAAGCTTTCTTTATAATCTACAAGAATTCTTAAGATTGTGTCAGATTTAGGGGGAGTCTAAGTCAAAAGAAATTAATGTATTATTCATGATTATTTCAAAATATTTCTTAAATTCTTTTTAACACTTTTCTTTTAAAACAAATTCTAAGACTCAGAGGAAGACCACTTGTAGTCAACAAGCTTCCTAGGACTGTGTCAAGTTTAGGGGGAGGTTCAAATTAAAAGAATCAGTAGAAATTTCAAAAATATTATATTTTCAAACACTATCTTTAAAATATATATATATATATATATATATATATATATATATATATATACTTTATTTATGAAAATATAATATTCCCATTTTTCAAAAAGAATTATATTGAAAATCTTTTGTATTTTTTGGAATACCTTGGAAAATAATTTTTACTTGAGTTTGAAAATTTTGAAGATACTTAGGAAAATTTTCCTTGTAGTTAACAAGGTTTTCTAGGATTGTATCAGAATAGAAAAGAAACCAAATCAAGAAAATTATTATTTTTCGAAATCAAATTCCATCAAAAATATTCACTAATGGAAAATCCCTAAGACACATAGGAATTTTCGTGTGATCAACAAGATTCCTAGGATTGTGTCGGACTTAGGAAAGTTCATTTTTTTGGTACAATGTTTTTTTAAAAGTACTTAGTGCCATTTAGAATATTTTTCTAGAACAAGTACTAAATTTTTTTCAAAAGGAGGAGAGAGACTATCTTAAAAAGGGGAAGAAAGACTTAAGTTAATTTTTTTTCTTATTGTTGGTGCAAATCTTTCTCTTTTGTTTATTTCCTTTTGATGTGTGACAAAGGGGGAGAGAACTTAAGTTAGAGTAAAAAAAAAAGGAGAGAGCTTAAGTTAGATTTTTTTTTTCAACTTCTCCCAAGTGTTAAACCTAGAACTCTTAGACCTAACCGAACTTAAGATTATTGCCAAACATCAAAATAGGGGAGATTGTTGGTGCACAATGCATCAGTGATGAACAATTATCCTCTAGGGTTTCTATGTTTGACAATATATTAAAATTAGTGACAATATGTAACACCCGCTTTTTTTTTTTTTTTTTTTATAGACCATCATAAAGCGGTGTTACGTTAACATACTTAGGGCATGTAGACATCATAATGCAGCGGAAAACTTTAAACTTACACCTACATGCACTTTCTAGCATCATAACATACTTAGCATCATGTCATACTTAGCATCATGTCATACTTAGCGTCATGTCATACTTTAGCATTCTGTCATACTTTAGCATCATGTCATAGAGTCATAGTCATATTCAAGTACTTAGTAGTAAAGGTAAAGTTCTATCATAAGACAAGCAAACATATGGTCTCTTGGCCAAGTCACTATCACACACATTCTGTAATGCCCTCCTGCTGCTTCCTTATTATCCCCTTGCGAGATCTGCGGTATAAGAAAATAAGACTATAAGCACACAGGCTTAGTAAGACTCTTTCCTACCCACTAAAACCATCCGTCACTTAATCATAAACATATGAAACATTAGCATACTTAATGCTTTACTTAGATCGTCATCCTTATCATCACTTAGCATTCATTCGACATATCATGGACATGGCTTCATCATATTCATAGCATGACATAAACATAACCATAAACATTCATGTATGGCATCATACTTGACATAAACATAAACATCGTAAACATTCATAGCATGGCATAAACATAAACATCATAAATATTCATAGCATGGCATAAATACAACCCATAAACATCGTAAACATTCATAGCATGGCATAAACATAAACATCATAATATTCATAGCATGGCATAAACTCAATCCATAAACATCGTAAACATTCATAGCATGGCATAATACTTGGCATGGACATAAAATCATGGCATAACCTAATTAAAAATCATGGCATCCTATACTAGCATGAGCATAAATAAAATAATGGCACTCTAACATAACATAAGCATAATAAAATCATGGCATCCTAAACTAACATGAACATAAATAGAAGCATGGCATCCTAACTTAGCATAAACATAATCAAAGCATGACATTCTAAACTAGCATAAAATCATGGCATCCTAAACTAACAGGAACATAAGTAAAATCATGGCATAAAATCATGGCATTAACATAGATAAATCATGGCATAAAAATCATGGCGTAAACATAAATAAATCATGGCATAAAAATCATGGCATAAACATAAGTAAATCATGGCATAACCATCCTTTTCATGAACATACTTTTCATAAACATACTTTTCATAACATAATGCATAACATGATGGATGCATGAGCATGTGCATATATCATAAGGATGCTTAGTTTAAAATCGTACTTTGCATAAACATACTTTTCATCAACATACTTTTTCATAATGAATGCATGGGCAATGCGTATATATCATAAGGATGCTTAATCTTTAAAAACATACTTTTCATTTCTTAAACATAATCATCATATCATTGGGCCCTGGCTTGTACCACATACATACATCATAAGCGCGCATCCCTAAGTAAATACGAGGTAGCTAGCCTCGACCTACTAGGGTAAGGACAGCATAGTCGGTAGTCCCCGAACCGAGGCGTTCTTAAGGTGCCCATCCCTGTTGCACAGCTTCGGTAGTGCCAGAACCGTGGACAGCATAGTCGGTAGTCCAGAACCGGGGCGTTCTTAAGGTGCCCATCCCTTGGACCCATACTTCGGTCCGGTACAAGCCCATTCATAAAGTAAAATACTTTACATGCTTCATCATTCATGAGACATTCATGGCATACTTAACATAGCATACTTGTTACGGCTCGGCCCGTCTACCGGCCCATTTACCGGTCCTTTCGACCGTCGTACCGTCAACCATCGACCGTGCCGTTTAGCATATTCATTCATTCATCATACTTAACCTTCATTCATCATTTTCATTCTTAACATGCATAACCATGGCATATCATTCATAACATGGCATATCATCCATAAACATGGCATATCATTCGTAAACATGGCATATCATTCGTAAACATGGCATATCATTCGTAACATGGCATATCATTCATAACATAGCATATCATTCATAAACATGGCATATCATTCATAAACACGGCATATCATTCGTAACATGGCATATCATTCATAACATAGCATATCATTCATAAACATAAATCACATCTTACCGTAGGGCCATTGGGACCCTTACTTGAAATAAATCTTAACTTTTACCCTATTAACCCTTATATGGCCGAAACTTGTGGAGTCCCATGGCCATGTGAAAATTCACACAATCGCCATCCATCATCCTTATATCAGGGCAACACATAAACATAAGTTGAGGTTAAAGACTCAACCCTAACCTTTGGGTCCTTGGGGTTGGCCGAACCATATGGGGCCTCTAGGGTACCCCAAAAATTCTCAAAATTTATACTTAACCTCTACACATCATGAGGGAACATTAAATGACATTATCCTGATTTTTAACATATTTTTAGACATTTAAAACATGGTGGCCGAAACCCTTGAACTTAAGGTTCTGGGTTTTGCTTCTTTCATGTTGGCCGAAACATATGGGGCCTCTAGGGTATCCCAAAAATTCCCAAAAATTATAATTAATGTCTAAACATCATAAGGGAACATTAAATGACATTATCATGATTTTTAACATATTTTTAGACATTTAAAACATGGTGGCCGAAACCCTTGAACTTATGGTTCTGGGTTTTACTTCTTCCATGTTGGCCGAGACATATGGGGCCTCTAGGGTATCCCAAAATTCCCAAAAATTATAATTAATGTCTAAACATCATAAGGGAACATTAAATGACATTATCATGATTTTTAACATATTTTTAGACATTAAAACATGTGGCCGAAACCCTTGACTTAAGTTCTGGGTTTTCTTCTTCATGTTGGCCGAACTTGGGTCTAGGATCAAAAATTCCCAAAATTTATTAATTCTAAACATCATAAGGGAACATAAATACATTATCATGTTTTTAACATATTTTTAGACCTTAAAACATGCTGCCGAAACCCTTAACTTAAGTTCTGGGTTTTGCTTCCTTCATGTTGGCCGAAACTCTAGGGTGTCCTAGAGCACTCTAAAAATTCCCAAAAATTTCACTTAACTTCTAAACATCATAAGGGAACACTAAATAATATTATCATGATTTTTAACATATTTTTAGACCTTTAAACATGCTGTCCGAAACCCTTAAACTTGAAGTTCTGGGTTTTGCTTCCTTCATGTTGGCCGAAACTCTAGGGTGTCCTAGAGCACTCTAAAAATTCCCAAAAATTTCACTTAACTTCTAAACATCATAAGGGAACACTAAATAATATTATCATGATTTTTAACATATTTTTAGACCTTTAAAACATGCTGGCCGAAACCCTTGAACTTAAGGACCTTGGTTTTTCTTTCCTTTCATCATCACATCCAAAAACTAACCCATATATCATGCTAAAAATCATAAAAATCATATGAAACCATTATACCACAGGTGAGGGAGTCTTACCTTAGATTTCTTGATTTTTAGACCTTGGATGGAAAGAAGGAAGAAGACTTGACCACACCTAGCCCTTGGAAACTTGAGAAGACCTTAGATCTTGGAGGATGAGACTTTTTGTGAAGTTTTCTCCAAGGACTTCCTCCCCTTGTGTGCTCGGCAAGAATGAGAATGAAGAGGAGAGGTAATGCACTTAATTGAGAGAATAAGTAACTCCCAAAACTCCCCTCATTACAACCCATCAAAGTGGTGAATGAAGAGTTTTCCATGGCTCTTCATCTTCTTCTACCATTTAACCACCATTCATTTCCTTTCCTCACAAGAATTCCTTGCTAGGTGAGTTGGTTAAAGCATTGATTGTTGTACAAGAGGTCCAAGGTTCAATCCTTGGCCCATGCACCTTTATTTTTATTTTATTTTTTGTTTTATTTAATCCTTTTTCTTATTTTCGAAAATTCCCCTTTTATTTCGAAAATTCTCCAAAAATGACCCATAATTTTGTCAATATTCCTAAATAAAATTCTTTTATTTTTATATTAATTTTACCCAACTAATACCCATTTTTGGAGCCCATTTAAGGCCCATTAGTTCCTAATTCCTCAAATTAAATAGGAAAATTAAACTAATACTTACCCATAATCATGCTAATATGTCTAATTAAATCCTATTTATCTTTATACCAATTTTCACCTAAAATCCACTGATAATTATGGTACTAGCAAGCCCATATAAGGCCCATTAGTGCCCTTTTTCCCCAATTTAAATGGGAAAACATGGATTTTCTAGGCCAAAGTTTGTATTATTACCTCTAGGTCCTTTGGAAAATTATCTAGACATGCTTAATATTTTAATAAAATATTAAGAGAATTTTCCGGGTCGTTACAATCCCCCATACTTCGTGAAAGTTCGTCCTCGAACTTAGAATATCTCCGGGTACCTGCGTCTCAGAGCGTCCTCACGTTCCCAGGTTAATTCCTCAAACCGTTGACCTTGCCATACGGTAAGGTGCCTTGGGAAACGGTTTAGTACCAGAAACCAATTCGATCTCGAATTCCACTTCTCTATCAGGAGCTAATCCTGGTAATCCATCTGGGAATACCTCTGGACAATTACCTACAACCCTAACATCTTCTAGCTTCTGGTCCTTGGTTTGACTTACGTCAACCACATGTGCTAGAATCCAGTGTATCCCTTATCTATCATCTTCTATGCTTGAGAGTCGATTAAAAATTCCCCGGTTCTTTTCCTCGGCTCTCCGATAAATTCTAACATAGAATCTGCCTCCAGTTGAAAGACCACCTTTCGTTTACGACACTCGACAGAAGTGCCGTATCTGCTCAGAAAGTTCCTTCCCATTATAACATCATAATCCTGCATGTCGAGTACTATCAGATCGCAATAGAGTTCTCTTCCTGCGATTCCGACTGTCATAGCACGCAACACGGGAGTGGATGTCCCTATTTCTCCCGAAGGCAGGGTTGTCAAGAACTTGCAATCTAAAACTTGTGGAGACATATCTATCTTCTTAGCGTAGAACATAGAGATGAACGAGCGTGTTGCCCCAGTATCAAATAATGCAGTAGTATACTGACTGTAAATAAGTATCTGACCTGTGACAACCGTTGAAGCATTCGTGGCATCCTCCTTAGTAATAGAGAAAACCCTGGCATCCGCCATAGTTGGTGGGGCCTCCAATCTCCCTTGGCTCAGCGGGGTACCTTCCAGCTCGGCTTGCATATAATGTAGTTTCGCTGGTGCACCCGGGTATGGAACAAGCTGTTGGGGAGGTGCCTGGTTCTTGGTAAGACAGTAAGAGGCTATGTGCCCTTCCACCCCGCAAATGAAACACCGGTTCGTACCTTTGCGGCATTCCCCGGGATGCATTTTTCCGCATGTAGCACATAGGGGAAACCTGGACTGTTTATTTGCTGGGCCCCCTTGGGGGTCGTCCCATGGCTGCCGTTTACCACCCTGATTTCCCTTCCCATTAGCGTTGGTACTCTGAGGTTTCTGACCTCTCTCATTTAATGCCTTCCTTTGCTGATTGATATTGTTCAGGTAATGCTCGGTGAGTAGAGCACTACTAAACAACTCCTCGGTGGTCTGCGGCCTGTTAACTCCGCCGGCCACGTTCAGGGCTATTTCGGGCCGCAACATCTTCAGCATAAGTCGGACCCTCTCTTTCTCTGTGCGGACCAGCTCAGGGCACAGACGGGCCAGTCGATTAAATTTCTTCACAGCTTCGTTGACCGAGAGGTTTCCCTGCCGGAATTCCGTAAACTCATCGTAGTGCCTGGTGGTAACCCGCATATTAAAGAATTCTTCAAAGAATTCTGATTCGAAATCGGCCCACGCCATCTGGTTTACTTGTCTCTTGGTCCTGACCCTCTCCCACCACATTCTGGCATCCCCAGAAAGGCAGAATGATGCGCACTTGACCTTCTCATGCTCAGGCCAGTCCAGCAGCTCCAGTGTACTTTCCACCGTCTTGAACCATGCCTGGGCGTCCCATGGTTCGCCGGTACCCGAGAAATTCTCCGGTTTCAGTCTTAACCACTGGATCAAATAAGCCTCCTGTCGTGCCACAGTGGTCGAGTTCGGCGAAGGAGTGTGTGTAACCGTAGGCGCCACCGGTGCAGCAGTCCGGTTCACTGGTGGAGTAGTAGAATTTTCCTGTTGGTTCATTAAGGTGTTAATAGTTTGCTGCTGCTCGGTAACCTGACGTTGGAGCTGGGTTACTAGTTGCATCAGGTCAGGTGGTGGAGTTGTCTCGTTAAGCCGGTTACTCTGTCTTCTAGCCATGTTTTTCTTCACCAAAGACAAGTATGGCCAGTATCAGTTTTTTTTTTTTTTTTTTCTACCCCCCATATTAGTCTAACTATTAAATTCCTAAAATAAGATAATATACAAAAATATATATCGTTCATAGGTACTTATCTCAAAGTACCATTCATCATATAACATTGTTCATACTTGCATATTCTATAGTCATAGGTATCATCATTCTAGAATCATAATAGAACATAAAATACACTTAAAGGTACTTACTTGGAAGCGGCAGGAAGAGGGCTTGATGTGTGTGTAGTGAGATGGTTACTGCTCTGATACCAACCTGTAACACCCGCTTTTTTTTTTTTTTTTTTTTATAGACCATCATAAAGCGGTGTTACGTTAACATACTTAGGGCATGTAGACATCATAATGCAGCGGAAAACTTTAAACTTACACCTACATGCACTTTCTAGCATCATAACATACTTAGCATCATGTCATACTTAGCATCATGTCATACTTAGCGTCATGTCATACTTTAGCATTCTGTCATACTTTAGCATCATGTCATAGAGTCATAGTCATATTCAAGTACTTAGTAGTAAAGGTAAAGTTCTATCATAAGACAAGCAAACATATGGTCTCTTGGCCAAGTCACTATCACACACATTCTGTAATGCCCTCCTGCTGCTTCCTTATTATCCCCTTGCGAGATCTGCGGTATAAGAAAATAAGACTATAAGCACACAGGCTTAGTAAGACTCTTTCCTACCCACTAAAACCATCCGTCACTTAATCATAAACATATGAAACATTAGCATACTTAATGCTTTACTTAGATCGTCATCCTTATCATCACTTAGCATTCATTCGACATATCATGGACATGGCTTCATCATATTCATAGCATGACATAAACATAACCATAAACATTCATGTATGGCATCATACTTGACATAAACATAAACATCGTAAACATTCATAGCATGGCATAAACATAAACATCATAAATATTCATAGCATGGCATAAATACAACCCATAAACATCGTAAACATTCATAGCATGGCATAAACATAAACATCATAATATTCATAGCATGGCATAAACTCAATCCATAAACATCGTAAACATTCATAGCATGGCATAATACTTGGCATGGACATAAAATCATGGCATAACCTAATTAAAAATCATGGCATCCTATACTAGCATGAGCATAAATAAAATAATGGCACTCTAACATAACATAAGCATAATAAAATCATGGCATCCTAAACTAACATGAACATAAATAGAAGCATGGCATCCTAACTTAGCATAAACATAATCAAAGCATGACATTCTAAACTAGCATAAAATCATGGCATCCTAAACTAACATGAACATAGATAAAATCATGGCACCTAAACTATCATAAACCTAATAAAGCATGGCATTAAACTATCATTAAATCATGGCATAAACATAAATAAATCATGGCATAAAAATCATGGCATAAACATAAGTAAATCATGGCATAACCATCCTTTTCATGAACATACTTTTCATAAACATACTTTTCATAACATAATGCATAACATGATGGATGCATGAGCATGTGCATATATCATAAGGATGCTTAGTTTAAAATCATACTTTGCATAAACATACTTTTCATCAACATACTTTTTCATAATGAATGCATGGGTAATGCGTATATATCATAAGGATGCTTAATCTTTAAAAACATACTTTTCATTTCTTAAACATAATCATCATATCATTGGGCCCTGGCTTGTACCACATACATACATCATAAGCGCGCATCCCTAAGTAAATACGAGGTAGCTAGCCTCGACCTACTAGGGTAAGGACAGCATAGTCGGTAGTCCCCGAACCGAGGCGTTCTTAAGGTGCCCATCCCTGTTGCACAGCTTCGGTAGTGCCAGAACCGTGGACAGCATAGTCGGTAGTCCAGAACCGGGGCGTTCTTAAGGTGCCCATCCCTTGGACCCATACTTCGGTCCGGTACAAGCCCATTCATAAAGTAAAATACTTTACATGCTTCATCATTCATGAGACATTCATGGCATACTTAACATAGCATACTTGTTACGGCTCGGCCCGTCTACCGGCCCATTTACCGGTCCTTTCGACCGTCGTACCGTCAACCATCGACCGTGCCGTTTAGCATATTCATTCATTCATCATACTTAACCTTCATTCATCATTTTCATTCTTAACATGCATAACCATGGCATATCATTCATAACATGGCATATCATCCATAAACATGGCATATCATTCGTAAACATGGCATATCATTCGTAAACATGGCATATCATTCGTAACATGGCATATCATTCATAACATAGCATATCATTCATAAACATGGCATATCATTCGTAAACACGGCATATCATTCGTAACATGGCATATCATTCATAACATAGCATATCATTCATAAACATAAATCACATCTTACCGTAGGGCCATTGGGACCCTTACTTGAAATAAATCTTAACTTTTACCCTATTAACCCTTATATGGCCGAAACTTGTGGAGTCCCATGGCCATGTGAAAATTCACACAATCGCCATCCATCATCCTTATATCAGGGCAACACATAAACATAAGTTGAGGTTAAAGACTCAACCCTGACCTTTGGGTCCTTGGGGTTGGCCGAACCATATGGGGCCTCTAGGGTACCCCAAAAATTCTCAAAATTTATACTTAACCTCTACACATCATGAGGGAACATTAAATGACATTATCCTGATTTTTAACATATTTTTTTAGACATTTAAACATGGTGGCCGAAACCCTTGAACTTAAGGTTCTGGGTTTTGCTTCTTTCATGTTGGCCGAAACATATGGGGCCTCTAGGGTATCCCAAAAATTCCCAAAAATTATAATTAATGTCTAAACATCATAAGGGAACATTAAATGACATTATCATGATTTTTAACATATTTTTAGACATTTAAAACATGGTGGCCGAAACCCTTGAACTTATGGTTCTGGGTTTTACTTCTTCCATGTTGGCCGAGACATATGGGGCCTCTAGCGTATCCCAAAAATTCCCCAAAATTATAATTAATATCTAAACATCATAAGGGAACATTAAATGACATTATCATGATTTTTAACATATTTTTAGACATTAAAACATGTGGCCGAAACCCTTGAACTTATGTTCTGGGTTTTACTTCCTTCCATGTTGGCCGAGACATCTATGGGGCCTCTAGGGTATCCCAAAAATTCCCAAAAATTATAATTAATGTCTAAACATCCTAAGGGAACATTAAATGACATTATCATGATTTTTAACATATTTTTAGACCTTTAAAGCATGCTGTCCGAAACCCTTAAACTTGAAGTTCAGGGTTTTGCTTCCTTCATGTTGGCCGAAACTCTAGGGTGTCCTAGAGCACTCTAAAAATTCCCAAAAATTTCACTTAACTTCTAAACATCATAAGGGAACACTAAATAATATTATCATGATTTTTAACATATTTTTAGACCTTTAAAACATGCTGGCCGAAACCCTTGAACTTAAGGACCTTGGTTTTTCTTTCCTTTCATCATCACATCCAAAAACTAACCCATATATCATGCTAAAAATCATAAAAATCATATGAAACCATTATACCACAGGTGAGGGAGTCTTACCTTAGATTTCTTGATTTTTAGACCTTGGATGGAAAGAAGGAAGAAGACTTGACCACACCTAGCCCTTGGAAACTTGAGAAGACCTTAGATCTTGGAGGATGAGACTTTTTGTGAAGTTTTCTCCAAGGACTTCCTCCCCTTGTGTGCTCGGCAAGAATGAGAATGAAGAGGAGAGGTAATGCACTTAATTGAGAGAATAAGTAACTCCCAAAACTCCCCTCATTACAACCCATCAAAGTGGTGAATGAAGAGTTTTCCATGGCTCTTCATCTTCTTCTACCATTTAACCACCATTCATTTCCTTTCCTCACAAGAATTCCTTGCTAGGTGAGTTGGTTAAAGCATTGATTGTTGTACAAGAGGTCCAAGGTTCAATCCTTGGCCCATGCACCTTTATTTTTATTTTATTTTTTGTTTTATTTAATCCTTTTTCTTATTTTCGAAAATTCCCCTTTTATTTCGAAAATTCTCCAAAAATGACCCATAATTTTGTCAATATTCCTAAATAAAATTCTTTTATTTTTATATTAATTTTACCCAACTAATACCCATTTTTGGAGCCCATTTAAGGCCCATTAGTTCCTAATTCCTCAAATTAAATAGGAAAATTAAACTAATACTTACCCATAATCATGCTAATATGTCTAATTAAATCCTATTTATCTTTATACCAATTTTCACCTAAAATCCACTGATAATTATGGTACTAGCAAGCCCATATAAGGCCCATTAGTGCCCTTTTTCCCCAATTTAAATGGGAAAACATGGATTTTCTAGGCCAAAGTTTGTATTATTACCTCTAGGTCCTTTGGAAAATTATCTAGACATGCTTAATATTTTAATAAAATATTAAGAGAATTTTCCGGGTCGTTACACAACTCTAGATCATGAGTGGGGTAATTCTTTTCATAATCCTTGAGTTGCCTGGAAGCATAAGCTATGACTTTGCCTTCTTGCATAAGTACGGCTCCAAGTCCTAGCTTTGATGCATCACTGTATATATCAAAGCTCTTATCACCTTCGGGTACTGTAAGAATAGGAGCGCTTGTCAGTCTCTTCTTCAACTCAAGGAAACTCTGCTCACAGTCTTCAGTCCACTCATACTTCTTATTCTTTTTGGTAAGGGCTATAAGTGGAGAAGCTATCTTTGAAAAGTCTCCTACAAACCTTCTGTAGTACCCTGCTAAACCCAGAAAACTTCTGATCTCACTAGCATTCGTTGGTCGACTCCAGTTACTAACTGCTTCAATCTTGGCTGGGTCTACCATAATGCCTTCTTTGGAAATGATGTGGCCTAGAAAGGCCACCTGGTCAAGCCAAAACTAACACTTTGAGAATTTGGCGTATAACTCCCTCTGATGTAAGGTCTGCAACACTATCTTCAGGTTTTCGCCATGTTCTTCCTGAGTCTTTGAATACACTAGGATATCATCGATGAAGACAATGACGAACTTGTCAAGAAAATCCTTGAACACTCGATTCATTAGATCCATAAACGTCGCAGGGGCGTTTGTCACTCCAAAGGGCATGACCACAAACTCGTAGTGTCCATATCTTGTACTGAAAGCAGTCCTTGGCACATCACTCTCCTTCACTTTGAGTTGATGGTAACCTGATCGTAGATCTATTTTGGAGAACACCGTGGCTCCCTTCAACTGATCGAATAAATCATCTATCCTTGGCAAGGGATATCTGTTCTTGATGGTTACCTTATTCAAGGCTTGATAATCTATGCACATTCGCATGGATCCATCTTTCTTCTTGACGAACAACACAGGAGCTCCCCAAGGTGAATGACTAGGGTGGATGAAACCCTTGTCGAGCAGCTCTTGTAACTGTTCTTGCAGCTCTTTCAGTTCTGCTGGTGCCATGCGATAAGGTGCCTTCGAAATTGGGTTGGTTCCTGGAACCAACTCAATTTCAAATTCAATTTCTCGATTGGAAGGGAGTCCTGGTAACTCTTCAGGAAACACCTCCGGATAGTCACAGACTACCCTCACTTCCTCTTTCTTTAATCCTTCTCTTTAACTTGCATCTACTATATGAGCTAGAAAACCAGAACACCCTTCTCTAACATTCTCTGAGCTTGTAAGGTAGATAAGAACCTTTTTGTCTTTCTCTTTGGGTCTCCAATAAACTCGAATGGAGGTTCTGCTTCTGGTGTGAACTTGACTTTTCTCTTGCGGCAGTCTATAGAAGCATTGTACTTGCTCAAGAAGTCCATCCCTAAAATGACATCGTAATCCTTCATCTCAAGGACTACCAAGTCACTGTAGAGCTCTCGGTTGGAAATCCAGATTGGTACTGCCCTCAGCCTCTCAGTAGAGGCCATTACTTCCCCGATGGTAAAGTTGTTAAGAACTCCTGACTCAATCTTTCTGGTGGGATCCCTAGCTTCTTAGAGAAAAACATGGATACAAAGGAATGGGTTGCCCCAGTATCGAATAACACAACAGCATATTGGGATGAGATGAGTATTCAACCTGTGACCATAGTAGGAGAATTTGTCGCCTCTTCCTTGGTGATGGCGAAAATCCTGGCGTTGGTCGTGGCTGGTGGGGCTTCCATTCTCGCTTGACTGAAATAGGGTCCCTCCATTGCTGGCTGCATCTGGTGCAACTGGGCTGATCCACCCCCGTACTGAAGGAGCTGTGGTGGAGGTGGCTTTGCTTTAGGATAAGCCTTGGCCAGGTGCCCTACTACTCCACATATATAACATCTGCCAATACTCGACTGGTTAGGGCAAGCCTTCATCATATGTCCTTCTGCTCCGCAAATATGGCATCCGCTCATGCCCTGACGACATACTCCGGGATGCATCTTCCCATATTTTGGCAAGGGGAATACTTGAGCTGCTTGCTTGACGAGCCCCCTTTATTGCCCTCAGAAGACTTCTGGTCCCACTGCTTCCTCTTGCCTGAATTTCCTTTCCAATTTTGTTGGTTTTGAGGATTTCCTTGGGACTTCTGGGCTGATGCCTATTGTTGTTGCATACGTGTGGCCTTTATACTATTTAAGTAGTGTTCAGTGATCAAAGCACTACTTACTAGTTCTTCCGAAGTCTGCGGTCTATTACCACCGCCGGTCACATTCAGAGCTATCTGAGGCCTCAGCATCTTGAGCATTAACCTGACCCTTTCCTTTTCAGTGCTAACTAACTCTGGGCACAAGCGAGCTAGTCGATGAAACTTCTTCACGGCTTCATCTACAGACAATTCTCCTTGACGAAACTCCATGAATTCATCGTAGTATTTGTTCGTTACCTTCATATGAAAGTACTCCTCCAAGAACTCTGCTTCAAAGTTAGCCCAGGTCATTTGACTCACATTTCTCTTAGCCTTCACTCTTTCCCACCACATCCCGGCATATCCAATAAGGCAGAAGGATTTGCACTTTATTTTCTCCACCTCAGGCCGGTCCAGTAGCTACTTTATACTTTCCACCGTTTTGAACCATGCCTGAGTATCCCATGGTTCACTTGTGCCAGAAAAATTCTCGGGCTTCAGTCTCTGCCACTGGATCAGATATGCCTCTTGTCTTACTTCACTTGCCAGAGGTACTGGGGGAACCTCTGTCGCCACTGGTGCCACTACTTGCGCCACCGGCGCCACTAGAGGGGTAGCAGGGGTGGCCTGCTGATTAGCCATCAAGGTGGCAATGACTTGCTGCTGTTCAGCAAGTTGCCTCTGAAGCTGGGCCACCACTCCTTGAAGGTCTGATGGTGGTACTGACTCCGTTAACTCCTGTTGTCTAGGAGCTTGCTCCTCATTTCGGCAATTCTGGGACGTCCACTTGTCATTCTCTTACTCTATAGTGTAAAGAAAATAAAAAGTCATTATCTCTTACTAACTTACTTCATTATCTCCATGCACATATTAGCATATAATAATACTAACATACTTCCTTATCATCATGCACTTACTGATACAAGCAGTCAATAATGAAAGCATACAAAACTACAACATATGAACTTCTTACTTGGCAGGCGGCAGGATTGATGCTTGATGTCAGTGTGGCGGAAGGGTGGAAACCTTGCTCTGATACCACTATGTGACGACCCGACTTCTCATCCTTACGACGGACGTCACTTTTACTTAACCTTGACTTTACCTTATCCTTAGCCTTAGGTTACAAATACTTGACTTCCCTTAACTTGCTCTGATTTCTTTTTCTTTTTTTTTCCATTGGCACCAGTCGACTGCTAGAAGGCCAGTCGACTGGTGTCAGCCACAGAAGCTTTCTATGCGCGGCACTAGTCGACTGGCCTCTTGGCAGTCGACTGGTGCATCGAATAGAAGGTTCTATTCGCGGCACCAGTCGACTGGCTTCAGGGCAGTCGACTGGTGCATCGAGCGGAAGGGTTCTGTTCGATAGGGCAGTCGACTGGTTTCTGAACCAGTCGACTGGCACGCCTGAAAACTGCAATTTCAGACCTGGGAACTCCTTTTAAGGGTCCATAATTCATACACTTCCAAAGCATATAGATAAATAACTCCAAATCTATACTCTATACTAGTTTTATAAATATCTTAGCAACCCAAAACAAATCCATTTACTTGCAATTAATAATCTTTGCGGAATTTAATAAACCATCAAAACATATGAAATCTATACTAGAGTTTGTACTTAACTTTGTCTCTATACAAAGTTTAACCAAGATCATTACGTTCTACCAATCCAAAACACTAACCACCAGTTTCTATAAGACTTAACCCAAAGATCTCTCCCACGGTTCCGCCGCCACTGAACATCAATGCAAGTCCCGTTCGCCTCCTTAGCTTATGCTTTTTCTTTACCTTTATCTGCAATAGAAGGAAATACAACTAATAAGCGATTTGTTTAGTAAGTAAATCCTAACTCACAAAACCATGCAATCAATGATAAACATGCTCTTTTCAAAGGATGCTTGTTTCAAAATATATGCACTTGAAACTATTTGCACATGGGAACTTTCATACACTTATCATGCTCAAACATGCTTGAAAACATTTACTTGCATCAAAACACTTGCAAACTTAACATGCTTATGATTTCTTTTGAGACTTGATACATATACATTTCCATACTTTAAAACACTAACTCTCTTGCTCTTGCTCTTTAACATGCTTGTAACATAACCATGTTAACATACGTAACAAAACATACACTTAAGAAAATTGAAACACTTACATATACTCATATACTTCAAAATAATAATCAACTTTCTAGGCCTTGACATTGTACCTGGTATCAATGTACCAATGCGCGCATCCCTAATAGGTTTCGGGGTAGCTAGCCACCGCACCCTACTAGAGCTTCTTTCTAACTTTTTGTGGGCCTCTCATTTGCCCGGTACATGTCACTTTACAAAAGTAAAATACTTTCTTACTCATAATGCTTATACTTATCAAGCAATCTTTCTTTTTGCATAAGTTTTTGCACTACAAAACTCTTATCCTTCTCACTTTTAACTTTCATTGAACACTTTGCGTGCCCTTATCCCCAAAACTCATTTTTGGGACTTTTCAAGAACTTGGTCTTATTATGCTTAGATCACACATACAACACCTACTCAAATTCAAGTTCTATGATAAGAAACATGTTTTCTTGAGAAACTTAAAACACACTATTAAAATAGTTTTAGAGCTTGCACTTAGATCACAAAATCAAGGTTCTACAACGAGAAACTACATAACGAAACTACATCTATTGCAGGTGAGTGATCTACTTACCCCCTTTGCTTGAAGAAAACTCACTAAGTATATTGAAAGATTCTAGCGTAGGACTCCTTTGCACTTCCTTGCGAGAAACTTTACTCCTTGTCCCTAGGGAAGATACCCTAGGTTCTCTACTCAAGAGGGAGAAGAAGGAGGAAGAAACCTACTTGTTTTCTCCCAGTTTTCGCAGCCCCCCCCCCCAACCTCCTGTTCGCGCAGCCTCCAAAAACCTAATGGGGTCTTAACGCAACTTAAGTGGAAGTTGAAACATCTCTTCATGAAAAGGACTTACTTACCTATAACATAATTTCGATCCATCATTTTCTGTGCTTGATACCCCCAACCTTCTGGCTAGCCGAGCCCGCTTAAGGGTTGGCTTGCCCCATTGTCGCGAGATCAAACCTCCGCCCGACCCTTTTTCCTTTTCTTTTTATTTTTATTTCGAAAAATTGCCAGAAAATTTAGAAAAATTCCTAATAATTCATGAAAATTATTGGGTGTTACATTTTGCTCCAATCTTTTTTACTAGGCCCCACGATTTTCTCCAAGATTGCCTTAATCTCTCTATTTGATACCTTGGCTTGTCCATTAGTTTGGGGGTGGTAGGAAGTAGACACTTTATGCAAACCCCCATACTTGTTGAGTAAAGCCTTCATGTGCTTGTTGCAAAAATGTGAACCTTGATCACTTATAATAGCTTTTGGAATTCCAAACCTACAAAAAATGTGTGACCTAACAAAACTCACAACAACAAAAGAATCGTCAGTCTTGGAGGGACTGGCCTCCACCCATTTAGATACATAATCAACAGCAAGTAGTATATACTAAAATTCAAAAGATGCAGGAAAAGGCCCCAGAAAGTCTATCCCCCCATACATCAAAAATTTCACAAAAAAGCATAGTTTGTTGGGGCATTTCATTCCTAGCTCCTATGTTTTCAGTCCTTTGACATCTATCACAGTTTTTATAAAATAGATAAGCATCATGGAATAAAGTAGGCCAGAATAATCCACATTCTAGTACTTTCCTAGCGGTCCTCTATAGACCAAAGTGTCCTCCACAGGCTGACGAATGGCAAAGTGTAAGAACTGAATGAAACTCATGATTAGGTATGCATCTTCTAATTATTTGATCACTACAAAATTTCCACAAGTAAGGATCATCTCACACATAGAATTTATCATCGCTCTTAAATTTATCTTTCTGAGCCTTAGTAAGTTATGCAGGAAAAACATTAGCTACTAAATAGTTAACTAGATCTGCATACCATGGCAACTCACCATGCACCACTAAGAGGTGCTCATCTCTAAAATCATCATCAATGGCGGTAAGGTGTCCATCTCCCTCTATCCTGCTCAAATGATCTGCCACCAAGTTCTCCTTGCCACTCTTATCTCAAATCTCTAAATCAAACTCTTGAAGTAGAAGCATCCATCTAATCAATCTGGGCTTTACATCCGGCTTCTTCAGAAGATACTTCAAGGCTGCATGATCAGAAAATACAATCACATGAGAACATAACAAATATAATCTAAATCTATCCAAAGCAAAAACAATAGAAAGGAGCTCTTTTTCTATGGTGGTATAGTTAGCCTGAGCAGCATCTAAAGTCTTGGAAGCATAGCAAATGACATGTGGCGCTGATAAATACCATTTTGTTGATTATTTTAATTGTTAAAATCCATGTTTGACCTATGTTTTTATTGCTTAATTGTGATTTTACCCTAGGTTTTAGGATTTCCTCTTATTTTGGACTTAATTGCAAATTTACACATTTTTTGGATTATTTGGCCACTAATTTTCTGATATATTTTTATAGGCATGAAAGGATCCTGGACCTAGGGCATACTGGGTCAAACTTGAGTCGGATGGGAACCGGATCGAATTATCAAGCTTACAATTAATCCGGGTCGTCCGATTCAAGAGCGGCTAGATCTGAGCCATCCGGGACGATCTGAAGCAATCCGAGCTAGGGTTAGGGTTGATCAAGCTCTATGATCAAGATCTGAAGGTTTCATTCCAATCAGAGCTCAATCAACCGTTGGATCAAGCAAGGAGGGCTCTAGAGCGTCCATTAACAGATTGAGTTGACCGGGACCATCCGTTGCCCATTTGGAGGATCCGAGCTACCACGAGGCAGATCCTGACCCCTGATCAACATCCTCAAAGTTTGGCTCAAATCGGAGCAAGATCAGCCGTTGGATTTCATCCGATCAATCTGAGCCGTCCATTAGTTCCTATTTAATCAGAAACGCTGCCCAGCTTCCCCTTCGTCGCGTCTCCGCCGCAGTCATCTTCTTCTTCAGCTGTTCTTCGATTTTTAGCTAGTTTTCTTCATCAAGGAGGCGCGATCCCTCAATTTCATCATCAAAGCAAGGGCTAGGTCAGTGAAGATAGTTTCAGTGAAGTTTCAGATTGGATTTTTGTTCAAAAGTGAAGCTGCGTGAGGTTTCAGCCGTTTCACTACCCGAATTCAGCGAGCTCAGCTGTGATCCATTTCCACTACATTCGAGCTGACCAGAGGGGTTCCCTGGAAGGTCTCGGTCATTCCCAAATCCAAATCGCAATCCACCACAGCGAGTTTGAGGGATTCGGAGACATATTTCAGCTTGGGCAGAATTTGATCTAATTCGGTATCAGAGACAGTTCCTCACTGAGTTGCAGAGCTTGCGGGTCCGAGGTTCTCCCTTGATTGACGACCAAGGAGCTCTTGAGTAGAGGAATGGTTGAGGAGTAGCTTAGATAATTTAGTTTCATTAGTTTTTAGCTGTAATCTTTATATTCTGCACTTGTTCTGTTTTTTGCAGTTTCGTATCAGCAACATAGTTTCGTTTTCTTCCTTGTTCTGCTTAATTAGGTCTTTAATCTTAGAGTTCAGTAATTTAGGAACTTGTTTAGTGATAGAGTGAGTTCAATTTCAGTTTACTTTAGCTTATGTTGTTGCGTGCCATTTGAAACCTTGCGTATCAGTTCATTTCTGAATTCGCAATTCAATTTCTGAAATTTTCAGTATGTTTCACTGTTAGTGAGTTAATTCAGTTAGTCTAAGTTTGTTTAGATCTTAGGTTCATTTCTGAATCTTGTTTAGCTTGGTACATCCAAATTTCAGATTGTTCTTCATTTTTAAATCCTTGCGTATCAGATTTCTGCACATCATCATTTCTGAATTCAGATCTGTCCTGCTTATCAGATTCAAGTTTCTGAAAATTGCATTAATGAATTGTGGAGCTTGAATCTAGTTTAATTTGCAGTTGGTTTGTTTCTGAATTGTAGCCCCATCTCAGCTTCATGATCTGAATTTTTACATAAGAAATCTGCAAGTTTCATTCCCTGCGTAACCTTCCATTTCTGCAATTGATGTTCCATTACTGCACTTATCAGCTTGCTATTTCTGCTAATCAATGTTGTCCCTGCCATGCAGCTGATAAATTCCAAATTTGTGCCAATTAACTGGCTGTAGGGTAAGGAAACTCATTTCAGCTGGTTTGTTTGAGATTTCATATGGTTTAAAGCTTCATTTTTGAATGTTTGCAGTCGAAATCTGAATTTAAGTTCATTTCTGAATTTCACTGCATTCATCTCTGATTTCCAACCTTAATGCATAATGAGCTCTTCACTATTAGCTTTGTCTTTCAAGTTGTAGTGAGTCAATTCAATTCGGAGTGGCAAATCACAGTTTTAGCACTTAGAACAGTCCTTTTTGGCACATAAATCCTTTGCTCAGGGTACAAAGTTGTTTCAACCTTTTGTTCACTTTGTATCAAGATAGGCATTCGACATTTATAGGTTGAGCTGGAACAGACCTTGTAGCTTGAATTTGAATTCAGATTTACATCTTTCAACTTCGATTGAGTTGCCTTGGTTGAATTTGTTTTTCCATTGGTTTAGTTGTTTACTACGATCATTTTATTTAGCTCATTAGTTTGGTTCCTCTAATTTTCTTTGCACTTTCATCTCAAAATTGCAACCCAAAACCCAATTCTATTTGAAACCCATCAATAACAAACGACACCTAAATACAAGCGCGAATCAAACAAACCTTCAACTAGTCCCCGAGAAAAATACGACCTGTGGCCCCTATATTACATTTTCATACTTTTGATTGTAAAAGGGTTTCTAGCACATTTATAAATTCTAAATTCGATAGACTCACAATTTCGTGACAATATTTAATATATCATTTGGGTCTATCAGGCGCTCCATCTACCCTCTGTGCCAGTACATCCCCTACAGCAAAATTTGAAGCGTCACACATCAACTCAAAAGGTAGAGTCCAATCAGGAGGCCTAATAATAGGAGCTGAAATAAGAGCCTCCCTCAATCTCTGAAAAGCTCCCTTGCATTTTTCATCAAAGCAAAAATCCACATCCTTCTGCAAAAGTCTGGTCAAAGGGCGAGCAATCTGACTGAAGTCTCTAATAAACCTCCTGTAAATCCTGCATTGCCAAGGAAAGCTCAAATATCCCGTACGCATACGGGGTAAGATAGAGAAGATATAACACTAACTTTAGCAGGATCTACTTTAATGCCTTTCCTAGAGACTATATGTCCTAAAACAATCTCATGCTCTACCATAAAATGACATTTTTCAAAATTCAAGACAAGATTAGTTTCAATGCATCTATGTAGTACTCTAGACAAATTATCCAAACAAGTATCAAATGATGTGTCAAATACAGAAAAATCATCCATAAATATTTCCATGCAGTGTTCTAGTAACTCACCAAAAATACTCACCGTACACCGCTGGAAAGTCCCTGGGGCGTTGCAAATTCCGAATGGCATACGTCTATAAGTGAATGTACCGAAAGGACAAGTGAAAGTGGTCTTCTCCTGATCCTTCGGGTCTATACAAATCTGAAAATAACCTGAATATCCATCTAGAAAGCAATAGTGAGACTTCCCTGCAAACCTCTCTAACATCTGATCAATAAAAGGCAAGGGATAGTGATCTTTCCTCGTTACTTGGTTCAGCTTCCTGTAATCAATACAAATTCTCCATGAATTCTTCACCCTGGTAGGTACTAACTTATTACTCTCATTCTCCACCACTGTTACTCCTGACTTCTTAGGAACCACATGAATAGCACTAACCCACTTACTATCAGAAATAGGGTATATAATGCCTGCCTGTAAAAGTATAGTCACTCTTTCTTTACAACATCTAGAATAAGTGGATTTAACCTTCTCTGTGGCTGCCTGACTGGCTTCACATTCTCCTCTAGAAATATCCTATGCAGACAAATGGCGGGGCAAATACCAGGTATATCAGCTAATGTCCACCCTATAGCTCTCTTATGCTGCCTCAGAACTTGCAATAATTTGTCCTCTTGCTCTGAATCCAAGTTCTGGGCAATGATAACAGGTAAACATTGCTCCTCTCCCAAATAAGCATACTTCAAATGTTCTGGCAATGGTTTTAACTGTATTTGTGACTGCTCGGTAGGTATGGGTGATCCCTGGGGCTCAGTGCAATCCCCTACACCTATAGAATCATCTCTAACTGTGAGTGAATCAGACACAATCTTCAAACCAGTCCCCTCTATAGCTAATGCATCCTCTGCCTCATCTGAGCTAAAATATCCTCTATAAATACCAAATGAAACTCTATCAGCAAATAAATCTGCATCAACTATCTCATCTAAAATATCCATGCTCATGATGGAGTGATCCTCTCTAGGGTGCTTCATATCATCAAAAATACTAAACTGCACCACTGTGTCTCCTATCTCCATAGAAAGTGTGTCTGCATATACATCAATCTTCATCCTTGCAGTCTTTAAGAATGATCTCCTAAGAATAAGTGGAGATCTATGTGCTAGATAATCCCCCTCCATGTCTAAGATATAGAAATCCGCAGGAAAAATCAACTCTATCACCTTCACTAATACATCTTCAATGATTCCAGCTGAGTGAGTCTGACTCCAATCTGCTAGCTGAATAACCACTCTTGTAGGCTGCATAGGTCCAATGTCAATCATCTGAAAAACTAATCTAGGCATCACATTAATAGAAGCTCCCAAATCTAACATAGCATCATGAAAAAGATTCCTCCAAATCTCACAGGACATAGTGAATACTCCTGGATCTTTATATTTCTGGGGAATTGAATGAATAAGGGCCGAGACATTCTTTCCTAAACTGACCAATTCATTCTCCTTTAGCTTCCTCTTGTGCACACACAAATCCTTATGAAATTTGGCATACTTAGGTATTTGCTTGATCATGGACAACAATGGCACATTTATTTCCACCTTATTGAATAGTTTCACAAGCTCTTGATACTCCTTTGCCTTCTCCTCCTCTACATGCTTTTTAGGTTGAATCTTATGTTGTGGAAAAGGTAAAGGGACTCTTGGTTCCTCTACTTGAGCTGAATTTTGTGGAAATGAGTCTTGAGCAGGAACTTCAATCGGTATAGCTACTGTAGGTGCCTTATTTTTACTGATTTCTCCTTGTTCTTCCACCAAAATCGCAGGATCAATAGAAGAGGGACTTAGGCTTGAACGAGGGTCACATTCAACCGTTGTAGAATCCATTTTTGGACTATTCTGAGTTGGAAAACAAGTTGCTGAAATTTTTTTAGCAAATTCATCCCCTTGAGTATTTAGACTTGAAACAACTCTCCCACTCCTCAAAGTTATTGCACTAACATTTCCCTTAGGATTAGGNCCCTTTGCCAGGACTTCTTGCCTAGTGTGCCTAGGGCTTCTTCCTGCACACTTAGGAAACACATTAGAACACAATAACACCTTAACTCTTAAACCCTTTGCCATTATCAAAACCCAGGTTCGACTTAGGTGCTACCTGCACCAACATTTTGTTGGCCTTGAAATGAAGCATTAGGTTGCTAAAAACCTTGGGTTTGCTGTGAACTATGGAAATTAGGTTGTTGGGGCTGATTAAATGAGTGAATGGGCTGCTGAAATTGCTGGAAATTGTGTTGAGAACTAGGTGAATGTTGCTGGAAATTACTACTCTGAAAATTCTGATTTTGAAATTGAAAATTCTGATTTAAAGGTTGAAATTGTTGGGGCTGCTGAAAACTATGATTTTGAAACTGAAAGTACTGATTTGAAGGCTGGAAATTCTGATTTGAAGGCTTAAATTGTTGCTGGTATGGCTGTGAAGGTTGAAAAGATTGCTGGAAATTCTGAATTGGTTGAAAACCTTGCTGATTTTGTTGAAATTGAGGCTGAAAATTCTGATTTCCTTGCTGAAAATTCTGGAAATGTGGTTGGAATTGTTGTAAATGCGGTTGAGTTGTAGGGGTTGTTGTGAAGTGTTTTGTTGATAGAATGAATTACCATACTTCAAATTAGGGTGATCTCTCCATCCCGGATTGTAAGTAGATGAATATGGGTCATTCCTTGATTGATATTGACCTCTAGTCAAAGCGGCTAATGATTCATCTTGTTGTAAATTTGGACACAAATCCGAATTATGCTCTAGACTTGAGCATATGCTACACAACCTCATCACTTGATTTGCAGGTGACGCTACTGGAACATTTTGATTTTGGCTCAAATTATTCAAAGTCACTTGCTTAATTAAAGAAGTAAGCTCCATCAAAGAATTTTTAATCTCTTTTTGTTCATTTGAAACCAACTGAGCTTCATTCACCCCTCTAGTAGTAAGAGCCCTACTTCCAAATTATTGAGAGTTCTCCGCCATATTATGAATCAATTCTCTAGCTTGTTCTGGGATCTTCTTCACTAGAGCTCCTCCAGCTGCAGCATTAATCATGATTCTATCCATTTGAAATAGACCTTCATAGAAATATTGAATAAGAAGTTGCTCACTTATTTGATGTTGTGGACTACTTGAGCACAACTTATTGAATCTCTCCCAATAGTCAAATAAGGTCTCTCCCACCACTTACGGAATACCACAGATGCTCTTTCTAATAATAGTCGTTCTTGAAGCTGGAAAATACTTCTCTAAAAATGCCTTTTTCATGGCAATCCAACTTGCAACATGTCTAGTAGGCAAGTAATAAAACCAATCTTTAGCTGCTCCAGTCAAAGAAAATAGAAATGCCCTTAATTTGATGTCTTCTTCAGAAATCCCTTGGGGCTTCATAGTGGAGCACACTATATGAAACTCATGCAAATGTCTATTAGGATCTTCTCCTGACTGTCCCTGAAACTTGGGAAGTTGATGAATTAGGCTTGATCTCAACCCAAAATCTCCAGCTAACTCTGGATAAGCAATATAAGAATACTGAAATGCATCATCAGGAGCTTCAAGCTCCTTCATAGTCTTCTGAGGTTCTGCCATAGGACTGCTTGAATGAGTAAAATTATTTTCAATAGCTTCTGAAACTCTTCCTTGATTTCTCCTAGCTCTGAATGTTCTCTCAATCTCAGGATCAAACTCCACAATATCACTACCTACAGTCCTGGTCATAAAACCAACAAAATGGCAACAAATGTATATCAAAAGCTAAAGCAACTGAAATAAAATCAGAAAATATGAAACGAAGCACAAGCTCAAATCAAACAAACTCAACTAGTGTGTTTCCCTGGCAACGGCGCAAAAAATTTGATGAGCTCACAATCAGTGTCACAATGAGCCTCAAATTTGAATTTATAAATTGAAACCCCTTAGCTCACAAAACTAAGTGTAGTATAGGGGCCTCAAGTCATATTTTTCCAAGGACTAGCTAAGAATGTTTAACTCAAGCTAAATTTTATCATTTTCTATTTTGGGTTTTCAAGTGAAATGGGTATTTTTGCGAATATGAATGAAATTGCACTTTGAAACAAAATGAATTCAGCTAAATCAAAAACTAACTAGAAAATTACGAAAACTACACTTATCCTATTTGAAAAACTAATCAATTCAATTTGAAGCTATGAGATTGAAATTCAAGAACTAAAATTGAATGCAGAAAATCTGTAGCTAATTTGCGGAATTGTGTAATCTAGAACAAAACTTACTAAAGAAACAGTGCTGAAATGTAAATTAGAACAAAACAAGATTGAAACGTAAATGGGGCTGAGGCCTCTTCCTGATCGGTCAAACAGACCGATCAGATATCGTGATGAAAACTAAAACAACTTAAGGAAATGGAAACAAGTATTCAGAAACGAAATTTATAGAAATTAAACATCAGATCAGTCCCTTGCCAAGATTTCCTTCTTCCCGTCACACAAGAACCAAGCTAGAAACCCTCTAGCTCGAAAAATCAGCAGAGAATTAACTCCCAAGATCAGTTTATCAGTAGCTTGGTGCGCATCTGAAATCCTCTTCCAATCTCTTCCTTCTTGATAAGTTGGATGGTGATTGTGGCTCAGGAACCCTCAGAAGCCCTCGAAGAAACCCTCCGAATGCTTTGACAGCTCTGGTCGATGAAGAACAGCGATCAAACAGGAATCGATCAGAAGAAGCAGAGCATCTCGACAAAACCCTCACTTGAGCCCTTTCAGTGACGAGATTGATTGCAAACCTCACCGGAAATCTCCCTCTATGATTTGAAATCTTGAAAATGAGCTTAGATCTGATGTGGCCACACGAATCAGAGAAGAAAACTGAAGAAACGCCAAGAACAGATGAAGAACTCGTGACCCCGAGAGCTGGTGAGGAATTTCTGATTTAACTAATTCCAATTAAAATTGAATGGTTGTGATCATCCCCCCTTAATCCAACGGTCAGATCATCTCCGATTGAAACCAAACTTTCCAGATCTCCATCAATGGTCAGGATCTTCTTCTCCTTAGCTTGGATCAATCAGATCTGCAACGGATGGCTCGGATTGCCCTTCCTTTTGAATGGACGGCTTAGACTCCTCTTGAGCTTGATCCAACGGCTAGATGACTTCTGATTTGGACCAAAACTTCATATCATGATCTGTGGTCTTGATTTAATCTACCTTGAGCTCGGATTGATCAGAAGATGAAAGATGGCTCAGATCTCCCCATGTCTTGATTGGACGACCCACGTTCCTCCATTGCTTGATCATCTTGATTAGAGCCAAGTCTGACTCAAATTCGATCCAATCTGATCTAGGTTCGTGATCATTTAAAGCCTATAAAATTATATTCAAATTTTAATGCGAAAACATCTCAAATATAAAAAGATTTACATCCAAAACTAAAATAGAAATAACTCATGGAACCTAGTATAAATGCAAGATTAAGCATACAGAAAGGGATCAAAACATGGAATTAAGAGCTTAAATTGATTATCAAGATGGTAATTATCACATATCTACTGACATCATCAGTGAAAGTGATGAAGTACTGATAGCCTCCTCTAGTTGCGACATTAAAGGGGACACATACATCAGTATGTATGTGTCCTAACAAGTCTGTCACTCTTTCGTCGTGTCCACTAAATGGAGTCCTGGTCATCTTGCCTAGAAGACAAGATTCATATGTCTCATATGATTCAAAATCAAATGAGTCCAGTAATCCATCCTTATGGAGCTGGGATATGCGACTCTCATTTATATGTCCCAAGCGACAATGCCAGAGATATGTTTGGTTCAAATCATTTGGTTTGAACCGTTTGGTATTTATGTTATAGATTGGGTTCTCTAGGTCTAGAACATAGAGTCCATTCATTAGTGGTGCACTACAATAGAATATGTCATTTAACATTATAGAATAATATTTGTCCTTTATGATAAATGAAAAGCCTTTTGTCCAAACAAGATACTGAAATTATGTTCTTAGTTAATGCAGGTACATAAAAGCACTCCGCTAGTTCTAAGATAAGCCGAGTGGGCAAAGATAAGGAATATGTTCCTACAGCTATAGCAGCAACTCTTGCTCCATTGCCTACTCGTAGGTCCACTTCGCCCTTTGTCAATGATCTAGCACTTCGAAGGCCCTGCACATTAGTACAAATATGAGATGTGCAACCGGTATCTAATACCCAAGAAGAAGAAATAGGTAGATTGACTTCTATAACAAAAATACCTCAGGCAGAAGTCTCACTTCTTTTCTTCTTTACATCCTCCGAGTAGAGTTTGCAGTTCCTCTTCCAATGTCCGATCTCACCACAGTGGAAGCAGGTCCCTTCCTTAGGCACCCCGCCTTTGGCCTTGGGTGTAGTAGAGTTTGTTGAGGCAATCTGTGGTCCGGAGTGACCAAGTGTTTTGATGTTTGGGCAAAGGGTTTAAGTTATGTTTACCCTTGTTATCTCATATGTGTATGTTGAGTGTGCAGGTTGTACAGGTGACACATATGGACTTGACTGGACAGCCTCAGTACGGTGAAGGATGGCATGGAGGCAAGCTGGAAGCTTGCGTGCGCATCTGAGGGACCTTGGAGAGCAGGGACGATGAGCTGATGGGCGCGGACTTCGAGACATTCGTGAATGATGACATGGAGGCAAGCTGGAGGCTTTCGTGCATCCGAGGGATGGGAGCCGAAGATGAAGAGGGCGCGAAGGCAATAGTCGAGGTTGCGGACGAGGAGTCAGTCGAGTCGTGAGGGTACGAGTGCAGTGTGATTGTACTCAGTAAAGTCCTAGGGTTGAGTGCTGAGAGAAGTGTACTCGGGAAGGGAAACCCTAGGTGTGTGAGTGGGGCAGTCGACTGCCATTGGGACAGTCGACTGATAAAACTCACACAATGCTTTCAAGCCTGGACCAATCGATTGGTAAATTGGCAGTGGACTCGTAACCTCAAAAACTAGTCGTTGGCTAACAATTAAGGCTAGACCAGTCGACTGGTAAATGGGCAGTCGACTGGTGGCGAGGGTTTCAGACTTAGTTCTATTTAAGGGAACTTCGTTTTGGCTGAAAGTTTTGATGAATCTTGTCTTGGTTAAAGGCAAGATAGTAGTCTTTGTGCTCGGATTTGTCGAAGAGTTTGTGGTGAGGTTTCTCCACCCACAAGGAGCGACGAGAGCTAGCCGGAGGTTATCCGGGGAGTGATCCACCGACGGATTCTTGGATTAGTCACCCGGCCGGGGTGGATACCAAGTAAAAGTGGTTTGTTAGCGTTGTTTGTTTTCTTTATTATTGTTTCCGCTGTGCAACTAACAACGTAGGTACGAGAACGAACCGGAAAACGCTATTCACCCCCCCCCCTCTAGCGGACGTATTCGATCCTACAATTGGTATCAGAGCGAAGGACCGCTCTCGATTGGATTAACCGCCAAGGGAGCACACGCTAGAGGAAGAGAAATAATGGAAGACAAATTTGGGGAAGACATCTACACTCCACCACCCTATGATCATGAAGACTTCGACTTTTGGAGGGCACGGATCGAGATGTTGTTTGGAATGGAGTGGGAGTGTAGAATTGTGCTTGAAGAGCCCTATGAGATTCCAACGGATAAGCACGGGAAGAAGCTTAGGCCTAGATATTGGAAACAAGAACAACAAGCACAATCAAAAGCCAATGAAAAGGTAATTGCAATTTTAATCAATATTTTGCCTAATAATGTGTTAAGTTGTGTAGGGGAGTATCACAATGCATATGAATTGTAGAGCAAATTGAAAGAAATTCATAAGAGTCCTACACAAGCTCAAGTAGTAGAGAAGCCCGAAGAAGCAAGGTCAATAGTCCAAGAAGACCAAGAGGAGGAAGAAGAATCATCAACCTCTTCAAGAGAAGAAGAGGAAGAGGTCTCCACCTTAAGGATTGAGGGGGAGGAGAGACCCACTTCTATGCCGGAACAAGAGGAAGCATCTACGTCATCTAAGGTTGAAGAAGAAGTCAACCTAGTCTCCACCTCTACCAAAGCTAAATCAAAAGAGCATATCATATGCTTTGGGTGCAACGAAAAGGGGCACTATAGGGACAAGTGCCCGAAATGTAAAAAGGAGGTACACTCTAAACCTATTTCAATTCAACTAAATTCTAACATGAAGTGTAGGATTGGAGAAACCCAAGAGAAGAAGAAGAAAATCCTATGCTTCACATGTGGAGAGCTAGGGCACTATCACACCAAGTGTCCAAGGAAGAAAGAGCTCAAGAAAATGGGACACTTGAGGAGATGGGAGAAAGAAGAAAGAAGGAAGCAAAGATTACATCAAGGAGGAACTTCAAGGGTAAGGGAGGTAATTTCTAACCCTAAATTAAAATGTAATTCAAAGTTGAATTCCTCTATGCATGATAGAAATAGAGTTAATTATCCATCCATGCATGCTAGAGTTAACGAAAAATGCTTAATGGTACATAATTTTGGATTTAAATATAATGATAGGCCCAGGGTTAACAAGGTAGATCAAAACCCTAGAAAGGTCATGCATCATGAAAAATCAAAGACCTCTAGACCTAAGGATCAAGGCAAAAATCCCAAGAAGGGGAGGAATGTACCTAGAAAGGAGGGTAGGTCTAGGAATGTCCAAAGTGGACATATGGACTCAAAGGTTCAAAACTTAGAAAGGAAAAATCAAGCCTTGAGGGCAAAACTTGATACATTAGAAAAGACCCTAGAAAGATTCACGATTGGATCAAAGGGTCTAGATATGGTGTTGGGTGACCTAAACCGCACCAATGATAGATCGAGTCTAGGATACCGATCTAAGGTTTCCCATGCTAAGGGAAAGAGATATACTAGGATAGCATATGATTATGGCAAGAAGGGGGAGTCCAAAAATGGCAAGGGGATGCCATTTAAAGGAAAAAAGAAGGACTTAACCAAAGACGAAGTGTCTAAGGTTAAGAGTGTCAAGTTTGTAGGCCAAGAGTCACCGGTGAACACCGATATGGCCTAGTGATGGTCGAGTCATCTAGGGAAGTGGCTAGGGCTAAGAGATCAAGGGGGAGCTCTAGGAGCCTTTGGGATATATGGTGAATGGATCTTCGGGGGGTGCTTCTAGAGGTCTAGATGGACCATGGAGTGTGCCAAAAGAATTGGAGACGGACTTGAGTCTCAATTCTTGGGTTTTGGCACGGTGTTCTTGAGTTTCATGCATGGAAATATGACTTTAGGGTCATATTGCATGAAAATTGATTTTTCATGTGTAATTGTCATGTAAATCAATGCTAGGGATGCTTTATGGGTTGGTATTGGCAGTAACATCAAGAGTAAACCAAAACTAGGACTTTAGGTCAAGATTTGATTGAAGTTTTTAAGCTAGTTTTGGGTTTTGTGTCAAACTTGGGAATGGTGTTAGATACATTTTGGAATGTATTTTTCCCAAGTAGGTCTAGGTACCACAATCCTCTCCACAAAATTTGAGAATTTTTAAAGATTTGTGGAATTTCTGGCGTATTTCTGAATTTCATCAAAAAGGCTGAAATTCTGATTTTCAGAGTATCAGACGACTACCCTGGGGGGCAGTCGACTGGTCAAGCCTGAAATTTGTTTCAGCAGCTGGGTATGTGTCCAAATAATAAAAAACAAGTGTATGGGGGGCTAGTACACATTATTTATAATCATTGGGGATTGAAAGAACCAATAATTGGGATATTGTTGGGTTCTTTTTTATGTTAGGCAAAGGGGGAGAAGTATTGAGTTTAAGTTGGGAAACCAAACACTCCTTTGCTAGAAACCCTAGGTTTAGGGGGAGCTAAGATTAAGGGGGAGCATGGTTGCTCCATTCTTGGCGTAAGGTGAACCTGGGAGAGGTTCTTAAAAAAACCTTTGTAAGTCCAATGTAGGGGAGCTTGGGAGAAGCTTTAAAAAGCCCGTCTTGGTGAAAAATCCTAACTTGGAAGTTAGGTGTATGAAAAAGTCCTAACTTGGAGGGTTAGGTGTAGGATGCCTTGGGATAGGATCCAGTTTTGCATTGCATATGCATTTATTTAGCATGGTTTGTGCTATTGACTACTATCTTGTTTCCCTAACTTAAACGTATTGCCAAACATCAAAAAGGAGGAGATTGTTGAGGCAATCTGTGGTCCGGAGTGACCAAGTGTTTTGATGTTTGGGCAAAGGGTTTAAGTTAGGTTTACCCTTGTTATCTCATATGTGTATGTTGAGTGTGCAGGTTGTACAGGTGACACATATGGACTTGACTGGATGGCCTCAGTACGGTGAAGGATGGCATGGAGGCAAGCTGGAAGCTTGCGTGCGCATCTGAGAGACCTTGGAGAGCAGGGACTATGAGCTGATAGGCGCGAACTTCGAGGCATGCCTGAATGATGACATGGAGGCAAGCTGGAGGCTTGCGTGCATCCGAGGGACGGGAACCGAAGATGAAGAGGGCACGAAGGCAATAGTCGAGGCTGCGGACGAGGAGTCAATCGAGTCGTGAGGGTACGAGTGCAGTGTGATTGTACCCGGGAAAGTCCTAGGGTCGAGTGCTGAGAGAAGTGTACTCGGGAAGGGAAACCCTAGGTGTGTGAGTGGGGCAGTCGACTGCCATTGGGGCAGTCGACTGATAAAACTCACAGAATGCTTTCAGGCCTGGACCAGTCGACTGGTAAATTGGCAGTGGACTGGTAACCCCGAAAACTAGCCGTTGGGTTAGCTGTTGGCTAACAATTAAGGCTAGACCAGTCGACTGGTAAATGGGCAGTCGACTGGTGGCGAGGGTTTCAGACTTAGTTCTATTTAAGGGAACTTCGTCTTGGCTGAAAGTTTTGACGAATCTTGTCTTGGTTAAAGGCAAGATAGTAGTCTTTGTGCTCGGATTTGTCGAAGAGTTTGTGGCGAGGTTTCTCCACCCACAAGGAGCGACGAGAGCTAGCCGACGGTTATCCGGGGAGTGATCCACCGACGGATTCTTGGATTAGTCACCCGGCCGGGGTAGATACCAAGTAAAAGCGGTTTGTTAGCGTTGTTTGTTTTCTTTATTATTGTTTCCGCTGTGCAACTAACAACGTAGGTACGAGAATGAACTGGAAAACGCTATTCACCCTCCCCCTCTAGCAGGCGTATTCGATCCTACAGAGTTGGCCTTGCCTTTGGCTTGGGTCTTACCCTTGCCTTTAGGCTTCCATTTGCCTTTGGCCTTCTTTACCATTAGTACATTACTGGTCTTGGCTTTCTTGAGATTGGGTTCAACAGTTCTCAACATGTTGAGCATCTCAGGCAAAGGCTTGTCAATTTCATTCATGTTATAGTTTATGACAAATGGATTGTACCCTTCCGTAACTGATTGCAGGATAAGGTCCGTGGTCAATTCTTGTCCCAGTGGAAATCTTAGTCTTTCAAGGTTCTCGAATACCCAATCATCATGATTACGTGAGTTCCTATAGGAGTTCCTTCATGCATCTTGCATGCAAATAGGGCTTTAGACAGCTCAAACCGCTCGTGCCTAGCTTGCCCTTGATATAGTTGTTTTAGGTGCTCAACCATATCATGTGCATCTATGTTCTCGTGTTGCTTCTGAAGCTCAGAGTTCGTGGTGGCAAGCATGAGGCATGATACATCGAGTGCATCATCCTGATGCTTCTTGTAAGTGTTGGACCGGTGCCGTCGATAGAGAGGGGGTGAATATCGACCGAAAACTTCTCGTGGAAACCTTGTAGAAAAGCTCGTCGGTTCGTTCTTAAACAGAGCGTTAATAGCAGCGAAAAAATAATAGAAAGAATAAAAGCAATAACAACACAGCGCACGCGGGATTTACTTGGTTCCCAACCCCCCAGCCCCCAGGGTCAGTACATCCAAGGCTTAAGCATGGGAACGGCAGTCCACTATTGGTCTCCTTTCCGGAGGTTAAAAACCCGTCTTACAGAGCAGAAGTACAAACAAAAATATAGAAAATTAAGTACAGAATTATAAACGCAAAACGAACAAAACAAGGTTTGATGCTCGGCCGATCTGGATCTCCGAAGTGCCGCGCACTTCCTCCTGGAGCCTCCCGGTCGTAGAGCTTTGTCTTTAGCGCATTATCGTCGGTCAGAATGATCATAATCACTCTTGCAAGTTGTTTTTGAAGCAGAGGGGTCGAAGCCCCTTTTATAGGCTTCATACGGGCGCCTGTGATGATGGGGTGCCCCTATAGACTTGGTCAAACTTTATCCCCGCGCTGAACTCGTCACAGCTGATAAAATCTCTGACCAGGGCGCCTCGAATCTCCCAGGCGCCTGAGTGTAGTCTTATCTGTGTTTCGAACTCAAAACAGCAAATACAGCTTTCAACTTGGGCGCCCGTATCATCTCGGGCGCCTGAATGGAAGCTTATTTTGCCTTCTCCACGAAACTTGTGTTTTTGCTCTTTGGCTTGGGCACCCCTATGGATGGGGGCGCCTAAATGCTATTGGGCACCCCCATCAATAGGGTTGCCTGGCCTCTTTAGGTTCCAGCCCATTGTGTGTTTTTTGCCTACTTTGTCTTCCATTCTAGGTACCTGCAAGATATAAAAATACAAAGCAAATATACACACAATATTAGCCTTAAGGGCTTGGTTCTGACTTCAGATTTCCACGAAACCCTAGGTCGAACCGACGCAAGTTCCCACCCCCGAGAACGCTCCATTCACCTACTCCATTCAGGAGACGGTTGCCACCCAGTCCTTCGGGTGGACTTTTGCTTAGCTTCCGATACTCTCGGATCTCGAGACGTCCGAACCCTGACCCGTCTCTACTTCTATCCTTAGTCATCGCTCAGCTAAGTTGCTCAGTCCCTCAGACCAAGACTTCGTGCCCAAACCCTAAGTCCAGGACTTCGGTGCCTAACCTCACTCATCAGGACTTTTGCCCAGCTTCACTCACCAGGTCTTCGGTGCCCAACCCTCAGCCAGAACTTCTTGCCCAATCCTCGACCAGGACTTCGGTGCCCAGCCCTTTGCCAGGACTTAGTGCCCAGCTTCACTCACCAGGTCTTAGTGCCTAGATTAACTAGGACTTTTCTTCCACTTTGGTTACTCCTCTATTAACTCCCCTTCTCTTGTTTAATGTATCACTGACTTAAGTATATTATCAAACATTAAAATACTTAGAGGAGGGCATCACTGATGCAACTTGCACCAATAGTAAGAATCCTTTTCGGCGTGGGTGGCAGTAGCGACGGGTGCTTCTAGAAGTGATTGCTATAGGACGTACAATTTTCGTTCTTGTTTGAGGACGATCCTCAAGTTTCTGCACCAGTCCAGGAAATTAGCTCCGTTGAACTTGTCCTTCTCAAGGACGGATTGTAGAGAGAGAGTATTTAACGTGTTAGATGATATGGTGATCTACAACAGTAATGTTGGTGCAGAAAGCACCCAAGTCGAACCTGTGTTTTGATAATGGCAAAAGGTTCAAAAGATAAGATGTTATGTTTATCTAACATGCTACTTGACAGTGCAGATTGAAGTCCTAGCGAAGGACTGCTAGGCACCTAGCGAAGGGCTGCTAGGCATCTGAACCCTAAGACCTGGCGAAGGACTGCTGGGCACCTAGCGAAGGACTGCTAGGAGTCGAAGACCTAGCGAAGGACTGCTAGGCACCAAGCGAGGGACTGCTTGGAACCGAAGACCTGGTGAAGGACTGTTGGGCACCAGGCGAAGGACTGCCTGGTACTGAAGACCTGGCGAATGACTGCTAGGCACCTGGCGAAGGACTACTGGGCAAATGTCCAACCGGAGGAGCCGGTTGGCAACAGGTAAATTCTCCTGAGAGGAGTAGGTGAGGACGCGTTCCCCGTCGAGGGAACAGTAGGCGTCGGTTCGACCTAGGGCTCCATTTGGGAGACCCAAAGTCAGAACCAAAACACCTACGGCTGTAAGACTCACTAACATACTTGCTTTATCATGTTTGGTACTAACCCTGGATGCAGGACCGAAGGAACGAGTGTCAGCAGCTCAGAACACCTCAAAGGAGAGAGGCAGCAGCTGGTGTAACGCCCGACCTTATATCTACCCTAAAGGCGGGGTTACGGGTCCATACACTCATATCATACAATCAGGTTAAGCATGTATATCCAAACAAAACAGTTACATACAAGAAATATAGTAGGCATGCCTATTGAAGACTAATTTACCAAGCATGGTTTTTCATTTCTTTTATATCTACATGCATTTACAACCTAATAGGAAGATCATGTAACACACTATAGCATGGAATAAACATGGTTTGAACAAGATAAAACATAGGAATATAGCAAGAGTTATCTTGTCTTAGATACATGCAAAGGAAGCATTCATAAGAAACAGAAAATAGTAATTACCTAGTATTTTCCTTAGCATGCATTCTACAACATTTAAACATTAATGATAGTATTATCTAGCATAACATAGGTTCCATATCACTAACTCAATCACAGTAGAGTAGTCATGATCATCACCCATTCAGAGTATAGCGATACAATTTCAATAGTAATTATTGGAAGCAGTTTAGATTCTAGACAAAATAAGGTAGATAGAATCTTTCGTTCTTTCCCGAGCCATCACCACACACATCCTCCAGCCTTCCCTCTGCCTCTTCCTTTAGTTCGAGTATTTCTTACCGCTATCTGCAGCATAAGAAAAATAACAGGAACTAGTAAGCAAAACATGCTTAGTAAAAATCCGGGCCTACTCGCAAAACCATATCGATACATCATATCATGTACTCAGTAATCAAGATAGAACAAGATTATCAGCATCATAAGCATCTCATCAAGCATCATAAACATCACATCAAATATCTCTAAGTACTTTACAGAACAAGATTATCTCACAATGAGAAAATGATATGTTTTTCAAAAGCAGTTCCATAATGGTAAGTACTTAAAAATACAATATCTCCAGGGCCCAGTTGTAGTACCACATCATGCGCGTTCCCTAATAAATTGGGGTAGCGAGCCACCAATCTAATTAGAGCAGGACCCTTCCGTCCTACCAATGCCATGACCTTCAGTTAACATGCACATTGGATTTATTTAACGACCCCCTTCCGAGTCGGGTACACAACTTTAAAAGTAAAGTAATTTATCATTCAATTACTCATATATGTATATGCCTAAAGGTACTCTTAATCACTTCTCAAAGGGACACACCACACATTCGGGTGCTCTTGATCCCCTAGGGACACACCACACATTCGGGTGCTCTTGATCCCAGTTTCAATAGAGTATCCCTTCTTTTTTTGTTAAGCATATTATCAACCACATCTCAACCACATCATGCTCATGTCATAAGAGTGCCCCATGGGCTATAAGGCATGCTTTTATACCTAACAAGATAGGTCACATAATTTATACACACAACATATAAGTGTAGCATGCTTCATGGTTTCATTAAGGACCACCCAACCCTAGCACTAGGGTTGGCCGAAAGTCACAGGTAAAGGAGTTTGGTTTTCCAATCAAATAATTCATTCAAGCATTCTTACAAACACCTCACCTATACTTATTAAGCATGGATATATCAAAAGAAAAATCATACAACTTTTACCCTAATTCCCTTAGGGTTGGCCGAATGGTATAAAATGGCTAGGGCTAGGTTTTTTTTTTTGACATCCAACCTTCATACAAACATTCACACAAACATGTTATCTCCACTACTATTCATAAGAACATAATAGGTTAGCAAGCAACTCAAAAACCCTAGCCCTCCTCCTCTTGGCCGAAAGTTATATAGGGTGCCAAACCCTAATTTTGTCTTCTCAAAATTTGGAAAACAACACACATGTATACCACATTTGTTTAGCATTCATGACATGTATCAAGAAGTAATTCACTTCACAATCCCAAGGAATCCAATCTTGGCCGAAACCTTGTAGGGCACAAAAACCCTAACTTTTGTTATCACATCATGATGGAAAAATAACATAAATTCATACCCTAAGTTCCTAGGGATATCCTCATGCATCAAGAAGCAACCAAAGCCTATTAAAAGGAGGTGGCCGAAAGTTTCATAAAGGAAGGTCCTTGTGATTTTTCAAAAGAATGAAACAAGCACACATTCAATAACAATTATGCCGCAGGCGAGAGGATACTTACATCCTAGCGCTGGATTTTAACCTTCTTACAATCGTAGGGTACCCTACACTTGAAGGGTATGTGAAAGCCTTTTTCTTCCAATTTTCCTCTAAGACTCCTTGGTCTTGGTAGAAGGCAAAGACACTTGGGCTTCCCTCCTTGCAATTGCCCTAGGGTTAGAACCTTTGGATGCTATTTTCGAAAATGGAAGAAGTGAAGGAGATGATGGAGGTTTCGGTTGGGAGAAGTGAGGAAGAAGAAGAGAAGAAAAGGAAGTTATTCCAACTTCCCATATTTATACTTTTCTCATGAAAAGACATGTCTCTTCACCCTTACACACTTAACAAGCATGTTCCTTTCTCCTTCTACATGAAATATTGCTTGGTTCATTGGTTATGACATGGTGAGTGCAACTAGGAGGTTCAAGGTTCAATCCTTGCTTCCTCCCTTTTATCACATTTTGCACTAATCCATATCAAAGCCCATTAAGCCAAGCTCATCATGAAATTTCATAATATGAATAATATTTTATAAATTCAGAATATTTCATACTATTCCAAAAATATTATTCCATATTCCATATTCATGAATATGATATTTCATGCATTCATGACATTTCATTAATAAAATAGTTTCATGACATTTCATAGAATGTGATTGCATGAACTTTACATCATTTCCTTATCATCATTTTTCATGCATTGTCATGATATTATATTGAAAATTTAGGGTGTTACAATCCTCCCCCTCTTATAGAAAGTTCGTCCCGAACTTAAAACAGTTCCGGGTACTTTGATCGGATCGTATCTTCCTGTTCCCAGGTGGCTTCTTCGAACTGCTTGTTCCGCCACAGAACTTTCACTAAGGGTATTTCCTTGTTCCTTAGCCTTTTAACTTCCCGATCGAGGATCTGGATCGGGCGGCGTTCAGAACTAAGGCTCTCCTGTTCTTGCACTGGTGGGGGTTCTATAATTTGAATCGCATCAGGGATACACTTCTTGAGCATCGACACATGGAAGACGTTGTGGATAGCCGCCATTTCTGGCGGTAACTCCAGTTCGTAGGCCACCTTGCCTACTCGTCTCAAAATCTGGTAGGGTCCCACGTATCGCGGACTCAATTTCCCCTTCTTTCCGAATCTCATCACCCCTTTCATAGGGCTACCTTCAGGAATACCGAATCCCCAACCTCGAACTCAAGTGGTCGACGTCATTTATCAGCGTAGCTCTTTTGCCGACTCTGAGCAGTCTCTATCCTCTGACAGATATTCCTTATAGCCTGAGTGGTCTCATCAATAATATCGGTCTGGAGTCCCATCTCCCTCTTTTCACCACTCTCATGCCAGCATAAAGGAGATCTGCATTTTCGGCCGTATAGTGCCTCGTACGGTGCCATCCCGATAGTAGCCTGATAACTGTTGTTATAAGCAAACTCTGCCAGGCTCAGGTATCGACACCAGCTTCCCTTGAAGTCCAAGGTGCAAGCTCGTAACATATCCTCTAGTATCTGGTTTACTCGTTCAGTTTGCCCGTCAGTCTGGGGGTGAAAGGCTGTACTGAACTTCAGCTTCGTGCCAAGGGCCTTCTGCACATGTCCCCAAAAATCAGAAGTGAATCGACCATCTCGGTCAGAGACGATGGTCTTGGGAATCCCGTGCAGTCGGACAATCTCCTTGACATACAGTTGAGCCAACTGCTCAACTGAATAAGTCATCCGGATAGCCAGAAAATGTGCGGACTTGGTCAGTCGGTCCACAATAACCCATATACTATCATATCCATTAGTAGTCCGAGGTAGCCCTGATATGAAATCCATAGATATGTCCTCCCATTTCCACTCGGGAATAGGTAGAGGCTGCAGAACTCCCCCAGGTCTCTGGTGTTCTGCTTTGACCCTCTGGCAGGTCAAACACATGCTAATATAATGGGCTACATCTTTCTTCATGCCGAACCACCAAAATTTGCTCTTCAGATCCTGATACATCTTGGTAGACCCAGGATGCATCGCATAAGGCGTGCCATGAGCTTCCTCGAGTATCCTCGTCCGTAAGTCGGAGTCGTCGGGAACGCATAATCGATCCCGGAAATATAAGACTCCGCTATCGGAAATCCGGAATCCCTCGTCCTTGCCTTCAAGAATCTCCTGCCTGATTCTCCGAAGACTCGGATCAAGATTCTGCTTTTCCAGAATACCATCAAATAATGTCGACGCAATCTGTAGGGTAGAAAGCTGTCCCGATATAATCTCGATTCCGAAATCCATAATTTCTTCCCCTAAGGGTCGTGACAAAGCTGATAAAGACAACAATGCAGCACATGATTTTCTACTGAGAGCATCCGCTACCTTGTTGGCTTTTCCCGGATGGTACAAGATCTCACAGTCGTAGTCCTTGACCAACTCGAGCCATCGGCATTGTCGCATATTCAGGTCCTTCTGGGTGAAGAATTACCGCAGACTTTGGTGGTCAGTAAAGACTTTGCACTGAGTGCCATATAAATAATGCCTCCATATTTTCAGCGCAAAGACCACCGCTGCTAGTTCCAAATCATGGGTAGGGTAGTTCCTTTCATGTTCCTTCAGTTGCCTAGAGGCATAGGCAATTACCTTCCCATTTTGCATAAGTACAGCTCCGAGTCCCAGTTTGGACGCGTCGCTATACATATCGAAACCCGTATCACTTTCGGGAAGAGTCAATATAGGAGCGCTAGTCAGCCTCCTTTTCAATTCAGAGAAGCTCTTCTCACATTCGTCGGTTGATAAGTACCATTTTTGTGATTATTTTAGATGTTAAAATCCATGTTTGACCTATGTTTTTATTGCTTATTTGTGATTTTACCCTAGGTTTTAGGATTTCCTCTTATTTTGGACTTAATTGCAAAATTACATAATTTTTGGATTATTTGGCCACTAATTTTCTGATATATTTTTGTAGGCATGAAAGGATCCTAGACCTAGGGCATACTGGATCAAACCTGAGTCGGATGTGAACCGGATCGAATTATCAAGCCTACGATTAATCCGGGCCGTCCGATTTAAGAGCGGCTAGATCTGAGCCATCCGGGACGATCTGAAGCAATCCGAGCTAGGGTTAGGGTTGATCAAGCTCTATGATCAAGATCTGAAGGTTTTATCCCAATCAGAGCTCAATCAACTGTTGGATCAAGCTTGGAGGGCTCTAGAGCGTCCATTCACAGATTGAGTTGATCTGGACCATCCGTTGCAAATCTGGAGGATCCGAGCTACCACAAGGCAGATCCTGGCCCCAGATCATCATCATCAAAATTTGGATCAAATCGGAGCAAGATCAGCCGTTGGATTTCATATGATCAATCTGAGCCGTGCATTACTTCCTATTTAATCAGAAACGCTGCCCATTTCTTCCTTGTCGTGTCTCCGCCGCACTGTTCATCCTCTTCAGCTATTCTTCAGTTTTTTTGCTTGTTTCTTCAATCCAAAGGGGCGCGACCACTCAATCTCGACCTTGGATCAATTTCTGAGTCATTGGGGATAGCTTCATTAGAGAATTCAGCTCAAATTCGCACCGGAAGAGGGTTGTTTGAGGGTTTCGGCAGCTCAGCAGTCCAGCCACTTGCGCCTGTTCCATAAGCCATTTCCGACCATCTGAGCCGGCTGTAGGGGTTCTCAGTTGAGCCCAGGTGGTCCGCGAATCACCATAGCAACCACCATCGACTGAGGCCAAGGAAATTGGATTGAAATTCCCAGCTTGCGCAATTTGAGCAGAGTGATCGATTGAAGCTGTTCTTCCTCTGATTTGCTGTGCTTAGGGGTTCGAGGCCGGCTCTTGCTTGACGACCAAGAAGATCTTGAGCTTAGGGAGAGTTGAGGAGTAGTTTAAATTGGTTAATTTGAGTTCTCTAGCTGTAATTTCAGTTCTGCCAATCTATTTCTGTTTCTGAATTTTTATGTATTAGCTGTTAGATGTAGTTTCTAATTGTTTTGCTTAAGTTAGGGTCATTTTCTGCAAGTAAATTAGCTAGGCAACTTGTGTAGTGATAGATTTCGTTTAATTTCAGTTTATATCTTGTTTTTAGCTTGCGTGCCATCTCCATTCTTGCGTATCAGACTTTTGTTCTGTTCAGCATGTTTTCTGTTCAGTTTGGAAATTTCAGTTTAATTCCAATTCAGTTTGTGCTTAGCTTAATCCTTGGAATTAAAGATAGCATTTAGTTTGTTAATGCATTGAATCTGCCTTTGTTTCCATTCGTTTGAATTTCTGCATTTTGATCCAGCTTGTTTGCATCAATTTCCATTTCTGCAACTTGAATCCTAAATCTGTCTAGTTCGTTTCATTCTGAACATGGTAGCCATCATTGCTGAGGATGTATCAGTGAAGTGCTGACTCTAGATTTCAGCCCTTGAATTCATTTGCTTGCATGTTTTGTGTTCAGATGTTCCGAAATTCTGCACATGACATTCCTGCAGCTAAGTTTCTGCAATTCTGCAGCTTATTTCTGCATTACAGTTTTGGAGTTTTGTCTTCCAATCAATTGCTGCATCTTTCCTTCATGTTTCTGCAATGTTTCTACCCGATTAACATTTCTAAATTGCCAGGTTACAGCTGTGACAATTAGATCATCTCTTGGCACAGAAGTGGCAAAGTTGGCACAAGAGTTTTCCCTTTTGTGTACCAAGCTGATTTGGCACTGGTTTCATCAGGAATTCATCTGTTTTTCTAGTGATGATTGTGTTTTGAAATCAATAAGTATAGCATCGATTTCTGAAGTTTGTTTGCATTGGTTGGCTCCCAAAAAGGAATTATAGCTTGTTTGAGTTGAATTGCTTGTGTGATTTCTGAATTTCAGCTTGTTTGAGTTGAATTGCTTGTGCTGAAAATTCAATTCTGCATCAATTCATCTCTGCATTCCAGTTTAAAACCCGTACCCAATTCATTCCTAAAATATTTGGTTGTAAATGCTAAGTTTGCATCAAGGAAGCTTGGAAATTGAATTCCATTGCATTTGAAATTAATTGCTTGCTTGATTTGCATCTAAGTGGAGTTTAAATTGCAAACTCAGTCCATTAATTGGAGTTATACCTGTACGTTTGATTTCTGTATTGGAGTTATATTCCTCATTCATTTGTTCAATTCCAATTGCTTCATGTTAGTTGTTTGTTGGATTTTGTTTTAAAACCAGAATTGTTGCCCAAAATTGGTTACTTAGACTTTTCCATTGATTGAGTGGTTGATTGCCATCACTTGTTTAGCTTATTAGCTAAGTCCTTTAATCTCATGCGATTTTATTCTTGATTGAAACCCAAAACCGAATACCTATTTGAAGCCCGAAAATTCACAAACGACCTTAATACAAGCGCGAATCAAACAACGTCAACTAGTCCCCGAGAAAAATACGACCTGTGGCCCCTATATTACATTTTCATATTTTTGATTGTAAAAGGGTTTCCAGCAGTTATTCATATTCATTGATATTTAAATTTGATGAGCCCATACATTTCGTGACAACTTTAATTAGTATATTTGGGTTCGTCAAATTTTTGGCGCCGTTGCCGGGGAAGCAACTAGTTGATTTGTTTGATTTTTGCTTGTATGCTTTTAGACATATCATTGGGTTCCATTTTATTGTGCTTATTCTTTCATATACGGTTGCTGCCATTTTTTCTTGTTTGTTTTGTGACAGGACTGCCAGTTCAGAATGTTTCCATCTACTTACCAGCAGCCGTGTCAACAATTCCAACAAAATCAGCAACCAAATCAAGATTTCCAACATTCCTGTGCAAATTTTAAACAACCAAATCAGTTTTTTCAGCCTAATTGTCAGCCAAGTCAGCCCTTCCAATTTCAGCAGCCAAGTCAACCAAATTTCCAACAATTTCAGGAAGGGCAGCCACAATTTCAGAGTTTCTATCAACAAATTCAGCAATTTCAGCTACCATGTCAACAATTTCAGCCACCACAATCATTTCAACCGCAACCACAACAATTTCAGCCGGATTTTCAGCCAATTCAGCCATTATTCCAGAATTTTCAGATTGGGCAGCCATCATTTCAGCAATTTCAGCCCAATTTCCAGCCACAAACTCAGCATGGGCAGCCACCATTTCAGAATTTCCAACAACAAAACCAGAATTTTCAGCCCACTCAATTTGAGTTTTCATCACCACAATTTCAACCTCAGATCCAAGACTTTCAGAGCTACAATTTTCAGCTATCTCCACCCAGTTGTGAGCCAAGTTTTCAGCAGTTAAATCAGTCATTTCATCCATTTGAGCAGCCCCAACAGTTTCCATTTCAGCATGCACAACCTCCTCCTGGACTTCAGCAGCCCTATTTTCCATTTCAAGACCAACAGGGGTTCCACACTAACCAAGGAGGTTTGAGAATCATGATTGGATGAGGCTCAACAACAGAGGATGATGGAGATGTTGCAACAAATGTTTCAACAACAACAATGGTTTCAAAACATACAAGATCGATTGAATCAAATAAAGCCCAAAGAGCAGAACAATTAGCTTCTCAAGTTGTTTATAATTCTGAGAGCCCCGGAGTTGATTTTATATCAGTTCAAGGTGACCCTATTGCATGGCCAAGACCTTCTTCAAGTAATCTTGCAAATGTGATAGAAGAAGAAGAAGATGTAATCATCAAATATAGGGCACCTACAGCATGCATTCCTCCGGAGATTCCTACTCAAAATCAATTTCAAAATTTTTCAGCTCCAGAAGAAGAAATTGAAGCTCCACAGGACCATTCTAGACTTTTATTTTCTGATGATAGTATTATTGATGGTCCTAATTTTTCTGATACTGTTGTTGCAAATATTACAGGAGAAATATGCATAGAGGATGATTCCATAGGTGTAGGGGACTGCACTAAGCCCCAGGGACCACCACAAGATTTAGATGAGGAACCAGAAAGTGTAGGGACTTGCATGGTGGAAGCAAGCACCCAAGGATCACCAGTTGATTGTCCACCAGAGTCTGAGGCTGAAGAGGAGCATGAACATGACCAGGAGGAGACCACAGATACACCTCCAGGTATTATCCAGCACACTCAGGTAAGTATTTCTCCTCTTTCTTCAGAAAAATGCAGTGAGGTACCTAGGGATGACTTTATTGATTCTGATGAATTTATTGATATACCTTGTGTAGAAATTGTTTGTGAAAATCCAACAGAGGTACCAAACATTGATTTTATTGATCATCATGAATTACTTGATACATCTCTTGCTATGGATAGTGAAATAATTTTAGAGGCACCCATAATTGATGTAGTTTGCTATGATGAATCACTTGATACATCTTTTGTAGATCTGGATAGTGAAAATTTTTTAGAAGTGCCTGAAATGGATGTTATTTATTTTGATGAATCTCTTGCTATTTCATATGCTAAGGATGAATGTGAAAAACTTTTGGAAATACCTGATATTGATTTGATTGGCTGTGACACATTGCATGATACACCCTGGATGGAAAATAATTGTGAACTTTCTATTGATGAGCCTGAAATTGATTCATTTATTTGTGATGAGTTCCTGGATGCAACTTTTGTAGAAAATAATTTTGAAAATCTTATTGAGGCACCACAAATTGATTTAATTGGACATGATGCAGATTTGGATTTATTTCATGCAGAAACTGAACTTATATCATTTCTTTCTGACCCTGAACGCTTGAGAGAGGTATTACATGTTTTTGCAGGGTCCAGAAGACTTCAGGAGTGGGTGCTCCAACTGAACAGACTCCAGCCTCCTGGAAGGACTTCTGAAGGGCATCAAGAAGGAGGAGATGATCTGACTTTAATTAAAAGCACTCCATCCCTTGAATGGCTCTTGAACCTGAATCGCCTTAGGCCACCAGAGAAATTTTTTGCGAAATTCAAGTGTGGGGGAGTCCTATTTCTCCCAGCCACCCATTTTCCTCCACTACCACGGTGGAGGCTACTTTTGGATCGACTCCGTCCACCAGAATAAAGGGGAGTTTGATTTTTCTTGTATTTTCTTTTATTTCATTTTCATTTTCATGCTTCCTAGAATTAGAATTTTCCTTTAAACTGAGTCCTTGTAAATAAATGCATGTTATTTCTTTTGTCACTTTTTCTTGCATGAGTGGAAATAAAAGTATCCCTCTAGGTTATTCCATAGCATTTTAGAGTCTTTTGAAAATAAATTAAATTTGGTTGTTAAAACTTAGGATTTGAGATCATGGATGAAATCTTGGATGCTTGAGTACTACTTTGCTTTCGATGCTTGATTGATGACTTGAGATGAATTATTTTGACCTAGTGAGAATTAGCCTTACTTTTGTGATACACATATGTCATTGTGCTCTAGAACTTGCTTAGGTTCTTTCAAATCATATTTCGATGATTGGATCACATCTATAGAGACTAATCACTTTGTTTCTTTTCCATATCAAATTTTGGCAAAAATCATGTTCATTCCATTTTTCTTCACTTATTTCTTACTCTTACCCTCATTTTTCTATGGACTTGTTGTTTGATATGTTTCTAATGCTATTTTGCCCGAGACGGACAAAGATTCAAGTGTGGGGGAGTGACTAAGGCTTTGGATGCATTTCAACTCGGAAAAAAAAAAATGTGCCGAGTGAGTTTGGTGCCAAGAATGAACAAGAGAAATGGAAGCCATTGGAGACTTAGCTTCTTTACTATATTTTGAAGATCAAAGTGGCATGCAATGAAAAGAAAAATCTGAAATGAAAGAAAAAGAAAAAGAGATGGCACGCAAAAGTAAGAAATTCAAAGAAAGAAAGTGTTTCGGTATCACTTGATGTCAATGGACATAGACACAGTTTAGTATCCATCTAAATTCGAACTTTGGGTGTTGGAAATCAGTAATGCAGTGCCAAATTAAGTGGAGCAGTTTTGAAGAAGAATTCTTCAATGAAAAGCAAAATGGCACACAAGCAAAAGCAAGGTTGTGCCATTGAAGGAATAAAATTTTTGATAGCATGTTTTTGGTCGGAATGCTGTGGACCAGCAGCTGCTCTTTGCTGTAGAAATCAGAATTCGAAATGGGTGAACAAAAGCTGAACATAAAGAGAACAAATGCTATTCAGAAATTCAGATTAGCAGTGCAGTTTTGAGCAGTTTGTGCTAAGTTGAAGGCTGAAAGGTTGAGAATGGCAGCTGAATTGCAGCTGGACAAATCTGAGTTCAAGGCAGAATCTGCGCAGGAATCTTCATACAAGCAGTTTTTGCACAAAGTTTTATCAAGATGAAGCTGAATTGAAGTTTCCTTGGCTGTAAAATCAGAAACGTTATGAAAAATCTGGATTGCAGCTGTACTTTGCTAGGAAGATCAAGTAACATGTTGCTACAATCTGAATTGAAGCTGCAAAGTCTGAAAAATCCATGAAAAGCTGCTGAAAATTTCTGCATTCGAAAAATCAGTGAGGGAAGCTAGTAAAGCAGTTTTGTATCAACTTCCATTTGAATCCATGCCTTTTTAAATCAGCAATGCCTTCCTGCCTTCAAACCAAACTTGCAGAATGGTTTTAAATTGAACAAAACCCTTGGGAGCAGAATTGACACTGCTGTAAAAAAAATTTCAGAAACATACTTGAAGGCAGATTCAAAAACAAGAAGTGGAAATTCCTTGGAAGCTCACGGCAAGGGGCTGAATTGGAGTTGATTCTGATATGGAGTGGGGCACAACATGACTGAACTGAATGAGAACAAAAGAGAAGTTTGTAGCTGAACCTAAAGGAAGAGAAAAACAAGAGAAAACAGTTTGAGAAAAGAAAAGAAAAAGAGAGAAACATAGTTGGCACACCATTGACTTGGCACCATGAAATCAAGTGAAGTTTCTCACATCCAAATCAAATTCTTTGCATCACTACAAATCTGACCTTGCTAGTGGATGAGAGAAAGAAAAAGAAAAAGATTTGATGAGAAAAGAGTGAAAGAAGCAAGGTTGGCACAAAAATTGAAACTTGGCACATTGAGATCAAATGGAGTTATTTTTCATCCAAATCAAAGGAATTACTCAAGATTTACTTCATCACACTTTAGATTTCATTGGAGGACTGTCAAGAGGGGCAAAAGCACATTGGAAACATTTTTGAGCAACCAAGTCTCCCACTCCATCAATTTTTCCATTTCCTTAATTTTTATTCCATTTCTCACCATTTTTCATGTTTTCATTTGTTTTTATAGTTGTTGATCCTATTCATGATTAATGATGGAGATTAGATAATAAGCAAGCCTATGGTAGTTCAAGAAGCATATGTGTTTGAGTGAGCTCCACTTCCATCATCAAGTTAGAATTTAAGGAGAGAGCCACCAAAACTTCCCTTGAAAGGCTAGTGATTTAAATTCATCTCAATGACTCATGATTGATGAAAAGGCCAAGTTGTTGATTTAAGGACAAGATAGTAATCCATAGAGCTTAGATTTATGAGAATTGACAACCTTAGGTAATTTCTTTTCATTTGCTTCTAATTATGCTTTAGAAAACCTAAGGGATATATATTTAGTTGTTTCGCGAGACGCTCAAGGTTAAGTGTGGGGGAGTTGATAAGTACCATTTTTGTGATTATTTTAGATGTTAAAATCCATGTTTGACCTATGTTTTTATTGCTTATTTGTGATTTTACCCTAGGTTTTAGGATTTCCTCTTATTTTGGACTTAATTGCAAAATTACATAATTTTTGGATTATTTGGCCACTAATTTTCTGATATATTTTTGTAGGCATGAAAGGATCCTAGACCTAGGGCATACTGGGTCAAACCTGAGTCGGATGTGAACCGGATCGAATTATCAAGCCTACGATTAATCCGGGCCGTCCGATTTAAGAGCGGCTAGATCTGAGCCATCCGGGACGATCTGAAGCAATCCGAGCTAGGGTTAGGGTTGATCAAGCTCTATGATCAAGATCTGAAGGTTTTATCCCAATCAGAGCTCAATCAACCGTTGGATCAAGCTTGGAGGGCTCTAGAGCGTCCATTCACAGATTGAGTTGATCTGGACCATCCGTTGCAAATCTGGAGGATCCGAGCTACCACAAGGCAGATCCTGGCCCCAGATCATCATCATAAAAATTTGGATCAAATCGGAGCAAGATTAGCCGTTGGATTTCATATGATCAATCTGAGCCGTCCATTACTTCCTATTTAATCAGAAACGCTGCCCATTTCTTCCTTGTCGCGTCTCCGCCGCACTGTTCATCCTCTTCAGCTATTCTTCAGTTTTTTAGCTTGTTTCTTCAATCCAAAGGGGCGCGACCACTCAATCTCGACCTTGGATCAATTTCTGAGTCATTGGGGATAGCTTCATTAGAGAATTCAGCTCAAATTCACACCGGAAGAGGGTTGTTTGAGGGTTTCGGCAGCTCAGCAGTCCAGCCACTTGCGCCTGTTCCATAAGCCATTTCCGACCATCTGAGCCGGCTGTAGGGGTTCTCAGTTGAGCCCAGGTGGTCCGCGAATCACCATAGCAACCACCATCGACTGAGGCCAAGGAAATTGGATTGAAATTCCCAGCTTGCGCAATTTGAGCAGAGTGATCGATTGAAGCTGTTCTTCCTCTGATTTGCTGTGCTTAGGGGTTCGAGGCCGGCTCTTGCTTGACGACCAAGAAGATCTTGAGCTTAGGGAGAGTTGAGGAGTAGTTTAAATTGGTTAATTTGAGTTCTCTAGCTGTAATTTCAGTTCTGCCAATCTATTTCTGTTTCTGAATTTTTATGTATTAGCTGTTAGATGTAGTTTCTAATTGTTTTGCTTAAGTTAGGGTCATTTTCTACAAGTAAATTAGCTAGGCAACTTGTGTAGTGATAGATTTCGTTTAATTTCAGTTTATATCTTGTTTTTAGCTTGCGTGCCATCTCCATTCTTGCGTATCAGACTTTTGTTCTGTTCAGCATGTTTTCTGTTCAGTTTGGAAATTTCAGTTTAATTCCAATTCAGTTTGTGCTTAGCTTAATCCTTGGAATTGAAGATAGCATTTAGTTTGTTAATGCATTGAATCTGCCTTTGTTTCCATTCGTTTGAATTTCTGCATTTTGATCCAGCTTGTTTGCATCAATTTCCATTTCTGCAACTTGAATCCTAAATCTGTCTAGTTCGTTTCATTCTGAACATGGTAGCCATCATTGCTGAGGATGTATCAGTGAAGTGCTGACTCTAGATTTCAGCCCTTGAATTCATTTGCTTGCATGTTTTGTGTTCAGATGTTCCGAAATTCTGCACATGACATTCCTGCAGCTAAGTTTCTGCAATTCTGCAGCTTAGTTCTGCATTACAGTTTTGGAGTTTTGTCTTCCAATCAATTGCTGCATCTTTCCTTCATGTTTCTGCAATGTTTCTACCCGATTAACCTTTCTAAATTGCCAGGTTACAGCTGTGGCAATTAGATCATCTCTTGGCACAGAAGTGGCAAAGTTGGCACAAGAGTTTTCCCTTTTGTGTACCAAGCTGATTTGGCACTGGTTTCATCAGGAATTCATCTGTTTTTCTAGTGATGATTGTGTTTTGAAATCAATAAGTATAGCATCGATTTCTGAAGTTTGTTTGCATTGGTTGGCTCCCAAAAAGGAATTATAGCTTGTTTGAGTTGAATTGCTTGTGTGATTTCTGAATTTCAGCTTGTTTGAGTTGAATTGCTTGTGCTGAAAATTCAATTCTGCATCAATTCATCTCTGCATTCCAGTTTAAAACCCGTACCCAATTCATTCCTAAAATATTTGGTTGTAAATGCTAAGTTTGCATCAAGGAAGCTTGGAAATTGAATTCCATTGCATTTGAAATTAATTGCTTGCTTGATTTGCATCTAAGTGGAGTTTAAATTGCAAACTCAGTCCATTAATTGGAGTTATACCTGTACGTTTGATTTCTGTATTGGAGTTATATTCCTCATTCATTTGTTCAATTCCAATTGCTTCATGTTAGTTGTTTGTTGGATTTTGTTTTAAAACCAGAATTGTTGCCCAAAATTGGTTACTTAGACTTTTCCATTGATTGAGTGGTTGATTGCCATCACTTGTTTAGCTTATTAGCTAAGTCCTTTAATCTCATGCGATTTTATTCTTGATTGAAACCCAAAACCGAATACCTATTTGAAGCCCGAAAATTCACAAACGACATTAATACAAGCGCGAATCAAACAACGTCAACTAGTCCCCGAGAAAAATACGACCTGTGGCCCCTATATTACATTTTCATATTTTTGATTGTAAAAGGGTTTCCAGCAGTTATTCATATTCATTGATATTTAAATTTGATGAGCCCATACATTTCGTGACAACTTTAATTAGTATATTTGGGTTCGTCATCGATCCATACATATTTCTTATCCTTCTTTGTCAGAGATGTCATAGGAGCTGCAATCCGAGAGAAGTTCTCTACGAATTTTCTGTAATAGCCTGCTAGCCCCAGAAAACTTCTGACCTCGCTGGCATTATTGGGTCTGGACCAGTTACTTACGGCCTCAATTTTGATTGGGTCGACCATCACTCCATCCTTGGAGATAACATGTCCCAAGAATGATACTTGATCGAGCCAGAACTCGCATTTGGAAAACTTAGCATACAGTTGCTCCTTTTGAAGAATCTGTAATACTATACTCAGGTGCTCCGCATGCTCTTCGGAAGTCCTCGAATAAATAAGGATGTCGTCGATGAAGACGATCACAAATCTGTCGAGAAATGCCGAGAAAATCCGATTCATAAGGTCCATGAATACTGCCGGAGCATTAGTAACTCCGAACGGCATCACTACGAACTCATAATGTCCGTATCTTGTCCGGAAAGCAGTTTTGGGTATATCCTCATTTTTCACCCGGACTTGGTGATAACCAGACCGCAGATCGATCTTAGAGAAAACCGTAGCTCCCTTCAACTGATCGAACAGGTCATCTATCCTGGGTAGAGGGTACTTGTTCTTTATGGTCACATTGTTTAATGCCCGATAGTCGATACACATACGCATCGACCCGTCCTTCTGTGTCGCATAATCAATATCGGATAAATGAGATTTTAGTTATTATACCAACCGAAATTTATTTTATTCATTCTTATAAGTTCACATATAACTAGTCCACTCAGTGAGCGAGACGGGCTGCCGTGATGCCCAACATAAAGAATTACATAGCGACACCTACTATCTCCTCGCTCATCACCCTCTGGCCCGCCTCAGGATCCTCAACTGTCCCCATCGGGTCCTCATCTTCAATCTCGAGAATCTCCTCGTCCGCTTCGAGGTCTTCCTCGAACATCCCCAGCAGCTCTAGATCCTCCTCGAAGAGTTCGGGGTCTTCCCCGAAGGGCTTGGGGTCCTCCTCGAACGGCTCGGGGTCCTCATCAATGGGCTCGGGGTCCTCCTCGAAGGCCTCGGGATCCTCCTCGACGGGCTCAGGATCCTCCTCCAAGGGTTCGGGATCCTCCTCAACCGGCTCAGGGTCCTCCTCAGACGGCTCGGAGTCCTCCTCGGACGGCTCGGAGTCCTCCTCGGATGGCTCGGGGTCCTCCTCTGAGTCTCCCAGATCTGCTGGGAACTCATGGCGGAGGAGCTGCCTGCACAACTCCATATAGGGCATACAGCATCTGTGCTGTCCCCAGATCTGATGCGCCACCACTCTGGCCCGGTTGGGCAGGGAACGGAGTAAAGCTCCAATCCTATGATCGTCCGTGGCTGGAAACCCTTCCCGCTCCAGTTTCCAGAAGAGCCGATCCAAACATCCTATGGTGCCTTGAATTCCCCGAGTCGGCCAATACCTAACTGCCTCTATCTGCTCCAGCAGCTCGCGGCATCTCTCAGGGTAGTCCTCATGCAACATCTGGAATTGGAAAAAATGACATGGTTAGTACAAAACCATTCCTTTCTCAATTCGCAAATATATACAGAGGAAAACTCACACCGAATCGGTGTAGTTTACCCTAGTGATTACTATATGTAACCACTCTCTTATCCCAAATTCTAGATTATGAATAAATGCATATACGTTCACATAACTTACAATTTCTAGTCATTTCCTATCATACAGGTGCTAAATGACTACATAAGCCTTATAATTCTATCTTCACTTGTTATACAAGTATTAATCATCTTCATAGTTGTACTGTACATGAAATAAATAAAGTAAAGCGAGTTAGGATTTCTTACTTGGAAGCGGCAAGAGGAAGCTTGATGTGTGTGTGGTGGAGGGGAAATCTGCTCTGATACCAACTTGTAACGCCCGACCTTATATCTACCCTAAAGGCGGGGTTACGGGTCCATACACTCATATCATACAATCAGGTTAAGCATGTATATCCAAACAAAACAGTTACATACAAGAAATGTAGTAGGCATGCCTATTGAAGACTAATTTACCAAGCATGGTTTTTCATTTCTTTTATATCTACATGCATTTACAACCTAATAGGAAGATCATGTAACACACTATAGCATGGAATAAACATGGTTTGAACAAGATAAAACATAGGAATATAGCAAGAGTTATCTAGTCTTAGATACATGCAAAGGAAGCATTCATAAGAAACAGAAAATAGTAATTACCTAGTATTTTCCTTAGCATGCATTCTACAACATTTAAACATTAATGATAGTATTATCTAGCATAACATAGGTTCCATATCACTAACTCAATCACAGTAGAGTAGTCATGATCATCACCCATTCAGAGTATAGCGATACAATTTCAATAGTAATTATTGGAAGCAGTTTAGATTCTAGACAAAACAAGGTAGATAGAATCTTTCGTTCTTTCCCGAGCCATCACCACACACATCCTCCAGCCTTCCCTCTGCCTCTTCCTTTAGTTCGAGTATTTCTTACCGCTATCTGCAGCATAAGAAAAATAACAGGAACTAGTAAGCAAAACATGCTTAGTAAGAATCCGGGCCTACTCGCAAAACCATATCGATACATCATATCATGTACTCAGTAATCAAGATAGAACAAGATTATCAGCATCATAAGCATCTCATCAAGCATCATAAACATCACATCAAATATCTCTAAGTACTTTACAGAACAAGATTATCTCACAATGAGAAAATGATATGTTTTTCAAAAGCAGTTCCATAATGGTAAGTACTTAAAAATACAATATCTCCAGGGCCCAGTTGTAGTACCACATCATGCGCGTTCCCTAATAAATTGGGGTAGCGAGCCACCAATCTAATTAGAGCAGGACCCTTCCGTCCTACCAATGCCATGACCTTCAGTTAACATGCACATTGGATTTGTTTAACGACCCCCTTCCGAGTCGGGTACACAACTTTCAAAGTAAAGTTATTTATCATTCAATTACACATATATGTATATGCCTAAAGGTACTCTTAATCACTTCGCAAAGGGACACACCACACATTCGGGTGCTCTTGATCCCCTAGGGACACACCACACATTCGGGTGCTCTTGATCCCAGTTTCAATAGAGTATCCCTTCTTTTTTTGTTAAGCATATTATCAACCACATCTCAACCACATCATGCTCATGTCATAAGAGTGCCCCATGGGCTATAAGGCATGCTTTTATACCTAACAAGATAGGTCACATAATTTATACACACAACATATAAGTGTAGCATGCTTCATGGTTTCATTAAGGACCACCCAACCCTAGCACTAGGGTTGGCCGAAAGTCACAGGTAAAGGAGTTTGGTTTTCCAATCAAATAATTCATTCAAGCATTCTTACAAACACCTCACCTATACTTATTAAGCATGGATATATCAAAAGAAAAATCATACAACTTTTACCCTAATTCCCTTAGGGTTGGCCGAATGGTGTAAAATGGCTAGGGCTAGGTTTTTTTTTTGACATCCAACCTTCATACAAACATTCACACAAACATGTTATCTCCACTACTATTCATAAGAACATAATAGGTTAGCAAGCAACTCAAAACCCTAGCCCTCCTCCTCTTGGCCGAAGTTATATAGGGGTGCCAAACCCTAATTTTGTCTTCTCAAAATTTGGAAAACAACACACATGTATACCACATTGTTTAGCATTCATGACATGTATCAAGAAGTAATTCACTTCACAATCCCAAGGAATCCAAGCTTGGCCGAAACCTTGTAGGGCACAAAAACCCTAACTTTTGTTATCACATCATGATGGAAAAATAACATAAATTCATACCCTAAGTTCCTAGGGATATCCTCATGCATCAAGAAGCAACCAAAGCCTATTAAAAGGAGGTGGCCGAAAGTTTCATAAAGGAAGGTCCTTGTGATTTTTCAAAAGAATGAAACAAGCACACATTCAATAACAATTATGCCGCAGGCGAGAGGATACTTACATCCTAGCGCTGGATTTTAACCTTCTTACAATCGTAGGGTACCCTACACTTGAAGGGTATGTGAAAGCCTTTTTCTTCCAATTTTCCTCTAAGACTCCTTGGTCTTGGTAGAAGGCAAAGACACTTGGGCTTCCCTCCTTGCAATTGCCCTAGGGTTAGAACCTTTGGATGCTATTTCGAAAATGGAAGAAGTGAAGGAGATGATGGAGGTTTCGGTTGGGAGAAGTGAGGAAGAAGAAGAGAAGAAAAGGAAGTTATTCCAACTTCCCATATTTATACTTTTCTCATGAAAAGACATGTCTCTTCACCCTTACACACTTAACAAGCATGTTCCTTTCTCCTTCTACATGAAATATTGCTTGGTTCATTGGTTATGACATGGTGAGTGCAACTAGGAGGTTCAAGGTTCAATCCTTGCTTTCTCCCTTTTATCACATTTTGCACTAATCCATATCAAAGCCCATTAAGCCAAGCCCATCATGAATTTCATAATATGAATAATATTTATAAATTCAGAATATTTCATACTATTCCAAAAATATTATTCATTCA